>JADRCH010000028.1:13303292-13411495 GCA_019843965.1 Rhynchomys soricoides | reverse complement strand
AGAGAAATGCCTAAACTGCAGGGTTGCCATGTTTGAAAACTACCAACAGCCTAGGGAAAGGTTTCCCCATGTTAGCACTGTGGCCCTAAAGGGCTAGGCTACATCTCAGCTGGTAGCAGAATTTGGCATCATCACCCACATGGCACTGGTGTCACAGCATGGAAATGTGATGTTGAAGAGATCTTGGGTGCTTTCTGCTCTGTTTCAGAGAGCAGCCATGGTCAGGAATCCCTGAAAGGCCACTGTCTGAAGCTGTGAAGATGAAGGTAAATCATAACCCTGACTCCTGATGTTAGAGATGCTTGAACTTGGGGATGCCTGCCTGGGAAAACTGCAGGCCTGACAGGAAGGGAAGAAGGAGGCAAAGGAGGCAGAGGAGGGGAAATGGGAGGGGAGAGGAGAGGTGTTGGTCCTACCTAAGCTATCTAAGGGTTCTGTTGGTTCCATTATCCATGATGCCAGTGGGAGCCGTAGGATTTGGTGTTTTCCCTACTGGAGTTTGGGTTTTCTTTGGTAGTGTTATACTCACTTCTATGGCACGTGAGCCTATTTGACCTTTTATGTCCATTAGTGTTTGTTTTATCAAATTATAGGGAAGGAGTTATCCATGAATGTTGTGAAAATCACATGAGTTTACAATCTAGTCTCTCTGTGCAGTCCTTGTCAACATTCCAGCCACAGTTCTTCCAGAGGAGAAAATAGAATTCTAACATTCTTATGGAAGCAAAACAAAACAAAACAATAGCCCCCCAAAAAACAAACCATCCCAACCCCCCCCAAAAAAATGCAAAAAAAAAACCAAACCAAAACCAAAAATGCAAACCCAAAACCCAAAAACCAACCAAACAAAAAGACCCTGCAACCCTAAGCAAAAAATGTCAAGGTCAGAGACATCACAGTCTGACCTCAGACTACAGTACATAGTCACAATCATGAGAACAGAATGGTATGGGTACAGAAATAGACATGTAAGCCACTGGAACAGACTAGAAGACCTTCATGTAAGTCCACACATCGACTGCCACCTAAGCTGTGACATATGTCTTCGCAATGGACATTAGACATACAGAGCCTCTTGAACCCAAAAGTCTGACACTGCTAGAGAAAAACACCAGCAAACACCATGGTCTGGCCACAGGATGGCAGGTACACAGAAAATGACCCTGAGAACTGTCTCCAAAACTGCCATCCTTCCAAGTTACAATCTATAAATAGGTTAATGAATTGAATAGATAATTCTCAAAGGAAGAACTACTTGCAAACAAGTCCAGCCTCCTTAGCCACCAGGGAGATGCAAACTTAAATGTCTTTCAAGATTCCAGTTCAACTCCCTCCTACCCCCAGTCGGACAGGTTGCCATTAAGAGAAGGGAGAAAAACTAAATGTTCTCAAGGATGTGAGAAAAGAGGTCTCAGGCCGATAAATAAAATGAGGTACATAGTTACCATCAAACTTTATTTAACAGCCAAGAAAACAAATTACACTCATGGAAAATGGATGGAATTGGGGATTGTTATTAAAAATGAACACAAAAACAATCCAGAGTCAGGAAGGACAAATGCCGTGTTTTCTTTCATATGCGGGATGTATGTTTAGTTATATGTATATGAGGGAACCATGAGAGGGAAGGAAGGGGTTGGAAAGGAAGGAGAGAACAAGAGATAATAACTCATGTACCTCTCTATATCTCTCTGTCTCTATTTCTATTTCTATGAGAGAAAGCATAGAGGTGTTGAGTAGCTTGAAGCAGAAACCACAGAACAACATTGCTTACTGGCCTTCTTCTTGGCTTGCTAATCTAACTTTCTTATGCTTTCTTGCTCACTTGCCTAGGGACGGCTCCACCCACAGTGGGCTGGGCTGTCCTACATCAGTTAGTAAGCAAGAAAATGCCTTACAGACATAGCCATGGGTCATTCTGATCCCTCAGCTCATCTATGATGATGATGATGATGATGATGTATCTATTTGTCTTTGTAATATACTCAGAGGATGAAGGATGATAGAACTGCTTATAGAGTACATTCTATTAATCATGTTTTTCATTTCAAGTTTTCTTCATCCCTTACTGTGGGTCTGAGTTGCTGTCTGAAAAAATAATTTCACACAGCTTTGCTCCCAACCACTTTCTTTGTGTTGTTTTGCCAAACATATTATATTTCTGTATGTTTTTAAATATACAGATTATATTCGTACAGGATTATATTATACAGAATAAACAATATGATACACATTGTTACATATTGCTGTCTTTGAGTCAGCTAAGAAAATATAAATATGCATTTATGCCGTCCTTTGAAAGTACACAATTGTGCACAGTATCTAAGTGTAGAATGTATGTGGAGTGAGCCTTGCATTGAAATGTTAGTGTTTTGGGCAACAATTACTCACATTTAATTCCCTGGCAATGTCTTTATTCCACCTTTTGAAAGCTACTTTGCCTGAACATAAAATTCTGGTTGAAATTTTTGTCCTGTGAGAACCCTGGCTGTGCATTGCAGGCTCCAGGTACCCAATGTTTCAGGTATAAAGCAACCGGCTCCTTGCTCCCCTCCCTTTCATGCTTCTAGGATTCTAGGACCATGATGTATCCATGTGTATTCCTACACTAACCCTAGTGTCGTGGAGCTAAAGGAGACTGGCTTTTCTTAGTATTTTGATGTTGTCAGTCCTAATTTCTTTAGGTATTTTTCTGTTTCTTTCCTGGGTTTGGCATTCAGTTACACATATGCGTATGTGCTTAGTGGTGTGTCTCCGAGATTCTGGTCATGTTTCTCCCTCCCCCCAGGCATCCTATGGTACCTTTACAAGACAAGTATCATGCTTACAATTCTTTACTTAGCCCATTTGAACAAACTGTTGAAACTATTGACTGTTCCCGTACACACACCCCCAATCCCCCACCCCACCCCACCCCTCTTCAAATTCCCAGTCAGTTTCTTTCAGAAATTTACATCTTCCCATTTGGAATCTCTTTCATGAGCCCTGGCTACCGCCTTTTTCTGTTTCTTCATTGTCTTAATCAAGAGGCTGGGAATCGACTGCTTCTACTCTCCGTTACACAGTCTCCTCTAGTCCCTGCGTATGATTATTACTGGACTGTTCAGGTCTTTGCCAATGTATGTGGACGCCTCACGTGGAGCTGTGGTTGAGAACGGTTCCCTCTTCTTCTCCTCATGTATTTCCCAGACTTTGCCTTTGCCGAGCTCAGAACTTATTTCTGCTAAGCTAGAGATTTCAGGTGGCGACTTACAGTGTTGTGGCTGGAACAAATTAGAATCACCTGCGTAGACGGGCTTACTTGAAGAAGCATCCTGCTTACCTTGATTGGATGTAGGGAGAGCCACCTGGATTGTGGGTGGTACCTTCTGATAGGCTGCCTGAAAAGGGTGTGGAAGAAATCGATCATCTCTCCTTTGGTTTCTTGGCCTTCCCTCTTGCCACCAAGTCAGTCTGGCCCTTTGCTGCCAGGCTCCCTGTCCAGCCTTGTACACTGAGCAACCCTATCCCGAGCCCGGTTGTCAGCCAGCCTCCTACTCAGAGGCAGCTATGATGGAACTACTTGACTGCTGAGGAACCCAGCCTCAAGGATTGACTATCTTACCAGGTTCTTGGCTCTCAGGTCTGATTCTGCTATTGTTACTGTGTTGTGCTGATGTAATCAATTTTTAAATTTGTACTAAGTGTATTGAATATCATTAGATACAAATATGTGAAATTGTATCTATCCATCCCACCTGCCGACCCTCTAGAGAATCCACACGAACACTCACAGCACCCTCCTCTTTGCCTGGCTTACCTTTCACATTGCTTGCTCATTTGTGTAGTGACTTGGGTGGACATTTTGGGTGCTTTCTATGTCCACTTTCAACAAATTAGAATCACCTGCGTAGATGGGCTTACTTGAAGAAGCATCCTGTTTGCCTTGATTGGATGTAGGGAGACCCACCTAGATTGTGGGTGGTACCTTCTGAAAGTCTGTGCAGTGTAAGCTCTGATTCATTTCTACAGACACCACGTTGAGAATCCAGACACCACGTGTTGGTCATACCTCCACCCGGGATGGGATGGTTTTCACAGAGCTCTCTTTGTCTCTTTCCTCATCTCTATGAAGTTGTCTGCCTGGCTGGTATCAATCACACCCAGGTGTTAGACTTCACTGAGGTCTGGCTGGAGTCTCATGTTTGACAACACCCAGAGGATATATTGATGCACAAATTCAAGTTGTATTTAGAAAGAACGTTTTTGAAGCCAGCCTTTGAGGTTTACTTAACCAGGGAAGCTCTGTCTTCGTTTTCCTTTTTCCTGGTTCTCTTAGAAAACCAGCAGGTCTATAGTTTAACATGGTGCTTTCACGAATCTATCTCTCTGCCACATAAGCAAGCCCACATAACCACATACGCCCAAACTCCCACTGCTCTTGAGAGTAGGAGTCAAACTTCTCTGAAGTGTATTTTGGAGATTTTTAATTTTTTATTTTATGTAAAGAATGTTTTGCCTACTTGTACAGAAGGGTACTGCGTGCCTAGTACCTATAGAGGGCGGCGGATCACCAGGAACTGGAGTTACGGAGGGAGTGACCATCAGGTAAGAGCTGGGAACTGAACCTTACCCATAGGAGCAGCCCTGAGAATGTGGCAGGTCCTCAATCTTCCAGTGGCCCGAAGCCTCCCGCCAGGCCCCACCTGTTAATGTTAGAAGGAGCCTTGGCATGTTCACTTTTCAAAGATATTTCCAAATCTAAACTGAAGCAGCAGCCAAAGCTTAATTGCCATGGATGGTCAATACCCACATGCTACCACGTGGTTAAATCATCAAAGAGGAGAATCCTCACGGTTGATAGGTGGATCAGTTGATTGGTTGATGCTATATAAGGCCAAAGTGAATTGTCCCTCTTGAATACGTCTGTAGGCAGAATAAGTGGGAGGTTTTATTTTAAACTACTAAATTTGGAAACACAGAAGTGTCTCTTAGGTAGCCACAGAAAGCAAGAATATTTAAGAAACTCATTCACTAAACGCACTGCATGGCTCTTCACGAGTCACACTCCTTCGTTTATCTGAAGATAGGCTGCACAGAGCAGGAGCTCAGAAGGAATCGGAGAATGACCTTGATATGATACCGCCGCCGCCATACTTACTGCGTCATCATGGGTGGCAGCCAAGTGGTTTGCCTTTCTCTGGAATTGCAGAGATGGGTGAATACTGATGATTCTTAAGGAGATTGTAGCCTCTTCTGCTAAAGAGTAACCAAGAAAGGAAAAATCATCTCCTGCCCCCTCACCCCCAAGAAACCCCACCCACACAGGAAAACAAGATCGTAGATTGATCTCTTGTTTGGCAACAAGTTCTAATGGCCTCTAAGAATGCAGCACTTATGAAAGTCACACCTGCTAATGAACAGTGTGACTTTAGGTTAGTCTTACCCTCACAGACCTTAGTGTCTTCACTTGTAAATGATGGGGTTAGTCTGAATCATTTCCAAAACCGCTTCCTGCTCCCTTGTGTACTTTTTGAAAATGCACGATTCATCTGTCTGGCACCGTTAGCTCCATCATTAGAACTGAGTGACTATCTGCAGGCTAAGTGCTAAAATGGACAAATGAGATGTGGTCTCTTAATGAGTTCATAGTTATTGTGATACATATGTAAGTAACCGTGATGGTTTAATAAATGAGGTTAAATATGCATAGAACTAATTATAGTTATGACCCAATTGTTTGCTCACATCTCTCAGGAATAGTGTCATAGAACAAGAGCCAGTTCCTGAGAGAGCTCTCTTTATAACAAAATCATTCCCATAATAATCCACTAGCTATACCTGTCTCAGCGAATTAACCCACCTCTCCCACAACCTCCCTTTGAGAGTCTCATCTCTCAATATGGCTTCACTAGGTTTCCAACATGTGAAGTTTGGGGAACACACTTGAGCCTTAACTCTAAGCGTAGAGTCGCCAGTCTTGTTAATGTTAATTATTGCCTCTGCCATCTGAAGTGAGCCTTCTTTCCTTCCAAAGCAAGTTCCTCCCCAGGCTTTACAGACACGTGCTCTGTAAGTCTTTGTTCATCTTCATAACGGCTTTGAAATTGTTCCTGATCCACACCCTATCTTGGATGACAGTGCACAGAAGTCCAACATCTGAAATGTGCTGCACAGCATGCACGAAACTGCCTCTCCCAAGCAGCTCAGCTGGTCTGTGTCCCTTCTAGGCAGTTTGTCTAGACTGAGAGTGTCTCTGAGAATTCTCTACTGCCTACAGGTGTGGGAGGGAGGGCTCTAGTGTATCTGGTCAGTTTCAGGGACTTCCTAGAGCCGTTGAGATGTTTATGTCCTGACCTAAAGCAGCTTCCCTGTAGGATGGAATGCTTCAAATACATTCTCTCTCTCTCTCTCTCTCTCTCTCTCTCTCTCTCTCTCTTCCTCTCTCTCTCTCTCTCTCTCTCTCTCTCTCACACACACACACACACACTCACGTACACACACACACACACACTCTCATATACATCCACACACATATACACACATACATATACACACTTTCACACACACATACACATATATACACACTCACATACACATACACACACACACACACACTTCGAACATCCTATTGCTTCACCTCCCTTTAAATATTCTGCATCTGGATCTTCCTTTCAAAACGGGAGGTTTTAGTCTCGGAGGACGTTGCTAGGCAACAGCTCTGTTTTGTTTTAAGACACCCTTTACCATGTTATGCCTTATCTGGATGACCCTGGTTAAGTCAACACTATCAGACTTCCAGAACTTCCAGAACTATGGGCTAAGTAAACTTTTTTTTTTAAATCTAGTCTGTGGTATTTAGTCATAGCAACAGAAAGTAGACTAAGTCACCGAGTACTTATGACATGCAAGCTACCATTTTATGGTATGGTAGATATTTTTAAATTCTCTATAGGACAGCCCCATGAAGTACATTATTGGCACCCTAATTTTATTTATAGGAGCCTATAGAACAACTTGCTCAGGTAATGAGTGATGAGACCAAGGGCAAGCCCAGGCTGTACACCCCTGAGCCCTGTGCTAGTGAGCTTGTGTGATGAGTCTCCAGTACGGTCATATGTGCAGAGGTTCCTTTCAAGCTAGGAAATGAATATACTTGGTCTAATAGCAAGGGGGAGATGTTTAAAACAATGTAATAACTGTGATATGATAAGACAATAGTGTTAAAGGATTATGTCATTAGTGTTAATAGGGAGAGAGGGCGAGATGCTGTGTGCACCTCTGTTCATCTCAAAAATGGACCAACAAAGGCCAAGACCCATGGACCAGGTTGATATGAAGTCAAGCACACAGGAGGTATCTAGGCATCTCTTGATGGTACCCAAGCGCTGCTAGCTTGTTAGGTACTTGTGCCAGCGTGCCCTATTTAGTATCATCAAAGATGGAAAGAAAGACTGCACGGAAAAGCACCTTGGAAGGGACAAACTACAGGAATTCATTGCTATTATCTGTAAACAGTACAGACTAGAAAAAAAACGACTCCACCAAAAGTGTTCATTTAACTTTCCAGCATCATGAATGGGCTTCCCTCTCACCCCTGTTCTGTGTCTCTCACTTTCACACTCCGTTGTCATGGTGACAAAGCTTTCCCAACTGTCAGGTCATTAAGAGAACAATCAATCGTGGGATCTGAAGAATCCGGGTCTTAGTCTGAAGAAATCCGAGTGTGTGTCACGGAGGCTCACCCATAGCAGAAAGCATTCCTTTGACTGGAAACCAAAGTTCCATGCTGTTCTGCTGAAGTTTGATCAGAAAGAGGCAGGCACCCCTGTCTTAGTGAATCCTCATCTATCGGGAGACCACCCAACTGTGCCCTTCCATGTTCAGGATTCCTCAGGTTCCATACTGGCCTGAAGAAAACCTTCCTCGAGCTGAGGGGAGCTCAGGCACTTGGGTACACACTCTATTCTCAGTTCACCTCTGCTTGGTGTGACACAGGGTATCATTCATGGCTGCCAGGATCATAGGCAATGGGTTTGTTCATCACGTTTGTGCTATGACTCCATAGAAAGAAGTCGCTTGCTGAAGACATGTTTGTAGACTACATGCGAAACTCCACCTGTTTACCTTGCAAAACAGAAGGTAAAAGGGGGACCACCTTGTTGACTCCTCAGGTTTGTTGTCAGGTACGAGGGGCTCCTCCTTGTTGACGTCCTCTCCCCTCCGTGTGTGGAAACATCCTCAGTACTTTCCCACAGAAGTGGGCCACTGAGAAGGCAGCTTGAGAATTCCCTCCACTTTACTAAATAAGGCTGGGTACTAAATTACACATTCTTAATAAATAGGACAAATCTCCAAGTGTCCTTTTAGTACAAAGTGATGTGGAAGAAACACTCCAAATCATGCGATTTGACTCCAAGGCCTTAAGAGTGGGAACCATTGCTCCTTGGAAGCTATCTTAAAAGTCTTCAGGAAGAAAAAAATAAATTGCTCTTCTGTTCTCCACAGTGCGAAACCTTAGCCCAGCATGGACTCAGGAGTTAAAAACCTCACTGGCAGTGTTGGGCTTGGATTTTGTCGCTGTGTGCTCAGCCCTAGCCCTTTTCTCTCTTTTACACCAATAATTTTCTGTCTTTCCTTTGCCTGGAAAGCCTTTGTGGCAGGAGGGGGGTTGGGCAGAGGGAAGGAGGGGTGGAGGAGGGAGAGAAACAAGGAACCAAAAGGTCTGTCCTTCCTCATACTGCAGCAGACTTCCAGGTCCTGGCTGCTCGGGAGGAAACTTGGAAATCCCTGCACGTCACACTCTGGCTGTGGAAAGATGATCCTATGTATTATTTTTTCCAATTGGCTATTTGATTTGCTGTGCTCAGTGGGAAGCCAGAATATAGGAAGAGAAATTTAAATGACCACAACTCAAAAGAGAAGAAAGTTTCTCGTGTACTTAGTTTGAAAATTGCATATATATATATATATATATATATATATGTGTGTGTGTGTGTGTGTGTGTGTGTGTGTGTAAAATTATATTATCATGTCTTTCTATTCCATATAAAACCACCATCTATTTTATATACCATATAAAAGTACCAGCCTGAATTCCATTTAAGTTTCGATACAGATAAAACTTTTTGTAGTAGAATAGCTAGGTGGTACGGAGTTTTAAGTGGCATCTAAACACTTAAAATGCCTTTATTGTAATTCGTATGACAAGGTATAATAAAATTTCAGTTTTCGTGAAGTTTCTCCAATATGAGGTTGCTCTAACCGAGGTTCACTTGGTTATTTAACATCCTCCACATTACCAAGTCTCTTCCGTTTTGTCGTTGAAATAGGCAAAAGCAATGCGCACTAATTTCATTGACTACACAACACAGCTGGTTTTGGAAAGGGAAAATGGAAATGAGCACTTTTCTTGCAGCTAATCAGGGTTCTGTTTCCTTCAAGGTCATTTCCTCATTGGGCTGACGTCATGAGAGGCAATCTTCCCTGCAGAGCTCAGGTCATGACTTGCACCGGTGGCAGCCGCTGGACAGCTGGACGCTATGGCTCCCGCCCCGCTCCAACGGGCTCCCTCTCCACTCAAGGCTGTCTCTTGAAGCTGCCAAAAACAGTGCCACCTCGGTCTAGGTGAACCCCACTTTCAGGGCTCCCTCCTTGAGTCACTTGGATTCTCGGAGTTGGCGGTGGGTTGCTTTCCTGTGTCCAAAGCCTTTCTCTGTTGCTTGCCCTGGACCCAGGCATTCTCGGAGGCACCAGCATCCTACCCTCAACCCCTGTTCCCAATGCCGCCATCAGAGGGCCGAATGATGAAACACTGTTACAGCATTCCTCCCCTGTCTCTCTCCACCCATTAGAACTTCTGAGTTCATCCTAGAGGCAAGACCCATGAGTCATACCACATGCTAGAGTCTGGAGCTCGCTCATAACAGCACACTATCACCAGACCCTTCTGGTTCAGTGCCTGCCTCCACCCTAACTCTGCTCCCCTCAAATTTTCTTCCTCAAGGGGTGAGCCTGGTCTAGATAGTCCTATTCTTAGTGGGAACAAGAGCCATGTAGGAGCTTGCTATAGTCTGTGTGTTGCTGGGGGCTAGCTCTACAGACGTTAATTCCTTAGGCCTAGGGTAGGAGTAAGGAGTGTCTTATGCTTTCATTCAGCCAGGGAGGGAGCCTGCTTTACAGAACTGTGGCTTGTTCAGGCCAGTTGGCCCCAGCATGCTGAGTGAAATTGGTGGACCTGGTCTGGGGAGGCTTTGTGATAGCTTAGTGAGAAACAGGAGGATTTCTTAGCACTCATAAATAGGAATGAACCCCCAACACCAAGAGTTAAGCCTTGGTCATTTACTATCATTGTGAAGGTCTTTGTAAAGGACTGGAACAGACCTCCCAAACAGGCCCC
The DNA here is from genome assembly GCA_019843965.1 of Rhynchomys soricoides. Taxonomy (NCBI): domain Eukaryota; kingdom Metazoa; phylum Chordata; class Mammalia; order Rodentia; family Muridae; genus Rhynchomys; species Rhynchomys soricoides. The sequence goes on along the minus strand of JADRCH010000028.1, from coordinate 13,401,117 downwards.
TGGCAATAGAAGAATTTCAAGAGGTAAAGATGTGTTTTCCAAATTTGATGACACTTTAGGCCAGCTGTTCACAATGTTCCTAATGCTGCGACCCTTTAATACAGTTCCTCATGTTGGTGCTACTTTTAAGAATCATGATGTAAACATCTGACATGCAGGATACTGATATGCCACTCCTATGAATGGGTCGTTTGACCCACAAAGGGATCGTGACCTACAGGTAGAGAGCGGCTGCCTTGCTTTGATGGTGGTGTGGTGGTGTATGTAACTAAACCACAGACTCAAAGACTGCAGTTCAGATTGTTAGTCAAGCAATTCCTTCAGGGTGGAGTCCTTCGGTTTTACTTCACCGAGTGGTCCAGATGACTGAGACCACCCTCTGCTTGCTCTGTCAGAGGTTGGGGACCATAGCATTTTGTACATTTCTTCCCCCTCGGTTTGACATTCCACTGAGAGTCATTCATTATGTGGTCTATAAAGTGATCTTATTTTGCTGTCAGAAAGCAGCCTCTTCCTAACGTCAGACAACATCAGCTACAGCAGCTGTGCTTTGGAGAAGGTTATGCTAGGTGTATTCAGGAATATTGTCCGTGAGGAGGTTTCTGTCCCATTCCTTCATGCCTACTCTTTAACCGGGCCTCTCAGCCGTGTCTTTACTTAGTACGCTTTACTTCACACCCCTCTATCACACTGCAAGTGCTTTAGAACAATGGTGTCTAACTTGTTTCTGTCTTAGACAGTTCCCAAACTGTTACTTAATCTACAACAGGACCTTGATCTGCTCGCCACTGAATGTCAGTGGGTCTCATGCCTTGCCCCTCAGTGGGTTCTCTATGGAGAAACAGGTTTTATACAGAGAGAGATGAGAAGGTAAGAACCTGGGGACACCATCTTCCATGGGGTGAGAGCAAGCTAAAGACGTATCACACAGGTATCCGCGTGGCTGTGTTTTGTCCCTCACTAGGGTCTACCCTGTAGGGGCAGAGTCTCTTCTCCAACAGGAGAGTTTGTAGGCCGCCGTGACATATGTCTTTTCAGGGCTTGCTCCATAGGACAGCAGGAAAAGAAGTCTTGAAGGGCTTTGGTACTGGTGGTATTAGGGCTGCCTGCCCTAAATATTCAATCTACCTAAAGAAAAGTGGGTTTGTGATAAGATGAGAGAGGGGTGGCTTTGTTTGGGGCTGGAGATTCTACATCTGGGCAGCATAAAGCAGGCTGTTTCCTTTTAAGTTTGAGTAAAATAATCTCTCTCCTCCCTCCTTCTCCGCCCCAGACATGAGGGTCTCTGCAAACACCAGAACCGGCAGAGTAAGGATCCACACGAGGCAAGGAGGAAATTAGTTCAAGAGACTCAGCAGCCCATGTTGGTTCCAACACATTGGTTCTAGAAGAGCAGCTGTCAACCTGTGGGGGTTGAGCAACCCTTTCACAGGGCTGCCTAAGACCACTGGAAAGCACGGACCTTCACATTACAGTCCGGAACGGTGGCACTACAGTTATGAAGAAGCAATGAAAATAATGTCATGGTTAGGGGCCACCATGACATGAGGAACTGTGTTAAAGGGTTGCCGCATTAGGGAGTCGGAGAACCACTGCTCCAGAGTCTGACACTGGGACGCTTATTTCAGGCATTTTTAAGTACAATACAATTTTGGGGAACAAGTTTCCTGGTACAGCATAATCCCATGTGAGTGAGGAGGCATAATTTCAAAACTCCTCTCGAAGTGCGTGTTATTTCTGGCATGAAGACGGGCAGATGGGGGCTCTGAAGATAGACTTCATCTTAAGGGCCTAGGGGAGGATCCAGTGTGGTCTTAGTCATGCATTTAGTACAGAGGTCATGCGGGCTACTAATCAACTCCAGTCCTAGCTGTGGGAGCTTTGGGGAGCCAGGTATGATCTGGCCCTACAGATAACACAGAGGTTGCCCAGGTGACTGGCTACCTCCATTCCCAGCCTTTAGGGCAGAAAACAGGTTATACGTCTTTTTCCAGACAGCCCTGCATGTGTTTAACATTCCTGGTCTCCCTGGTGCTGTCTGAGATCAAAACCTTTGTGTTCCCAACATTCCTTTGTTCCCTCCCTCTGCTCTTTGTATGTGTGTGTGTGTGTGTGTGTGTTGGCCAGAGCCCAGTCTCAGGTGTGTTTCTCAATCACACTCTACCTCATGTTTTTGAGATGGGGTTTCCCAGTCAATATGGAGTTTACAAATTCAGTTGCCCTGGCAAACCCCACGCTCCTCCTGTCTTTTTGTCTCCCTAACCTTGGGGTTTCAAGCAATGCCTGGTGTTTCATTTGGGAATTTAAGATGAGGCAAACACTTTCCTGTCTGAGCCATCTCCCTGGCCCTGGAATAAACTTTCTCACCTCGCAAGAGTGGATAGGACAGTGACTAGGCATGCTGGGATCGAAACGGGCCATTTAAGCTAGAAGTTAGGACAGTGTCCCAAAGTCATGTTTCATTCAACGTACTTCTCGACCAAACAGCAATCTAAGCTCTGTGAAGGATGTGTGTAGCCAAAGAGTAGGATCCTGTATCAGCAGATCATCTCAAAGGGGGAGCCTGGGAGCCAGAGGGATGGGTTTATGGAGAGAAAGAAGACAAACCAATGAGGATACTTGGGATTATAATCAGATACCAACGGTCAGCCATCTTGGCACTCACTGATCCATTCCGTTGAATAGGAATGGTCAAGTTTATCTGATAGGACCCCCCCTCCCCCAGTTCCTACGAATTCAATGGGCAGCATGAACATTGGTTTCGTTACAGGCTACAAGCAGAGCCCGGAGCTGAGGTATGACTTTGTCCTTTCCTCATTAAATATTGCAGTACCTTGCAACACCTCTTTCCTAATGTACTGCATGCTGCAATATGTCAACACAACGCTAAGAGCAGACGTGGAGCTGACTGTAAATCACAGTTTCCAATCTCATGGTTTCGCTTGCTTCTTTAAGGTTTCAAGGAATCTCCCTTGGCTCTGCACACTGTACCCTTCTCAAAACTGGGATACCCACGTTCTCCACATCAACCCAAATTCAGTCAGGCTCTTTCCAGGTAGGCTTCTTATAGCTCCCAAACGGCCCCTGAACTCCTTGTGGTACGTTGAGGTAAAAAGTTCTCCTTCCCTTATTTTTCACATCTGTAGAAGATTCTCTATCAGGAAGAATCCCCCTGCCTCCCCCCACTCCACCCCACATACACATACAAGTGAGATCATTTCCCCTTAGATGGCAAAGAGAACCACCTGACAGTGAACCATGATGCTCAGTGTGATGAGGCTACCCAGGCAGCCTGGCAGGAAGGCAGAAATGAAACCAGAGTCCCTCCTTTACCCTCTTTGAAAACATGCGCTTGCCAGGCTCTGGGGAGAGTGAGGAGAAGGTACCTGAGCATGAGCAAGTGATGTTCTTCCTGCTCCAGAGAGATGGGCTGAGTGCTCCTTCCATCTCAGGAGCACTGTCCAGACAACTGCCTCTCACAGGCATGTGAGCATGCCTGAGCTACAGCTAGGTGAGCAAGCCAAACAGCCCCACCCCATCTGCCATCTTTCCCCTTAGGGATGTTTTCCTCCAGTGTGGTGTGTCCCTTTTCATGAGAGTGTCTGTGTCACACTCTGATGAAAATACTTTCTCCTACCAAATTACAGTCTCCACAAGGACAGGGTTGTGCCTGTTCACACCTGTTTTCTCACACCTGCTCATGAGGAGGCACCCAATCAAATCTGTCAAATAGTGTGGTTTGGGGGAGGGGTCACAACACACAGATCTGGGGCTATTTATAGGCAGACAGAGGCTAGAAGAGAATGACCCCCTCAAGGGAAGGCAGCACCTAAAAGACATGACCCACTCACAGGGTTCCTGTGTGCAATCCCGTGAGCCCCTGTTTCAGTTGTTCATTTCTGGCTAAGAGCATTCTTCCCAGATGCCCCACTTCCCAAGCTTGCCGCCTGTACACAGCCATGAGTTTATGGGCTCTTGAAGGCTGTCCTGGGGAGGATGGCAATGAGAGACCAGGCCTTCCCCCTAACAGCTTCGTCAGAGGTGGGCCAGAAAAACACTGGCCTCCAGGGAAACAGAATAGGGGATTCTGGTGGGTCAGTAGCAGTTTTGTGGCAGGGTAGAGAGGCAATTCTTCACGTTTTGTGTGGACCAGGTGATTTCCCCCTTCCTACTGAAATAGAGCCCCCAACAACTCAGACCATGAAACCACCGTGGCACTAGCATGTGACTCATGCTTGAACGGTGAGAAGTGAGGTAAAGTTGACAGCTGGAACCCATAGCAAGGGTTTCCGGGAAGAGGGGACAGTTCAAGAAACACTGAGCCGTGGAAAGCCATGGGCCTTAGGCAGCTCCAGGACAGTGAGAGCTTTGGAATACCAGCAGTCAGGACGCATAGGGCAGATGGCTCGAGGGTCAGAGCCAGAAAGGAGAGTGAAGGTCCTGGTCTGTGTGACTGTTCGGTTGTCTCCATGTAGAGTCGCTTACAGACTTTTGAGTGGAGACATTGTAACTGGTGAAGCTTTACCGAGTGTGAGCAGACCGCAGCTGCTGCTTAGGTCTCTTTCTCCATCACCCCCAGTTTCTTTTCCTTTATCACTAGCTGACTTGTGATACTGTCTGAAAAAGGTATATTCCAGGCAAGTGGTATCAAGCATTTTTGTCTGTTTTTCAGAAAAATCAAGTCTCTAGAATGTATCTAATTTGTCACCGTGGGGTAACTGTAAAATCAGAGGAGAGGGTGTCTTCTCCAGAGCCAGAGAATGATCTCACGCTAAACCAAAATGTGTGTCAGAGTGTGGTCCTACAAGGAGCTTCGGAAGACTCATCACTGAGCTTCTTGACCCTTCAAACACTGGTTTCCATGACCCCAGGGGAACCAGGTATCTGCTACGTGGCCTTTCATGGTCATCTTTTCACAAGAGAGAGACAACAAGGCTTTTCAGTTGCCTCTCGCTTCTCCACGTTACTCTGAGACCTTCTGCAACACAGCTGAAGTACAGTCCCCACAAAAAGATGGGCGGGTTGCGCTTAAATCAGAATGCCAATGCTTTATAGATGAAATTAGCATCATTTTCCCTCAGCCCACAACCTGATTCATATTTCCAGCATATATAAATGAATAACACATAATTTCCTGTTACACCAGGCAATGAACCATAGCTTTTGATTTGTTTGTTTGTTTGTTTATTTATTTATTTATTTATTTTTGGTACTAGCTAAGGTACAGATGCCAAGAACTGATTAAATAGAGTTTATTTACAAGTTGGCTGAAGAGATGACTCAATGTTTTTTTCTTTTTTCTATTTTTAAAGATTTATTTAATGTATGTGAGTACACTGTACACACCAGAAGAGGGCGTCAGATCCCATTACAGATGGTTGTGAGCCACCATATGGTTGCCAGGAATTGAATTCAAGACCTCTGGAAGAGCAATCAGTGCTCCAATCACATTCAGGGGTTCACAACTTTCAGTAAATGCAGTTCCAGGGGATCTGGCATGTTCTTCTGGCTTGAGAGCACCAGGCAGGCCCACGCTAGGAGTATGTACAGGCAGAATTCCCACACACATAAAATAAATAATTTTAAAAAATTAAAAAAGAACAAGAAAGGAAGGATGGATACTAGGATTTTTGGTTTTTAAAAGTTGGGCGATTGCACAGGAAAGCACCTTGGTCATGAGCTGCTGGCATGAAGGAGCTATTTCTCTTCAGTTGTGTTTTCTCTCCACTGATGTTCTGTTTATAGGCCTGCCTTTGTTTCTTTTGTGTCTCAGGTTAGGCACTGAGAGAGAGAAATCTACTTTCTTCTGCCTTGAGTCCTTTTAATGTGGTCCAGTCATTCTGTTGTTAGTGGCTTACTACACTACTTACACTTTATTAAAGAAGCAATGGTGAAATACCATAGTTTAAATAAAAACCAATTTCAGCAAGCTGAAGGGCACTTTAGAATTATTCTGCTATAATCTAACTCCACAAAATATGAACTTCTTGCCAGGAGAAACTGAAAAAGTGTAGATTATGTTTGACCAGGATTGCTAACCTACTCTCATGAAACTAAATATTTTATGTATTGTGCTTTTTGGGGGGAGGGTTTACAAAATCATGCTGCGGTAGAAGTTATATATTGTGCTACCCTGCGGTTGAATTGTTTTGTATAATCTGAGATGTGTGTGTGTGTGAGAGAGAGGGAGAGAAACAGAGAGAGAGACACAGAGAGACAGAGAAACAGAGAGGCAGACATAGCGACAGAGAAAGAGATACAGAGAGAGACAGAGAAAGACAGAGACAGAGAGACAGATCGCGGGCTAATGGAGCATTTTGAGTGTTCCTTATTAGCACGGAGACATTTCTGTTGTTACATTGTTTGTGTTCTAAAGTGCCGCCATGTTCGAGTACGTTCTAATACAGGAGCTATAAAATAGGAAGAGCTAGGTGTCCTTCCTGAGGACAGACAGTGAGACCGACAGCTCTTCATTAATTTACATTGGGCGTGTGAGAGTTCAAAAGCCCTGTCTGTGTCCCTGGTGGGTCTGTTAAATCCTCCGAGACCAATTCTCCCTTGGTGAACCCCTTCTGACAAAAAAGAATGACAACTTTTGTTACTTAAACATGAGCTTTCTTTGAAGCCAGAACTATGCTTAGGGTGAGAAAACGGCTTTGTCAGGAAATGGTTCTATGTACATACGTTTCCTAAAACCTCCCTAACAAGTAGAAAACGTAGTTTATTACAGCTTTATACTTTATACTTGGAATCATATTTAAATTAGGACCCCAGAAGGTAATTACAGGAAGGCTTCACAAGTAGGTGGCAGCAAGGTTGCCCTTGTTTTGCATAAAATAACTTTTACTATGACCGCCATTTTCTATTTGTTTGCATCTCTTCTTTATGTGGCAACAGTCAGTTTTGTAGTCCGTGAAAAAGTTGTTTATTGAACACTCTACAGTGAACAGTTTTACCTACTTAAAGATGTAGGTAACTCCTGTACTCAGGAAAGTTCCCCCCAAATAAAGAAACTTCACGGTCCAAAATGAACTCACAACAAACAAACTCTTTGGTAACAAGGTCCCAGGGCGGGTGGAGGGGCCCTCCATTGCTCTCCTGGGCTCCAGGCTTCCCTCTAAGAGGACAGCTGGACAGCTAGACTCCACCTGGAAAGATGTTTCTGTTGACAGATCAGGTTCCTGCACTGCTATTGGTGGCTAAGCTGAAAGGGAGGGTCCTCAAGGAAGGAGATGAGATGCTGCCCCCTATCACAGGATGGAAATTTCCACTCTTTAGGAAGCCAAAAGAAAAGACGGAAGGGTCTCTTGCCGCCACATCCATTGGATTCCAACCCGAAGAGGGTAGAAAGAGAGGCGGGTGAGTGAAATGTGGTATATTTTCTCTTAAAAACGTCTCAGCGTGAAACTTTAGGGCTGGATCCTAACCAATTTGTGTGTGTGTGTGTGTGTGTGTGTGTGCGCTCGCGCGTGGGGACAAGCACACGTGGGGCATACAGATCTCGGAACTACGTAGGGTCAGAATTTGTTGGTTGTTACCTTAGAACTACAGGCTAACTGGGTTGTTTCGGTTATTAGTAATAAAATAAACCAGGGCAGGCAGATGGGAGAGCTTGAAGTGCTCTTTGGGGGCTCCTTTTCCTACTGTGCCTGCGTGGCCGCTTCCAGAGACCGGGTGTGGGCTTGCCGACTGGAGGTCCCTTGGCTCTGACACCTTGACCGATAGTAGCCGCCTTGTAAAGACGGTCGCACTCTTCCTAGGAGCTGGCTCCTCACCATTGGGGGATCGTGCCCATAAAGTGTTACTGGAGTCGCTCGCTGGAAGTGTGCCTGTGACCCATGGGGGTGGGGGGGGAAAGGGACGGGACGGGACGGGACGCAGTTTCAGGATTTAAAATAGACTCAAGGGCTCCTGATAGTTGAATTTCCTGACCGCGAACTTGTTCCCGCTGATCAGCATGCTCCCGGGGTGCGGACTCTAAGGATCGGGGACTCTAAGGAGTCCCAAGAGCCTGGAGCAAAGTGAGAATTTGGTTTAGAGCCAAGGTTGCTTCCCACATGGTGGGATCGGGGACCGCCAACAGCTCTCAGGCGCCGGAAACCCCCGCAGTAGGGTGGGGGTCGCGGGCACGAATGGAGAACTTCACTGGAGAGGGAAACCGACCAAGGAGTAGCTGCGAGGAGACAGCTCGGTCTACCAGAAGCAACTCTTCCGCGCTTGAGGCAGTGAGCGCGGAACGGACCGCTCGACACAGGTGTCTCTTCAGGGTGGGGATCGGGCTGGGTGGGGTTCCTGGGGAGGAACTCTCCCGGGGATCGGGCTGAGGTTCCCGGGGATGAACCCTCGCGGCGAGCTACCGGGAAAGGCACACCAAAGCCTCTGATGCTTCCTTCAGCACTGCTGACCCAGTTGGAGAAAGAGGGGCGCGCTGAATCTGAGACCTAGGCGAGGATTAGAGATGGATACCTGGGTGGTGGCCACACGCCTAGAGGGATTTTTGAGGCTCTGGGTTGGTGCCTGGAGATCGGAGCCCTCGGAAAAGCTGGAGTGAGGCAGCCTGGCCCTTGCTTGATGTTTGGTTCTCATTTCGTACAGTGAAAGGATAAATCAGGGGTTCTCAACCTTCCTAACGCTGCGACCTTTTAATACAGTTCCACATGCCGTGATGAACTCCCCAGCCATCAGATTATCCCGTTGCTACTTCATAACTATAATTTTGCTCCTGTCACAAATCGTAGCTACCCGATAAGCGAGCAGGATATTTGATATGAATCCCCTGTGAAAGTGTGCTTAGATCCTCCAAAGAGGTCGGGACACACAGGTTCCTCCTTGTCTCCTTTAAGACAGTAAACCAGGAAGAAAGAGAACCGAAAACACTACTATTATGTGTCATGATAGGATGGGAGCCATGGGAGAAACGGAAGAATAGACTCGCTTTCACATGGCCATAAACTTTCCTGTGGTCCACCTCCTATCTATGTAATGACCTAATTCTGCTCATTCATTCCCCAGACAGCCATTGCGCAGCACTGGCTTGCAGGAAGTCGGTTAGGTTTTTGTTTTTTGTTCTTTGAAATCTGTCTCCCCTGACACTTCACACAGGGCAGAACAAATTCCGTGTGATCATAAATGTTTGTTGAATAATGGATTAGTCTAGTGGGGGATAATTAAGTAAATCATTACGTTCTACGCCAGAATTTGCTTTATTGAACAGGGCGTGGTTTGAGGCGCCAAGATCCACCTGACTCTACCACTAAAGTGCTGGGTTTAAAGGCATGTGTCACCACTGTCCTACGAGATGAGGTGATTCTTAAGCTAGGTTTTGAAGCGGAAGTAGGAGTTGGCCATGTGAGGAATAAGAGGAGGGAAATGGTAGCAAACATCCCAGGAAGAGCAGGAGACAGGAGCCATTTAGGGTCTAAGAGTGGCGCTCAGGGGTGGAGATGCCTCCAGGGAGAGAGGAGGGTTCAGAATCCTCTGCAAATCACCTCTGTCCTTTCTTGAATTAAGGAAGGGCTGACCTGTAGTCACGGGAAACAAGGGGCTAGATCTGAAACTAAATCTGGAAATTAGGGAAATACTTTTCCGGGCCCATCACTGTGTGGTAGGCATCATAGTAGCAGGCAGCTCAGGTGGGAGGGTGAAGTTTGTCCTCAGTGGGAGGCCCATGTCATTTTTCTGGTTGTCTAAGGAACCTGTTCTAGCATAGACACTGCTGACACCCACAAAAAGATTTCTCAACAAATGCTTTGTATGTTTATATAGAGAATTGGAGGGAGTCTTCTGTTCTGATTGTAATTTTTCGTGGTTTTATCGTTTATTTCAGTACTCAATAAGCAAGTCACAGTATAAAAATATTACTATTTTTATATTTAAATATACAAGTATATATTTATAAATATTATTCAAATATTAATATTATAATATAAATATATGTAAATGATATTTAAACTGCAATGAGGTGTTGGATATGAGTGTCAGACAGTATGACCGCCATCTTTCCACTTCCACAGATGTTCATGGCACGTATGCTCATAGCTTTTCAAACTATATTTTGAAAATTAGCTTCTAACATCAATCCTAAGGGGCCTTTTATATGAGTTCTGCCTTTTCACTAAGGGCTCGGGGGTCGTCTTGCATCTCCACCACATCACACTTGTAAGCTCTTTGCTTGGGAGGCCACTAGGAGGGACTTCAGAGTTAGTGAAGCGTACAGGCACTCCAAATGTTTCTTCTACTGGATTAGATGTCACTTTTGGAATAAGTCTTTGAGCAGGGTTTCTTCCTCTGTGATTCAGGACAGTGGCGCCTGCCTCAGTGGATTGTGTGGAGTGAGCCACTTACTCCTTGTGGACTGTTTAGGCTGATGTCTGGTGTACCTTCAGCACTCAGCACAAGATAGCTGTTATTAAGGATGCCATTGCTTTAACTACCTGTAACACTATTTGAGGCGTTTAAATGCTAACAAGTATTTCTGTTTGGTGGATTCATGTACGCGTATTGGTAAGTGGGTGGGTGTGCATGACATATGGAGGCCAGGCATCCATGTTGGATGCCTTTTTCTGTTGTGAGACACTTTAGTCTTTGAGATAGTATCTCAGTGAAACCAGATCTCACTGATTGGTGGCCCTGGCTGGCCAGGAGATCTGGGCATCTGTCTGTTTTGTTTTCTTTTTGTCTCCAGTGATGGAGCTGTGGACAGGTTCTGTAGGCCAAGCTTTTACAAGGGTGCTGGGAATCTGACCTCAGACCCTCCCCTCTCTGGAGAGCCAACCGAGAGAGAGAGAGAGAGAGAGAGAGAGAGAGAGAGAGAGAGAGAGAGATTGTGTGTGTGCTTGTTTGTTTTGTTTTGTTTTGTTCCAGACAGGCTGGCCTTGAACTCAGAGATCTGCCTGCCTCTGCCTCCTGTGCGTTGGGATTAAAGATTAAAGGTGTGCACCACCACTACCCTGGGTGTATTTGCTTTTGATAGCATGTTTGGGTTTTTTTGTTTGTTTGTTTGTTTTGTTTTTTACTGTTTTCTGACTTTTTCTGGGGAAATGTGAAAAATGTCTACCTCTCTCAGATAAGCACCAATGACAGAGCTAAGTAAGAATTTCACCCCAGTCTACCTGAGGGAACCAATGAGTTCACTGAGATGAGTCACTAGTGAGAGGGTGCTTCCAGGAAGCTGGATGAAGGAAAGTTAGCTGTATACCACCACCAAGCCCACCCGAGTGTCAGTGAGGACTCACGAAAGCCATATGGCTGGAGCTCCCTCCTCAATTTGTAGGCAGTTCTACCGAAGAGTCTCCTCTCAGCAAATGCTCACTGCTTGGTATAATCTGGGACAGAAGTTTGTAAGTCTTTTAGCTTTGAGAACTTTCTTGACCTTAAAGTTCTGTCAGTTTCTGAAACCTTGTGAGACCTGGGGAGAACATTTGAATTCTGAGGCAAAAGCTAAACACACGCGCGCGCACACACGTACACCACCACCAACACCACCACAATCAACAACCAAAAAAATCCAAAAAACAAAACAAACAAAAAACTACCACAACTGAAATGAAGGAAATTAAGGAGAAAAGAAGAACTGAATGAGTCCATGAGGGACAGTCTGGCCTTGGTATGCAGCCATTCCCTGAATGACACAAAGGGCGTGTGAACTGTGTGCTAGCCTCCTCCATCTCGATCAGCCACATATCTGTCACTCAAAGGGATGTTGTCTGCAGCTCCTCAGTGTTCTTTCATTTTTGGATCTTGTTGACTAGTGCCATGCATTGTCTTACACATTCCAGACACTTGGTACATGTTTGTTGAATGAATGAAGAAGAGGAAATAATAATTCTTCTTCTTCTCCTTCTTCTCCTTCTTCTCCTTCTTCTCCTTCTTCTCCTTCTTCTCCTTCTTCTTCTTCCAGTATTTGTTCTTCAAATAAGCACTTCCATGTTTAACTCTCAAAGGCCTGGGCATTGCCAACAGTAAGCATGTGAGTTTATAAGCTACCGTCACTGCATCTGGCTAGGGAGTTCCAGCCCAAGGCCGTTGGCCGGCTGAGCTTTAGGAGCTCAAGTCTGGGCTGTGTCATGTGGGTGTTCTGGGTTCACTCTATGGCTCTTCTGTTTTGTACTGGAGTGACCTAAGTTAGCCCGCCAGCTTCACTGTTTATCTGTGAAGCCGGAGAAAACACTGGTTCCTGCATCATGGACCCTGTGGGAAGCAAACTTATTCACATTTGCGAAGCACTTGGAGTCCTGCACAGGGCTTTGTAACACTTGGGCTGTGGAAGATGAAGGAGATGGAGCTTTCCAGTTCCATGTAACAGTAGTGTATACTTTATTGATTATAGGGATGCTGTACTGAGCCTGGTAAATGCTGGGCGGGATGTTTGTACCCCACTCTCTGCAGTCAGCCATGCCTGTGACTTCCTTATGCTGAGCCATTGAGAGTCTTGGCTCTGTCTTACCTTGCTCCTGAACTTTCCACCTGTCCCATGTGCCTGCTGTTTGCCCCGTCCTTTTTATCCTGCGTCATTTGCTCCTTTTACGTGGCCTGCTCCTCAGGACAAGGACTTTGCTCTTTGTTTTGGCATAATTTTATAACACCAGGCACATTCCAGGTGCTATAAAATGTTGAAGAAAAGGTAAAAACCGGCAATTCCCCTGGAGGTAGCTTGGGCCTACGGCTGCTTGCAGGATTGCCACCAGATTTCCAGCATGAGGCTCCGGGTGGAACAGGAGGACCAAAGTCGCTGGCCGGGAGATTGCATATACAGGTTTGCCAGATGCTTTTGCTATGACTGGGTGCCTCAGAGAGAGAGGGGCTAACAGAGGTGAGGGAGGGGGCAGTGAACTTGACAGGACAGTATGGGAAAGACCTACAAAGGGGAGTGGGTGAGGGAGATCTTCACTGGGCACAGAGGCTGGAAACTCCTGTCCTAGGTGGTATACACTCAGGCTTGGGTCTTATTTGTCCACAAAGGAGGGACCTGTTGCACCTATGCAGGACCTCCCTAAAAGCTGTGTGACTGGCCTGACCTTTGCCATGAGGTAATGTCACCTAAGGGTTAGAGTTTCCATCTGGTCTTTGTGGATGCTGCAAAAGCATTCGGTTGACATAGTGTTAGCCAGACAGAACCGCTTTGTACTGGTCGGGGATGCATTGATTTCGCTCTGGCTTTCTGAGGAGTTTTGTTATATAACAGCACACTTTAGAAACATGTCACGGGCCTTCTTGTGAGTCATTTTGTTGCCATTATGCCTTCTACAGAGGGGAGTCCCTACTCCCCTGGGAGTTCTCTGTAGTGACAGATTTATAAAAGTGTGAGCAAGCGGGGCAGAGAGGGCTGGGTATCCATCTCACATGTCCCTCAGAACCATTCTTCCCTCCTGCCTCATTCCCTCTCCCTCCCATCTGATGCTGGGGATTGAAGAGAGGGCGCGGTGAATACTACGCTCAACACAAGACCTCAGAGCGCATCGCCAGCTCCCGGTTTTCTTTAGTAGTTGCGTCTGACGCATTCGAACACAGCATCCGAACCAGGAACTTGGTATTGGCTGGGTGGGTGTGGTCTCTGTGTTATTTTATCATGCACATGTATGTGTGTGATGGTAACCGGTAAAGCTACAGAACTTGCATGGCCACCATCTTAGATATGGCCAATGGTGACCCTATATTATGAAGTCCATCTCTTTGTCCCTGCCCCTGGGAACTAGGTATCCCTGTGGCTTACTCACATGCCCTTTAGGAGGGTCTCACATAAATGGAATCATCCCATATGTTCCTTTTGAGACTGATTTAGTGTACTCTCTATACTGCTCTTAAGATCCATCCAAATTACTATAGGAACCAGTAGTTTTGTGTTTTCTCACTGCTAAATATTACCCCAGGTACTTCACATAGTGCCACATAAAAAAACAAAAAACAAACAAACAAAAAAAAACAAAAAACCCCTGTGAACATTCTTGTTTAGCACCCCAGTGGAAGTCGTAGGTATCTAAGGGAGAGAGATCATTTCAAATAGCGCCCAGAGGAGTTGGGGTCCCTCTTACCTTCAGCCATTGTCCACCAGACAGCTGTCCACACCCACAGTGAGGAGCAGGATAAAAAGGTATACAATCCTGTCCAAAAGAGTCTGGATTTTAGGGTTCCACATGTGGACTCAAGACGGTTGTCAAATCACAGCAGTATGTGGGGTCTTACCCAGGTTAACCTCCATTGGGTTGCCCTTCCACAAGCCAAGGGTGAGTTCCTGATGGTTTCTGTCCCCAGATAAAGATTCCTTATGTCTCCGTGTGTCTCTGTGTGCGTGTGTCTGTGTATCTCTGTGTATGTGTGTATTTGTGTGTATCTATGTCTCTCTGTGTGTATGTATCTGTGTGTCTCTATGTCTGCATGTATCTGTGTGTGTATCGATGTGTGTGTGTCTGTATGTCTCTGTCTCTGTGTATGTGTGTATCTGTGTGTCTCTATGTCTACATGTATGTGTGTGTGTATTGATATGTGTTTGTGTGTGTGTGCGCTCGTGTGCACGCACTCGTGAGAGTGTGAGATCAGGAGACCCTCAACCTGTGGCAGGCTAGTTGCCTTAGTCCCATAATCTTCTGCAGTGAGCACCTGTGGTAAGTCAGGACTGAGTATTGGTTTCCTGTATCTTGTGCTCAGCCCTTTGCTTTCTGGATTAATGATGGCGGTCATTCAGAAGACATGAGATGAGATGCAAATAGATCCATCACACTTCCTAGCATTGCAGGCTTCATTGTTTTTTTTTTTTTGAACATGATGGGAAGGGCATTTATTTTTTCTTTAAGGAGAAGAAAAAGAGTTTTCTGAAGTAAATGTGAAATTTCTCAGCACGGATAAAGGCCAAGTGCAGGCTGTGCAATTACATTCAAAATACTTTGTGGTACTATCTTGATATCCACTCTTTGAAGAAGGAAACAAAATATGATGGTTTTCATGACTCTTCATACCAAAATTTCTTCAAAGTTGAATCTTCCTAAACTTGGGAGTTAAAGTCAACCCCAGCCAAGCACTTGTTGTTTTGGCGATAGTGGGGTCAATCATCTGGTTCCATTTCTCCTGCTAGGACCCCAACTTTTCTCCCTGAAGTCAAAGTGCTCTCCCTCCAAAACCCGACTCCACTACCCTAGATCTCACTCCAAGCTCCCCAGTCCTGATCCATACACCACAGAGATATAGACCCTGTTGTATACATCGTGACTGTTACAGTTTGGATCTTAATACCCACCCTCCACCCCTGGAAGACCCAGGTCTGCCCTCATTGATTTTGGGTTTGGGGTATGTCACTCAAATCTTTCTGAGCATCAGGTGCCTAGCATATACGTTAGGGTAATAATAACCCCCCAAAGGTGATGGGATTATGGTTTTACCCAGCAGTAGTATTGTCATTTTTGTGATTTCTTTAGTTATAAGGACCTTTCAAGTGAGGTAGCCATTTTTTAAAAGGTCATGGCCTGAAAGGAAGATGCAGAGCCCAAATCTTGACTCTTAGGCCTTTGGTGTCTTCCCTGCCATCATGAGAAGGAACAGGGCCTTTCCAGATTTACCAGCAGGAAACGTTGCTCATCCATGGACATTAAGAAAGAAAGAGTATCTTCCTTTTTTAGTTCTTAAAAAATATGCATGGGATGATGCAGGTTGGATATTGGATAAGGAACAAATTACAGATGGATTCTCTAACAAGCAAGCTAGACTCTGCCTTCCACCAGCAGTGAAGAACATAGAAAAGTAAAATGTCTCTTCACTGGGTTGACCGGTTTCATTCACAAAATACCAAATGAAAATGTTTTCTGGTCCAAATAATGCTTTCCTACCAATTGGCTGTATTTCACAGAGCACAGCTTCAATCAGCTCCAAGGTGTCTCTACTAGTCCTCTGACTGGTGACACTAAATAACCCCTTTCATGTTCTGAGCTACAGAGCTAAAGGTGGTTTGTTTAGGTCACAGCATACATTTAAAGGAGGCTGCGGTACTTTAACCATCAGAGGAGAACTTGAAGAGGAGGCTAACGTCACAGCTTCTAACTCAACCCTGTCCCTTGAGTAATTTCTCTTTAAGTGACAGGAAATCTGTACTCACATGTATGTCAATGTAACATCCTCCAAAGAAGCCTTCACACTCTAGCTACTGAGTGGGGATCACTTGGATATATATGAATTTCACAATGCCGTCATTAGCGTGTGTGTGTGTGTGTGTGTGTGTGTGTGTGTGCGTGTGCGCGCGCGCGCGCACGCGTATGATGTGCTTTAGTGGGAGGTGGATGGAGGACCCTGAAGACATGTGTCTCTCCTCTCCGACACATAGTTCTTAGGGATTAAGTTCAGGACGCCAGGCTTGTGCAGCGGGCACCTTACCTGCTGAGCTATCTTTCTGGCCCTCATGATCTTATAGAGAGAAAAATCCTAAAGACTCCACAAAAAGTCTTAACAACTAATAAATAATTCCCATAAAGTTACAGGTTAAACTGTCAGCTTCCAAACATCAGTTGTTAACTACACTACACAGGTAATATCCCCAAAGGAGATCAACAGCAACAACCCGCCCTTAAAACTGCACTTCAGTATTTAGGCATAAAGTCAGGCAGAGAAGTCACAGGCTTGCAATAGAAAACTATAAAAATTGATGACAAGAAGTGGAGATGATAAATAGGTGTAAACATATCATGGTTTCATGGGTAGGCAGCTTCACGTCATTAAAACGTTCATAGGGCCCTAAGTAACAGAATCAAGACTGGCCCTCTCTGCTGGGCAGTGGTGGCACACGCCTTTAATCCCAGCACTCAGGAGGCAGAGACAGGCGGATTTCTGAGTTTGAGGCCAGCCTGGTCTACAGAGTGAGTTCCAGGACAGCCAGGGCTACACAGAGAAACCCTGTCTTGAAAAACCAAATTAAAAAAAAAAGACTGGCCCTCTCAAAGTCCCACTTACTTAAAAACAAACAAACAAAACAAAACAAAAAACTAAAACCAAAATCCAAACAGAAAAACAACCCTGAAATTCATGTGGAACCACGAAAGATTCAAAACAGCCAAATGACCTTCAGAGAGAACAAAATTAGAGACATACTTCTTGATTTTGAAACTTATTACAAAGCTTGGCCATGCAGATAGACACATAGATCAACAGACTAGAACAGAAATCCCAGAGTTAAATCCATGCAGTTTGGTCCATTGATGATCAACATGACTGATCATGGTACACACCAGAAAAAAAAAAAAAAGCCTCTTCAATAAACAGTGTTGGGGAAAATTGGTAACTACACAGTAAACAATAAAATTGTGTTCCCATCTTAGAGTACACACACACACACACACACAAGCACATGATACCCTCAAAATGGCTTAAAAACCTGGCCATATGGCACTAAACTATAATCTTGGAAGAAAACATAGGTTGAAGGGTTTTTGACATTGGCAATGACATCAGAAGCACAGTGAGATGATATTAGCCTAAGAAGCTTCATTGTACAGCAAAAGAAATGGGAGAATGGGCATTGTAGGGCGGGAGAAAATGTTTGCAAACCACGTATCTCTAAAAGAAATAATCCAATTGAAAATGGGTCAGAGGCTTGAAGACAGTTCTCTAAGGGAGGCACACAGGAGTCCAGCAGCTCCATGAAGATGCTGACCTACTACCCAGCAAGAAAACATAGAAACACAGTAAAGTCCTGCCTCACACCAGTCAGAACAGCAGATTCAGAAGGAGAACCCAGAAGATGGCAAGTCCTGACAAGGATACGGAGTCACTGCTGCTGCTGCTGTTAGGAACGTCATGAAAACAGGGCAGGGGTTCCCCCAAATTAAAAACTGGTCTACCATGTTACTCAGCAGCCCCACTTCCTTGGTATTTATTCCAAAGAATTGAAATCATGATCTCAGGTAGCTGTACCCTCATTTCATGGCAGTGATGGTCACATTCACTAAATTACAGGACAGCCCATTTGTCTCCCGACAGGTGGTTAGTTAAAGGAAATACGTCGCTGTATATGATTAAGTCCTTTTCAGACTGTGATAACATAAAGCGCACTGTGCTAAATGGAACATGCCCAGTTGTTCAAGGCAAATCCTACAGATTCCGTTTGTCTGAGGTCACTAAAATAGCTCAAGACAAAGGTGCCATAGTATACTAGTGGGTTACTAGAGAATATGAGGAGCGGAAATGTGGGGGCCCGATCAACTGATAGAAGGTTTGAGCTCTGCCAGACTGAAGCTCTGCTGTACAGCCTTGCACCCACCAAACTCTTTAAGAAGAATTAAAATATTGTCAGCACTTGCTTGATATTACCAATCGTACAGATAGTGCTTTCAAACACTGTCCAGATCTCCCTGGTATGCATTCTCCTATATCCCACACCCAGCTCGACCCTTCGTTTGCTTGAGTCAAGATTCAAGCCAGGTTCACGCTGAAGGTTAACGCTCCTTGCAAGTCTTGTTGAATGCATAAGATCTTTTGCCTCTCATCCTGTCCCTAGCAATTTATTTGATAGTGGAACTTAGTGGTTTGTTGTATACCATTACCCATATTTTAAAGAAAAGCTAGAATTTTCTTTAGCTTGTTGCCCGGAGAGTCATTCAGCCTATAATTCTAATTTTTCCCAATATCATCCTACATCAAGCTTGCGATTGTCCTGACACTTCTTCCTTCAGGATGTGGATGACCAGGAATGCACTCTGAATCAGGTTTCACAATGTGTCCTGCTCTGCTCATGAGGTGTTTGTTCAACTTCTCCCAAAGATTGCAAAACATAGCGCATAAACCCAAGGTGGTGTTTTGACTTAAGACTGTGTCATGAGGCCATGTTGTAAAAACACTTTTGTTGTTGATGTTTACTGAAATATTTATTCTGAAAATACAGACCTTATAATAATAACACGAGGGGGAATGGCTCGTTAGATGGAGCAAGTTTAGACACAATTAACTGCACAGTGGTGGAACCTACACGAAAGTGCTTTATTTTATACTACCTACTCGTCCACGAGTTTAAAAATGGCTGCACTAAAAAGTAAAGCCAAGTCATACCACGCTAACTGAATTAATGAGGCATTTTGGGAATCTATATAATTTTTTTTGCCAAATACCATTCTAAAAAGTCATGTGTCTAAGGAGCAATGGTCTTGCGTTTCTCACACTGCAAGCTTGTTTTGTCTAAAAGCACATCAGATTTCAAGTTTGATGTCAACGTTCAAGTACACAGGGACGGGGAAGTGGCTTGGGATGTGTGAGACTGTAATTCACACACAGATGGCTCCCGGGTTTGGTTGCAGCTTATACTTAAGTTGGGATGCTTTTGGCTGAAGGTTTTGGAGATGCAACAGTTGCCCAGGAGTAAGACCTCAGGCTGCGTCTTGGTTGGCGGGGAGGGAGCAGTCACGTTGCAGAAGGGTTGGCCATCTGTGTCCTGGGATGCCATTTTTCACACTCCAAATAAAAGATCTGCCTTAAGAGGCAAAGGAATAAAAATCTACTTAAATTCAGGCCTAGTAGGTTCATTAAAAGTTTCTAGAAGCTTCTTCATGTTAAGCAACCAACTTAGTCCTGTTCTTGAGCTCACACCTGGACTGAGAGCAAACAAGAGGTAGCAACTTTAATCTATAAGAGCAGTGTAACACCCACGGCTGCAGATGTGGACCAATGGGAGGGTGCTTGTCTAGCATATCAAAGGTTCTAGGACCAACCTTATCACAAAAGCAGAAAGACAATGGATGACAAGATCACACCCCAAGAGTGTCCCTGAATGTATGAACTTTCAATTGCTGGAGCTCTGGGTGACACAGACCAGCAAGAGATGGAAAAGGAAACCATTTGTGCTTATTATTGCCATATTAAAGTATGTAAAATAAAAACAAACAAAAAAAGAAGACTCATTCTGTAATTCTGGTCTTTCAGGAATCTGAACCTGTAATTCTTCCACACTGTTACTTCCTTCAAAGCCACTCAAAAAATACTCAGAATGGAAACTAAAGGTTTCTGTCCTGATGAGATAATACCCCCCCCCACAAACTTACCTGAGTTTTAATTTCCATCTTTGCTAAGTCTCTTGCAAATCATCAGAAAAATAATACATTCATGAAAATTCACCTTTTTTTTTAAGGATCCCCTTATTCTTCACCAAACTAGAATGGTGAAGAACAAAAAATCAAGAAGAAAATCTACAGGAGTAACATGTCCAATCGGAAGTGAAGGGGTCAGACTCTGCAGCCCCTGGGACTTGGTGGGCTCACAAAATGATGGGCTGAACCGCCTGGCCCGACAGCAATGTAAAAAAAGATTTCCCCATGATAAGTAAGAAGAAATGTTTTGTACCTGTTCTTAGGAATATAATGGAGTTTTTGTTTTTAAAATCTCTTCAAGTTTTACCTTTAGCAAATAATAGAGAACGGTAGGCAAAAATGGCATTCTGATTTGTTTTTGCCTAAAATGAGTCACTAACCCAGACCAGGGGACTACTCTGGCTGTGTGTTCTTTATCACCGTTCACCATCTAGATACACTTAACTCTAAGACTCCATTTGTTAAAAATAATGGAAACGATAACAACATTACAGATTTAAAAATCACGCTGTCTGAGAGCAAATCATTACAATGCTACGCGTTTCTATTCGGACAGATATCTAAAACACGCTTGTATGTTTCTTTAAAAAGATTCCTCCTATCTCCGAAACACTCCGGTTTGAGTCGCTGAAGTTGCTAAGGCAAGTTCATATATTTTGTTAAATACCGGGCCAGAGTAAACAGACACGACAGCGGCCATAGCTGTGCCGCAGACGGTCAGCATATGGTACTTCCCTTACAAATATATATGCTTTCAACCTATAAAAGGTTAGCTGTTCAAGAAGCTAATCAGGCCAATGGCTGGGTATTCCCCATTGGGACAATGGGGAAGCCATTTGTCCCAATGTCTGTTAACATTCTAAGTCAAAACTTGGGGAATGATTCATGAAACTCTGGCCCCAAAGCCTGAGAGTTAAACTCACCATCTGGATTTCAGCCAAGGACGTGGAATGAAGTGTTTGAATTGGAATTCAGTAATTTTATGTATAGTCAGTGATTGGAGTCAAAAGTAACCCACTCCTTAGGATTGGGCGGATTCCCTTAAAAACATTCAACTCCATGCCTATCACTTTACATGGATCAGATAGAGTTAGACTACATGGTCAGCAGTAACTGATATGTATTTGATATGTATTTTGTTTTTACTTTACCTAGTGTGTTTTAAGTTTTTATATAAATTGTTTCATTAACACACACACACACACACACACACACACACAGAGAGAGAGAGAGAGAGAGAGAGAGAGAGAGAGAACAGAGAGGGGGAAGGGAGTGTTCTCTGTAGTCTCTTAGGACCCTTTACAAAGTTACTTTTTGTTCCCAAATCTACGTAACTCATGCCAGGTACCTCATCTGTATTTCGTAGACAGTTATTCCCCAGCAGCATTCTCATGTAATACACATCTTCATCCTGCCTTCTGGATGTATTAAAGGCTCTTGTGCTGGGCCTATCTCACTGGGCTGACAGCAGAAGTGGGTGGCACCAAGACTGAAGGCTTGGCATCCTCAGAACACAGAATGCAGGTGATGTGCACCTTGGCATTTAGAAAATGTGTCTTCATTCATCTTTGAGTCCCGAAGTTTTTGTCAGCCTCACCAAAAAGAGTGATAACAGGAAGTGAGACCAAACACTCCCCACCCCCAAATCTGCTAGGATATGTGTGAGTTTAAACACTGCTAAAGACAGGTTCAGAGAGATTTGTACCATGGCTCTGTTCTGTTTCACATGTTGGTTAATATTAAACAAACACACATTGCAGACCATGTCTTATTACAAGGTTGTTTTCTGAGGTTCCATGGGTCAGGGCCAAAACCTGTCCTTTTCCAGCTGTCCGTTGGTGCCAATCAATAGCCCAATAGGTGGGTGAAACAGCAGTGCAGCAAGCAGCGGCCCTTCCAAATCGAGAAGTGCTAACGGACATAATCCTAAAAGCAAATTTACAAACATCACATAACTCATATAAGCAAACAATAAAATACCTTAAGTTAGGTGGAACACTAAATTGTTAACCTCAGTTAGCTCTCAAAGTAAGCTGGCATCAGCTTTGCTAGATCCAGTTATAAAGAGAAAACTGGGGTTCCATGTATTTATAGGGGTTTTGTTTATTTCAGAAATCCTTTTGTTGTTGTTATTTGGGTTTTTTGTTTGCTTGTTTTATATATTTTTTGTTTTTGATGCACTGTTGCTATGTAGCCCAGGCTGGCCTCAAGCTTAGGATCTTTCTGCTTTGGTCTACCAAGTGTTGGGATTACAAGTGTGTGCCACCAGGCCCAGCTTATTAAGCACTCGTGGGGGCCATAAATGATGCTGATAGCTCTTTAAAGGCATTTGTAAATATACCATCTTCACCATGTGCCAGATGCCCATCAGAACACTGCATAGACATTAGATTGGTTAATCCTCGTAACGGAAGTGTGAGGCAGGCATGATTGGTTTTTGTGTGTGTGTGTGTGTGTGAATGAGGGAAGGGAAGAGGTGAAGAGAAATGGCAAACAACTTGCCCAAGGTCAGAGCACTAATAAGCAATATAGACTGGAGGCAAGTCTAGGCAGGAGTCTGGAAAACACGGTGTGACCTGTGCTCTTGCAGAAGGCAGACACGTAAGCATGTGTGTCGCTCAGCATGTGAGTCTGTCTCCAGGTACGCACAAGGCAGAAACACAAAGGAACAAGGTTTTAGACTTTGTCTTAAGTTCCTGGGGCCAGGAGGAGCCGAGTGCAGCTCCCATCAGAGCCGTTGAATATGGATGCCAGAGTCACCACGCTCATGTCTTTCACCAGTCTGTATTTGGTGAGGCTTTGGGAGTGCAGGGAGACAGTAACACATGTGTTACATACATGAGAGGCGAAGGAGAAGCTCAGCTTCTGTGGACAGAAAGTCCTACAGCGTCTAATAGACAATGCAGAAACACAGATAGCTATACAGAGCCTTCTGTATAACACAACACAAAGTTTCATACATGAATGCATACATATGTTAATATCATGTATGTCAGCTCAACTCTAAAATTCACTGAGAATGTCAAGGCTTATTACCCTTCATAGTAAAACACAGCTGCTCATTAGGAAGCAGAAAGAAAGCCAACCAGGGCCGTGGAGGCAAGAAGCGCTAGCTGTTCTATACACCAGGTGCCTAATAAATGCTGGCTGATGGAGTGAGGGGTGGGTTGACTGGAATCGGGGAAGAAGAAAAAGCACTAAAGACCACGCATCTTTTCCCTTTGGCAAAGATTTTAACGAGAAGAGCTAAATCGAAATATTTAAAATCAAAATTCTACGCCAGTAGAGAATTGTATCTTGAACATGTTCCCAGTGAACACACATTTTGGCGACTCTTTGATTTCTATCAAAGTGAGTAGAGTTACCGCTTACGCAAAAACGTTTGCAGTTTGGTGGCAAAGGAGCGTTATTAGCGGGAAGACCTTTGAGCAGGTTGAGTTGTGATTATGTATACCGCTTATTTTAGAGTTGTAAATTTCGGTTTTTTAGTTCTTCACCTAGTGAGTCTGGTATGGAGTTTCTACTCAGTGGTTCTGTCCGTTGCCCTAGGATGTGCACGTCTTTTAAAAAGTACTTCTTTCAGATTTTGAGATTATAACACAGTCGCACCATCTCTCCCTTCCCTTCCCTCCTTCCAAGCCCTCCTGTTACCCTCCGCGCTCTTTCCAATTCCTGGCCCTTTTTCACTGTTGTTACACATGTTCTTTATACATGTGTACAGCCTGCTCAGTCTGTCTGTTGTTTTCAGGGGTGACCGTTTGGTATTGGATAACTAATTGATGTACTTTTCCTGAGAAAAACTATTGCTCTTGGTCTCACCATCCCTTGAACCACTGCCTGTTGCATCTCTGTGTGGGGCTGAGGCATCATGGGCTTTTCCCATCCACATCAGCATGGCCATTGCTCTTGTCCTTTCTAGCTCATGTTTCTAAGCAGCCATGTTGGCGAGACTTTATGGGTGTTGGGTGGCTATCAAGTGGTTATTTCTAGTATGTGGAAAGGTACCCTAAAAATAATTTCTAAAGGCAGGTTCGGGTGGGCAGCCTGAATCAATGCCTTTAGTAAAACCTTGTATTCATTCACCATTTATACAGTGCCAACTATAGCCAGGCATAGGCTATTATTATTCAAAGCAAACAGGGTGGGTTGTTTATAGCTAATCTAAATTGGTTTTCTAGACAGACTTAAACCCTTCCCCACACCGAAATATCCCATCTGTCTGAATGACTCCCTTCTGCTGCTATGCCACTGAAAAGGTCAAGACATTTACCTAAAGGAAGATTAGTATTACTAATTTTATATCCACCCTCTAGAGTTTTCATTCTTTATACATAATATATTCTTTTATATGAGTATTAGTATTATTAGTTTTGAGACAGTTTCTCTGTATAGCCCTAGCTGTCCTGGAACTCACTCTGTAAACCAGGCTGGCCTTGAACTCAGAGATCTACCTTCCGCCTGCCTCTGCATTCCAAGTGCTATGATTAAAGGTGTGAGCCAGCACCACCAGGCCAAAGTTATAATTCTTAACTAAAGTAACCCATAGAACATGAAAAGCTGAGTCATGTTGCCAGCCTAGACACTGCCCAACTCCTTGAGAGGAGAACAGTCTGTCAGTGGGTGGCCCTGTGCAGGCTCTGAGTGCAGTGGCCACTCCCTGGGGTTCTTGGAACCCAGCAGGGCAAGTGATCTCTGTGTCAGAAACCTGTGTTCCTACCATTGAAGAGACTCACTTCAAGAAACACTCCCTGGTTCACTGATACTGCGTGAAGAAACATCAAGAGTCCTACCCCTGCCTCCACTGCTTCCTACACCACCCCCCACCCCATTCAGATTCCTTTGAACAAGTCTATCTGCTAAGCATATGTGTTAGTTTTCTGTTGCTAAGAGTAAGTACCTTAGGAAAATCAGCTTAAAGACACAGGACTCCTCTGACTCATGGCTTGAGATGTCTCTGTCTGTGGTCACTTGACTCTGTGGCTTCTGGGCAGAGTGAGGCAGAGCGTCACACAGATGAACTCATGGTAGAGTGCAGGGGTTCACTTCATGATGAGAGTCAGAGAAGAGGAGGCCTTAGGCAAGATACACCCTTCACAGGCACATCCTGTGACCTGCTGCTTTCTTCTGCAGGATTCAACCTCAACAGCTTCTACTGAAGGGCGGTGCACATGCCTTTAATCCCAGCGCTTGGGAGGCAGAGGCAGGCAGATCTCTGGGTTCAAGGCCAGCCTGGTCTACAGAGTGAGTTACAGAACTGCCAAGGCTACAAAGAGAAACCTTGTCTCAAAAACAAAACAAAATAAAACAAAACACCAACCAACCAAACAAAAAAGCACAAAATAGAAATTCTAATAATACATGATTTGCTGTATCAAGGGGTTAATCCATTGATTAGGTCTGAACATCATGAAAACCCCACCTCTAAACATTGCACACTAGAGACCCAGCTATAATATAGGAGCCTCATGGCCCCATAGCAGCAGAGAGTCCTTAGTTCAGCATTCTGGATGGGATGCTTTGAGGCCAGTCTCCACATGGGTCTGGCCAGCAGGGACATAGACTCTTCTACAGCCCAGATCCACACTGTCACTAAGAATGACTGACCATTCCCTTCTCAAATCCTGCTGGGAGCACCGTGTACTTACTCAGTAGCAGCCTACTGGGCCACAGTTTGGAGATCTGCTAAGAGCCCAGATTCCAGCCAACTAATACCAGATTGACAAAGTCCAATAGCTAAAAGAATTACAAAACTAAAGTTCTTTTAGAAAAATTGTTTTTATAAAGGAAACACATCTGGGGATGTGAAAGAAAGCAGTGGGGATTACTGGCTCGTGACCCAGAGCAATATGATTTGTTTTTGTTGTTTAAAGCATCAGTTGCTATTAACTTGAAAGGCAACCGGCGCAACTCAACTCCTTTTGTGTAAGTATGAAGAACAGAAATGGACAGGATGATTAGTTGTCTCAGCTATAATGCTGTTATTATGCACCTTTTAGCCATGCTATTTTATCTAGTAGTCATGTTTATGTATATAATCTATGTGTGTGAAGTATATTATCTACGTGTGTGATTATGTATGTAATCTACTTGTATGAAGTGTTTAAATGTATGCATGCACACACACACACACACCCACCCTCCCACACACACACACACACACACACACACACACATCACACACACACACACACACACACACACACACACACACACACGTCAGAGGGTGAGTTCATTCTTCACCTTTCACCTTGCTTAAGGCCAATTCTTTGTTGCTGCGTATACCAGGTCAGCTGGCTGGAGAACTCCTGAGGATTCTCCTGCCTCCACATCCCGTCTTGTCAGAACAGCAGAATTACAGGAACACATACCCTGCTCAGCATTTTGAGATATGAAGCCAGGTCCTCACACTTGGATGGCAGGCCCTTTACCCACTGAGCCATCCCCACAGCCCTGTAGGAGGAATTTTAAAGACCAAGAATTGCTATTTCAAGCAAGCTTTTAAGAAGTCTGTTTTTAATATTTAGGATTTACATTGATTGTCTTATGTTTTTAGTTCCTGTAAGTTTTAAAGACTTTGTTGCTTTGATTCACCCTATCTATTTTAGCAGAAGCCTGGAATGAGTTTGTGACACTTTTTTCTTGTGATTTCAATGTGAGTTTGAGAAATGAGACAGATCAGAAAGATCTGTTTCGAAGGGGAAAACAGAAAAATATCAAGGCCATAGACTGTCTTCTGACAAGTACTTCTGTCAGCTGAGGCTAAATACAATTTGCTACTTCGGTCGTGGCAAAGTCAACAAATTTGTCAACCTTTACCAAAGCTGTTTGCTAATTTTGCAATGTAGCTGTTGGTTATTCAAACATTTCTTAAATAGCCCATTGTATAACCATGGAGGTGGCATAGTCTGGGTTGAAGAGAGGCGAGGGCCATCGAGTTAACATTTCCCCCACAAGTCTCAAGTCAGGTCGGAGCAGTTCCTTTGGAGCAGTTAGAAGGGAAAATCAGCCCTTTCCCATCCTGAGACCTAGGCTCAGAAGCCCTTTGGGGGTCTCGTATTTGCGAAGATCATAAATTTTGACTTTTGAAGATTTCATTGAATGAAGCTATTTGTACAATAACTTACAATGGCGCTAAGACTTTAAAAAAAAAAAAGACGAAAGGGTCCCTAGTTCATTGCGTTCATTGCAGAATTCCACTGGGCAGAGACATCAGGAATCTGGAAGAACCGGCAGGAGAACTCTAAGAAAGCTGTGAAGCTTATGGGTGGGTCCAAGGAAAAAATGTCCTGAAATTCGAAATCTTAAAACAGAAGCATCTGCAACGCACGGCGTTTTAAAAATCCTCTCTCAGATTTTGTTATATTAAATATCCTTCCTGCTTCAAAAAAATTCTACTCTGCCGACATGCCACAGACATGTGGCATGTTCTAAAGGTCACCTTTGATGGAGCAGCAAGAGTGGTAGTTACATAGTGTGGGTGAAGCCCTGAGTTCTAGCCCAGGACCAAGAATAAATGGTGTGTGGCAGTGTACTCTTGGAATGCAGTGGGTGCAGAAGGATCAGGAGTTCCAGGTCATCTTCAGCTATATAGCAAGCTGGAAACTAGCCTAGGATAAACAAAGAGAAAAAAAAGGAAGGAAGGAAGGCAGACAGACAGACAGACAGAAGGAAAAATAACCATACTTTCTTATTTACAATTAAGGTAATATATGTGGCTCTTGAAGGTAATATTCAATTTTGTATTTTGTTACTTGGTTTTATTATTATGTAAGCTTAGGCGAAGACTACAGAAGCATGGGAAGACACCTGCCAGACTGTGGTGGCACACAGCTTTAATCTCATGAGTACGGGGCCCGCCTGATCTACAGAGTGAGTTCAAGAACAGCCAGGGCTACACAGAGAAACCCTGTCTTGAACTGCGTGCTCGCCCTCCCCAAAAGTGGCAGAATGTTGTCTGCTGCTGAATGCTGTGAGCCTCCATGGGGGGGGACAGAGTTGGTATGTTGGTACATTGGATAGTCATTTACCTGCACCATTACAAAAACACTTGGAATAATGTCAATGCTGTGAGAACACACCAGAAAGCTTGTCATATACTGCATTAGATATTGAGTTTATGACCCTAAGTGCTAGAAGTGACAAACAGCAACTCTTCTTAAAGACTGGAGCATGGTGAAAACAGTAGGCTAGAAAGTTAAGTCTGTATGGTAATACAGACCCATAATGCCAATGCTTGAGTAATAGGAACAGGAGGATCACAAGTTCAAGGTTACCCTAGACAACGTACAGAAACGCTATCTTTATAAACAAATTAAATAAATACATATCACATAGCCTCAGAAAGTTAAAAAACAACAACAACAACAAAAATCCCAAAAGCCAGAAGAAAGAAGGAAGGTTGGAAAACAAGAAGAGAGATTAAAGAAGGAGCCAGAACAAGAAGTGTGTGTTGCCAGTGAGAGAAAACTTGCAGACGTTACAGAATTACAAAGTAAACCACCTTGTTTCCTAGTCAGCGCTGGATCTGTGTGTCTTCCCGACATTGGCTATAACCAGAATCTGTTTCCAAGCGTTATTTTGTTCCATGACTAAAGTCAGAAATTCACTTACCATCAAGATGAGACCAAGAGGTTACCTTCCTGTTCCTTCCTGTTTCGGTGCAAAGTACTGATGTGATTGGGTCAGGTTGCTCTGGGGTTCTTTTTGTTGTTGTTGTTATTGTTCGTTTGTTTGTTTTTTATTGTT
Source organism: Rhynchomys soricoides (assembly GCA_019843965.1). Taxonomy (NCBI): domain Eukaryota; kingdom Metazoa; phylum Chordata; class Mammalia; order Rodentia; family Muridae; genus Rhynchomys; species Rhynchomys soricoides. The sequence continues at coordinate 13,372,321 of JADRCH010000028.1, read as the reverse complement.
GACTCATTTTAAGTGGCTCCTCAGACAGTCTTTTGAGGACATTGTTGCAGCCTGGGACAGTCTCTTTGAGGACATTGTTGCAGCTGAAGTTTCCATACGGGATACTTTAGTTCTTTTAAAATCAGGCAACAGGCAAGATGAAGTTTTATTCATCACACTGACGTGTTCTAAGCCTCATGCTACTCAATAGTTTTGTGTTTTCTTGGGATGCACATTCTAGGATCTTCTTCTCTGTGTGAGGATGACAGCTCTCCCTCCCCCTACAGAAAGAATAGAAACTCTGTGTTATGTGAGGAAAAGATTTGACTTCAAGTTTCTTGTTTCTCATAATCCAGTCAGACAAAATTCATAGCCTGCATTGTGAGCTAGAAAAATGATTAAAAAAAAACTTTCAAGGAAAAAAAGGCAAATAACTGTTGACTTCCATCTGAATTTTTTTATTTGTCTTCCTTTTGGTCATCATTTTCAGACAGGCAAATGAAATCCCAAACCATCTGTCTGTCATCCTTGTCTCCACCTCCAGCTCCACCCATCACCTCTCTGTACACCACCCTGCCAGCTTTATTGTGGGTTCCATGTCCCTCATCCCAAGCATCTGAGTTCCCAGACTCCATCTCTTTCCATCTAGATTCCTTCCTTCTGTTCTCTTGGCCGGGTCAGAAGGTCCCCACTCCGGCCAGGAGGGTTCTCACATTGTCAGAGTGCGTCCATTTTCACTCAGGAGGCCTCTTGCCTTCTCTCTGCCCACTGGGATCTCACCAGAGGCCCCAGAGCTCCCTGAGAACTTCCTGGATGACCCTGGAGCCTCTAGAAGCTCCTCATTTGATGAGTCCCAGGGGACGCTGTGCAGTTAAGCTGGTATTAACTGTGACAGAGCCTGGGAAGATAAGTATGTCTTCATGTGGGCATGTGTTCTCATGTCCCCATTTGTGGAATTACCTACTTATGGTTTTTTTTTTTTTTTTTTTAAGAGAGGTTAGTTAAAGTGATTGTCACCTCAATACCCAAATTTAGTCCACTAGCCATACCTATAACCCAGGTCACCTTATTATTTATTTATTTATTTATTTATTTATTTATTTATTTATAAAAGGTCTCTCTGCCACCCTGGTTGTCATATCCTAGAGGTTACTCTATCGATCAGGCTGGCCTTGAACTCAAAGATCTGCCTGTCTCTGCCTCCTGAGTACTGGGATTAAAGGTATGTGATATCATGCCTGCCCATTCTCACTTGTCAGAGAGGGAGTTTGTGATCCCTTCCTACCTTCTATAATGATAATTCAACCACTCTAGAACCTGACTGAATATATTGTGTTGACTATGTTTTAAAAGTCAAAATGGCATACATCCATCACCAGCTGTATGTGAAATTACACCACGCCATTATTGTAAGACATCGTCGGGGTGTTACATTATCACATACAAGCCTGCTTCCTACAGAAGGGAAGTTTTCCGCCTTTAGCCAAGGTCAGATCATACAATTTCTTCACTACGTTGGCCACATTTGAATGTGTGAAAATGTCTACGAAAGAAACCAAATACTCTCACAATACACCAGGGCTTGGGCCATTTGAGCTGGTTTCTGTGTGTACGGATTTGATTTTAAGAAATGTTATACATTTTGTGATTAGTATTTTTGGACATAAAGTAGATTGGGATTTTTTTAAAAGGCCAGGGAAGTATGTTTGCAATTTTAACCTCATGTGCCCATTGCGATAATTACTCATTATGCTTGGAAGAAAGAACGGTGAAAGCCGACACATGAAATGTTAAGGGAAGGGAAACGTCTGGAGCATACACACGTCTGTCTATCATGTGCCCATTTAATATGAAGACATGATACAAGAAAGTTCTCCTGTCGGGATGATGTCCATGCTGGCTCTATGGACCCAGCAGGATATGGGATTTTACTAGAAGCATTTAATTTCCTAACACTTACTGCAAATCTTTGCTTGCTTCTTCTCACCTTCATTGGATAACTTTGCAAACGGGATGAATTCCTAATTGGGAAAGATGACAGTGAAAAAGGAGTCCTTTTTCCGACTTCCCTGAGATCCACGAGTCCCGGTCTTTTCTCGATGAATTACGATAACACTCTTCTGAGGGAAGGAAAACAAAGACACAGAAAAACTCCAGAGTGGAGAACACACTGTCACGGGTGAGGGGACGAGTGCCATCTCAGAGTTAATAAATGGACACACTAGAGAGGAAGAGGGAGCAGGCTGGTCCACGTGACTCGGATGGTTTGTGTATTGCGTCAACTTGGGAATTTCTTAACCAGAGGACAGACAATGTTTAGTTCTTACAGGAACGGGTGTTGATGGACTATTATAACAGAGCTTCTGATTGGTTATGAGATTATTTACGTCATATGCATTTAAAAGGCAAAGATCCCGAGTCTGGGTTGGTTTCTGCTTCTTTCTCATCTCCCTTTCAGAATGTCTAGCTGATCAGTTTTCATTGCAGATAAGTTATTCGCCAACACATTTGAATTCCTCTTCCCATATGTGGAGAGCTAAATAGGTTTCTTTCTTTTTTCTTTCTTTTTTTCTTTTTTTTTTAAAAAGATTTATTTATTTTATTTATATGAGTACACTGTAGCTGTCTTCAGACACACACCAGAAGAGAGCATCAGATCCCATTGCATATGGTTGCGAGCCACCATGTAGTTGCTGGGATTTGAACTCAGGACCTCTGGAAGAGCAGCCAGTGCTCTTAACTGCTGAGCCATCTCTTCAGCCCTACGTTTGTTTCTTTTGAGGAGATAATATATGCGTTGAGAGATTCTTGCAGAACATCCCATAGCTTGCTTGCCCAGCACATGGCCTCTAGTGAGGCAGCCATGGTTGACAAGGCCTACAATCTCCACCTCCTGGCCTCTTGAGTAACTTGGCACTGTTGGAGATTCTGCCATCCTGTAAAATTTCTTCCGAATGGATCAGCAATGCAAAGAAAAATGATCATCCTGTGTAACCAGTCCCACCTTTACATTCTGACTCCGACATCATACAGTGTGACTTTTAATTTTTTTTAACTTTCTATTGTCAGTTCATAAAACCTGAGAAATGAATGCTTCTAGATCAATCCTCTGACCATTCAATAGATTTTTTTTTTATGCAGTGTGACACTGAAGTGCGACTTTCAATAAGAACCTCGTTGTATAAAAGCCAGAATTCTAAAAGCAAATAGAAATTGGTGAGACCAGTGTTTAAGCCAAGTGACCAACAGCAAACCAACTCAGTGCCTCTCTTCTAGGCTGACGCAAGCTGGACTGGGGGAGGTGTTGGGGCCAGGTGATGGTGATGATTGGCTTGTGTCGTTCACTCCCACTGGCCTTTAAATCATTGTCTTACTTTCCAAAGAGTTCAGATAAGTCACCTCTGTGACAGGGGTCTGCCATCCCAAACAGTTCATGAAAGACTGCACAGGACTGGATAAATAATTAAGGTACAGTTCATTTTACATGCATGTTCCCAGACTTACAGTAGTGCTTGCTTTCTTCTTTATAGTGTTTCGATTGCTTAGTCATTACAAATCAAAATGACAGAAAATACTACATGGATAATGTTTCGCTTAAAGATCAGTTCAGTATATTATCAGACATTGAAATTATTTATCCAGTTCCCGGCTGCACTTCTCTTTTGCAAATGGTTCTGGGTCTGATCAGAAAGTTGGATGGTGGACAAAAAGCCTGCAGGCAGTTGCAAACCTTATAGCTACTGCTAAATCACGGTCTGTAATAAAAGTTAGGGAAAGATACATAATTGTAACTGTCCTGACTTCAGCTGACACGATTCAACAAAACCCACAGAAACTTAAAGAAAGAATGTCCCATGAGTGGAGATAGGGTGGATAAGTGTTTCCCTTATCTTAGGAGGGAGGGAGGGAGGGAGGGAGGGAGAGAGAGAGAGAGGGAGAGAGAGAGAGAGAGAGAGAGAGAGAGAGAGAGAGAGAGAGATTTGTCTTCATCATCTTTTTAATTGACAATTAAAAAAAGAACACTTTTTAAAAGAGCAAAACCATAATAAGAACCTGTGGCACCGAATAAATATAAATAGGACTTTAAGTTTTAAAGATCTAGAATTGGCAGTCTGGAAACAGCTGTTCTCAAAACAGTCAAGTGGATGGAGGTTTTCCACATCCATATATTGAGCATCTGATTGAGAAGCTGGTAATGGAATCCAAAGCAAAACCAAGAGTGTTTTAACCCAGTGGAAACACGCAAATTCAGGAAACAGTCCATATTCTTGTACAGTGGTTTACAATGAGCCTTCTGGACAAGTTAAACCAAGTTAGCTGGGCTTTTAAAAAAGCTTTTACCTCTTTTGTAATGCCAGAGCCTCCAGTCTGCATTTATGCTTAAGTTATTTCTAGATGGTACTTGAAAATATGAAGGCATCATTTAGAGTTGTGATAGTCAAACTTTAAGGGTTTTTTCAACTGTGTTTTACAATATGTGTCAAAGGTTATTGAGTTTGTTATTTTTAATATCTAAGTTGCTTTAAAGGAAGTGAAAATCCTTTATTTTGGTGGCCTTGAATCTGTTATGGAATGTAGACGTGTGGGAATCTGCTGTGTTCACAGTCATGGTGAGTTCTTAGACATCACTAATTTAATTGAGTTTCATAAAGAGTTTCCTCTGACAAGGTCATGTATGCTATGTGTCCCTGTATGTCCCGTAAGCTGGCTATTGTATAGGAAAAGGGAGTAAAGTTTAGTTGTACGTTTCTGCTTAAGATAACTATGTCTTGTGAAAAAAAAAATCTTTAAGGAAGAAATCACACTCCAATTTTATGACTGTTCCTCTATTCCTACCATTAGTAAGCATATCATATTTTTGTTTTGTTGTTTAGAGACAGGGCTTCACACAATAGCCCACGGTGGCCTAGAATGCACCCTGTAGACTAAGTTGGCCTCAAACTCAAAGCAATACTTCTGTTGGGTTGACAGTCACATGCCCCCTCTCACCTGGCTAAGCATGTAACCCTTGTGGAGAACAAAGCCTCAGCATTGGCTGCTTATTGTCAACAGTTTTCATTCTTTGTAGGTATTATCTCTAAGCTGTGTCTAGGCATGGGATAAAAGAAGTCCTAAAATACTGAATTAAGTCACTGGGTGTCTTCCTTATCTACTCTCTACCTCATTATTTTAGATAATATTTTTTTTGCTGAACCCACAGCTCATGGATTTAGTTAGACTGGCTGACCAGTAAGTCTTCTGCCTCCTTGGTGCTGGGATTGCAGACACCCACCACCATGTCTGGTTTTTTCGCTTGAGGATCAAACTAAGGTCCTCATGCTTGTGCAAAAAGCACTTTATGACATGAGTCATCTCCCTAGTCTCAAAATGTTTCCATATTTCAATGAGAAACAGTGAGTTTGTCTTGCTCTCAAGCTGTGAGTAGGACTTCATCATTGGAAAAACACATGCACTTTAGCATGGAGGTAATATCAGATTTGTTTTCATGCCAACACTATAGCCATTTATCTGAGGCACATTTTAGATGTGACTTTAAATCAGTTCTTCAGATAGATATTTTGGTTTTGAGGTGCATGGGCTGCTGCTACTCACTTGCCCAACCCAAGGGTCACTGCCACGTTGGCCATCAGCTGCCTCTGCCAGGCTTTTGGAGTAGGCTCGTCAACACTGAGATGGTCTGAAGGACCAGACCAATGGCAGCGATGGAAAGTCCATCCTGACGTCACTAGCTCCCCTCCGCCCCCTCCGCTTTCACTTATCAGGCAGAACAAATGTTTGCCGTCCTTACAGAAGGTCATCCCTCCAGTGTCTGACTCAGGACAGTTTTGTTTACCATTTTTTGAGGTCTTGGGTTTGTACCGAGCCACAGCCACAGCATTTGAGAAGTTTCTCATTTTGTGGACCCTCCACCAAGAGCTTCTTAGCAGCAATTCAAAGGTTGAAACCCTAACACATTCGATAACCAGGGTCTGGGTATAAGGGACTTTCTGCTTGAGACACCTGCTAATACATGCGCTAAACTGAAAGTCTGCATACTGAATGAATAAACTGGAAAGTCAGGGTGTGCGACTGCCCCTGGTGTGGTGGAGGAGAGGGGACAGAGGGGAACCAGGTGCAGCAGCCAGGAGGCCCGAAGTACAGACAGTGGGCAACCAAAATGGTTGGATTACGTAGGAAAGAGCAGCCCAGCCCCTGGGCTGGAGAGTTCTGGGTAGAGAGTGGGTGTGCCCGCCAGGAGGACCCTGTAACTGGTAGAGACTGAGGGCTGAGGTCTGCAGGGAGAACTTGGAAGCCAGCATCCACTTTGGTATGTTAAATAGGTACCTCAGCCATTTGTCCTGAATTTGAAACCTAACACTAACATGACAGTGTCTTGTGCCACCTTGAAAGTTCTGACTTTGCATCTGCACACATAGTGGATGGTGCCTGAGCTGCCGAGCTCTGCCTGCGCTGTTTGTTCTAGCCTGTTTCCATCAGCTTCTCTAAGTCGTGGAGAGATTGAACTTCGATGGAAAGAAAGGCCAAAGGAAAAACAATTCTGTCAAAAAAATCTGACTTTTAGAAGGATTCACAGCATTCTATTAGTGTGAGTCCTTGATATGCACCCCTGCCTTCTCCCACCACACACCCCAAACCAGCAAGCATGTATGCCCATGTCTGTAATGAACACCAGCTCAAGTTCCGTTGCTATTTGCAGAATATAACAGTGGGCACAGTGCCAGATGTTAGGAGAATGTAGTCTGCAAACCTGGTGCCCACTTCATCCCCACGAAGCTTCCTCCCTGGTTAGGCAGGTGGCTCTTTGTCAAATAAGCACACAAGTGCACGTGTAAGCACAGACTATGACGAGTCCTGAGAGAGGAAGAAGAGCATGCTCCGAGAACATGGGAGCGCTCCGTCAGATGTGTGAGTCTCCTAGGCGCTACCCAGCCACATGGCTTTTAATCCCTTCAAGCTGTCCTAGCTGAGTCCTGGATGTCTCCTTAGGAGTACAGGGAAGCAAGTTCTGTGAAGAGAAAACAACACAAGAAGAGGTTCTGAGGTGGCAATGGGAAAGACAAGATTTGCCCATTCTCTCTGAATGACAGCTGTGATGGAATTTTGCTGCTAAAGCGTGTGGAGTCCAGAAAGTCATGGGGACATTATTCCAGGTTAGCGATCTGGGGTGACAGTGAGGTGGGTGCATTCTAAATAAATGTTGAAAGACTGGTAAGATTCATTCTTTTTGGATCTGAGTAAGGAGGATAAAGAACTAAGACTTATGGGAAGGGGTGTCAAGGTTGAAGGCTCTCTGCATCCAGTGAGCTCCCACTGGATTGCTGAATACTGAGGCAAGGAGCGACATTTAGAGCTACATACAGAAAGGGACAGTTCTCAGCCTGGTGCTTGCAGTCACCTTTCCTTTCTTACCCATGTCCCAACTGGCTGATTATTTAAGCAAGTATTTTGTCAGAGAATAATAGCAAAGATGTTCATCGTGCTCCATGTAAAAGTTTGTTTTCAATCTGTTTTCGTTAATAGGGCCAGTTCCTAGAGTTCAGGGCTCTGCCTTAAAACATTTTCCGTGGTTTCCAAAGGTTCCAATTTGCCCTTCATTCTCCACATTCGCTGAATGAATGAGTTGCTGGATACCAGGATGAAACATTTTCCCGCTGGAGTCTATTTATGTTACTAATGTGAAGTTACACCTTGGCAGCAACAATGTGACCAAGATGTTTCGAGATGCTTAATTTGTGATACACACAATTGATCTGAAATGTTTCAGGTCTCAATGTTCTAAGGCTGTTTAAATTGCACTTGACGCTGTTAGTCCTTTAAACCAGATCAGTAGTCGTGTATTCAGAGGTGAAAATGGCCTACACGTTTTGTGACTGTTGCCTGGCAATGGACCAAAATCAGGATCGGGAGCTGAGGGCTCAAACTGTCTTATGGGGGTATATCACTCTCCAAAGAGAATTCTATATAGTAAGAGCACTGTAGAAATAAGTTCTTTCAGCCGGGCAGTGGTGGCGCACGCCTTAATCCCAGCACTCGGGAGGCAGAGGCAGGCGGATTTCTGAGTTAGAGGCCAACCTGGTCTACAGAGTGAGTTCCAGGACAGCCAGGGCTACACAGAGAAACCCTGTTTCGAAAAAAAAGAAAAGAAAAGGAATAAGTTCTTTCCCATCTTACTTAGAAGCTTTGTAAGAGTTCTAGGAAGAAGAAGCCCTCTTTCAGGGGTCGAACATAAAGCATACATGTTATAATGTAGATAAAGACATTGATGGGTTTCTGATAATTGGAAGAAGGAAAAGGGATCGCTTGTATTGAGGACCCCTACGTGCCAACCTTTGACAAGCATTATAAACCCTCATCATGCTAGTTTTATTTGTTAGGACTCCAATTTTTTTTCCAGAAGGCTAGAAGTCATCAGTTAGGTATTATGGCCAAGATTTATACCTAGTGCTATTTGCCACCAAAGCCTGAGTTCCTGTCCCCGTTCAGGAATTTAGTCTGTCCTGTGGATAAGGAGCAGTAGGTGAAGGCCACTCAACCCACATGTCCATTTCTCCTCTGTATAGGCAGCAAGATCAAGACTGGTGCCTACTCAGAGGGCTGCTGTGGGAATTACCCCGGGGTGATGTGTTCAAAGTCTTAAAATAGTTAAGACTTTGTATACACATAGGGAGTGGGCGCCACATGAGGTTTTGGTAACTTCTGGCTTTGATCCCAAGATTAACATGGTTTTAGGTGAATGAAGTAATGAAGCTCCTACAGTGGAGGGAAAGCAACTTTAGCTGCAATCCTTGGAGTGTGAACAGAGATCTCAGCCCTGAACTTCCACATAGAGCCTTCCCTGGTTCTCAGACAGGGTTGGACTCTGTGGTAGACCTTTTTGTAATCCTGTAGATGGCAACACTGAGGAAAAAATGGAGTGGGAGGGGAGAAGGCATTTCAGTCACTGTGGTTGGTTGTGCAAATGGCCTGGGTAACAGAACGCCGTGTATTCTCCCAAACAGTAGGCTAGCGTAGCTATAGACACCAGACAGGAGAGAGTAGAATGAGATAGGGACAGACTGGAGACACACAGACCTTATAAACCACAAAGCCAGGTTATGCTTGTGAGACTATGGGTGGCGTTAGGGGGCATTCATCAAAGAGAGGATCTGATGAACTCCATCAATTCGCTCTGGAGAGCCTGTGTGGAGAGCCTGTGTGCGCAGAGTGGATATGGGTTAGGGCAGACAAGAGAGGGCTCAAGGAGCTCGCTTAAGTCATGTCAACTTGGACAGGTGTTGGTGGAAGACATGGAACAAGGTAGACCAGTTTGAGAAAAACTTGAGTTGCCTGTAAAATCATCCAGGCTCTGTAAAGGACTGGACGTTGGGATAGAAGGGGGTATTTACCATGTTAGACTCCTGCTCCTGGCCCAAGTAGCTGTGCCCATGTGTCAACATTCTCAGAGCCGCTTGTGGTGGAAGACAAGGAAGATTTTAGACATGTGGCATTTAAATGTTAAGATGTGGTGGTGTACGCTTTTAATCCCAGCACTTGGGAGGCAGAGGCAGGCGGATTTCTGAGTTCGAGGACAGCCTGGTCTACAGAGTGAGTTCAGGACAGCCAGGGATATACAGAGAAACCCTGTCTTGAAAAACCAAAAAAAAAAAAAAAAAAAAGATTTGCAGGTATCAGCTAGGTCACTGGTCATATGGAAGCACAACTTAGAGAAGAAGCCTGGGCCAAGCTGTAGTTCGAAAGTCTTCTGTGTGCACTGAAAGTCAAAGAAACAGGATAGGTAGGAGGCAAACTGTAGGCAAAGAGATAGCTAGAGACATGGTCACAAAATATAATGGGGATTGGCTCCTGTGATAATGAAGACTCCATGGTCCCACTGTCTGTCATCTGTAAGTTAAAAAGCTAGAAAGCTTGGTTGAATAATTTATTCAGAGGCTACGGGGCCTCAGAGCCAGGCAATTATTTGCCTAAGCTCCTGGATGGTGAATTTCCCCACCCCCTCCATCTGTTTGCTCTGTTTAGATTATCAGGCTCACAGGCATCTCTGAGAGCATTCTTTACTGGGTCTAGTGATTCAAATACTACTTTCCCCCTAGAAACATAGTTACGTAGACTCCCTTTGTTACAGTGTCTTACCAGCATCCTGGCTATCTCTTGGCTCCACTCTTGATTCAAATACTCTTTTTTCCCAGAAACATGCCTATAGGGGCTCCCTTTGAAGTACATTGTCATACCAGCATCCTGGCTATCTCTTGGCTCCATCAACTTCAGACCTGAAAGTCTTAAAAATAGATAAGAGTGGGTATAGGGCATTGCCTCTTAAGCAAGGAGACTTAAAACAAAAACCAAGCCCATAGAAAGTATGACAAGCAGTAGCTAGTGATGTTATCAGCTCATGGAGACTATGAAGAACTCAAAGAAGCCAGAAGGGAGGATTGGGGAATCTGAGAAAGGGACCAAGCCCCGGGGTAAGTGTGTGTGTGTGTGTGTGTGTGTGTGTGTGTGTGTGTGTGTGTGTTTCTAGAAGGAGCTCTGTAGCAACCTCAAGTCATGCCGACATATTCAAAGAGGAGCGAGGTCACAGTGACCAGTGACAGTATTCACCAAAGAGCCTCTCTTTGGCTAACTGTAGTCTGTTTGAGTTGTCATTTCTTAAAAATTTCATTTTTTTGTGGACCATTTCATTTATGAGTACTAGATATCATTTTTACCCTTTCCATCTCCTGCTTCTACTTTTCCTGTGTCCCACCCCTCTCTAGTTCATGACCTCTTCTTCTGAAGTTAGAACTGGTGCACAGAAGTAGAGACATTTATAAAAACCTTCGGATCCCACTTGGGGTGGCTTGTATGTACGTGTGTTTAGGGCTGACCACTTGGGCTCGTCCCTGGAGAAGACTGATTCTTCTTCTCCCCTACATTGACTGCCTGTCACTCTTCTCCTGTGGGTAGGCCTTGGGAGAGTCCCCTATCTGAAACTGGCATATGGGCTGCTGTGTCTTACTTAGACAGTCCTACTGAGCTTTAATGGGCACACTTTCCCTGATAATGTCTAGAAGACATCTAATCCCAGGAGTCCTGGTTCTCTGGCTCTTACAGTTTGTCCACCTCTTCTTCAGTGATATTCCCTGAACCTGACACCTAGAGTTTACATTGTAGATGACTAGCTTGGATTGTATGTCCCATGGCCACTTTCTCTCTACATTTTGACCAGATAGGAATTTCTGTAGTAGCTTCCATGTGTATATTTAAAAAAACATGGGGAAGATAAGAGATGCATCTCTATCTCTGGGCATTATTATCTCTGGGTAGAAATATCTAGCATATAATTAGAAATTGTATTGGTTTAGGAAGATGGGGGTCTGCCATTTTGTCATTTCTGGAATCTAGTCCATAAAGAAAAACTGCAGTGGACTCTCTGGCAAGTGTTAGGGCCTTGATAACAAAGAAAGACATGTACCAAATAGGAACAAAAGCCAGTGGCAACTGCACATAGGACTCGGCCCTGCAGGGTGCTCCTCCCCCACGCAGGGTCTCCTTATACTGCACACTGCAGAGGAGCCAGAAAGACCAGCATGAGAGCAGGGAGTGCTGAACCAACCCACAGTGCCACGAAGCACAGCTATCTAATCTGACTGATAGATTCTTCACTCATAAACACAGCAGATGGTCTTCCATCACAGGAGTTCAAGGGAAAAACAGCAGCAGCGAGGGTGGAGGAGGGGAACCTCCAGATGTGCAAACTCTCCACACGAAACATGGCACTTTGGGAGCAATGGGAAGTTCTGGAGATGCCAATTCAATAGCTTTAGAAAGAGTTTGGGGAACGGCTAAAATGACCTGAAAATAAGGAAGAGGGTGAGAAAATATATATATAGGTTGAAATTAAAGTATGTCTTGTCTGGTCCAGAAGGAACTGGGGGCAAATGGCTGACTGTGGGGCTGGTTAGTGTGCTAAAAACGTATGCTGGACTCCAGGCGCTCTCTCTCTTTTTTTATATATGTTTTTTAGTCTTTTGGAGACAAGGTTTCTCTGTATAGCCCTGGCTGTCCTGGAACTCACTCTGTAGACCAGGCTGGCCTCGAACTCAGAAATCCACCTGCCTCTGCCTCCCAAGTGCTGGGATTAAAGGCCACTGCCTGGCAGGCTCTTTCAACATCACAAATATGCCAGAGTTCATGCCCTCATCCTGGCTCTCGCCCCTCCCCCCAAACTCCAGCTCATGGGCTTCCTTTCTCCCAGCTACTCATTACTATGTGAGCCTCCCATTTTGGCCATGTGCTCGCTCCCGGTCCCCCCCCCCCCCTCTTCTCATGGTCATGTTTACTCTACTACTTTCTTCCCCTGCTCTGGACTCTTCCAGATGCCCGAGGCTGTACTCTCCCTGGTATCTACAATAAAAACCTTCCTCTCAACCGCATCTTGGAGCCGTCCTGTCCTCAGTTTATGCATCGTTGCTGAAACCTGTTAGCTAGGTTGAAAAATAAAAGATACGCCCTGATAGGTTATTTCTCCGCCGCCGGTGGGTGAAATGAAACGATTTAAGCCAGATTGATTGTATTAAAGACAGGTTTATTGGGAAGCTGCTTTCTGGTGGATGGCCCCAACCGTGGCCAGGGAAGTCGCTATGGGGAAAAGGGAGGGAGACAGAGAGAAGGGGCCGTGTACACGCAAAGAAACCAAAATGTCTGGATTATACAGGGAGGAGCCTCTGGGGGAAGAGCAGCCCAGCCCTTGGGCTGGAAAGTTCAGGGTTGGGGGCAGGGTATGCCGGGTAGGGACTGAGGGATGCTGGGAAAGCCTGGAGGCCAGGTCTGCTTTGGTATGTAAAATATGTACCTCAGTCTTTTGTCCTGGGGTAGGAAGCCAAACACACCCAAAGATACATTTGCTGTTTCGGATGTGATGTAAGGAATGGAAGACATGGTTGCTACTTGCTTTGCAGTGAAACAACAACTTGATAAATCTATTTTAAGTTGTAAATATCCATAAGATGAAGATGTATTCAGTACATCTAACCTACTGCGAGAGTCCGCTTTCTGTTACTGTGACAAAGGACCTGAGGTAACCAAGTTAAAGGAATAAGGGTGTGTTTGGGCGGGTTAGGTTCAGAGCCTCCATTGGCTTGCCCTTCTTAATGTGGCTCTATGGGAGTGTTGTTTACATGGCTGTAGCATGAGGCAAAGGAGGATTGTTTAACACGGGGGATGGGAGACAGTGAGTAAAGTGAATAAGTAAAAAAACAAAAATCCAAACTAGCTTCTGGTTTCCCCTACTTGCTAATAGGGCGACAGGCTGACAACCAAACCTTCAACACATGGGTCTTTCAGGGACATTCAAGATGAAACAAAAAAAGCACAACAGTTTATCCACACAGCAAACTGGAGAATGGGTTGTTTTTACCCTCAGGGGGACATAGCTGACTGACCCTGGAGCCCACCACTACCCCCTAGTGTCCCAAAGGAGTTGTACACAGCCTAAGAAAAGCTCAAAATTTAAAGTAAGCTTTTAGGGAGGGCAGATGGAGACTGTATGTCTCTAAAGTTAGAAACATTGTAACTTCGTAAATTGTCTTCTCTTGACTTTATGTTATTCTGCCTGATATTAATAAAGGATTCATTTTCATCCCTCTGGCTTGAAATGCACTTCCGACGTCTGTCCTCTTCGAAATTTTGGGAGCTGCTGTCTTTCCTGAATTCTGAGCCAGTTGTTTGTCAGTTTCTCTTTCTAGTCTGTCTTCCTATCTTGCGATTCTGTCCCGTGAGAACAACTGTTAGCCCCTGTGTCGATCTCTTAACTTCTCCCTCATGTTTTTGGCTCTCTATCCTTTGATGTTACAGTCCTATTGATTTCTCCGGCTCTATCTCCCACTTTTCAAACTCTGTCTTTGCCTGACTTTCCTGTTTCTGTAACTATATTTTTTTCTTATTTTTAGAATTGCTTTTGCAGAAACTAAACTTTTCTTGTTTTACAACATACTTATTTTATAGATGCTATTTCCTTATTTGGATATTATTATCATCATATCACTTTAAAAACTTATTTGATATTGCTACATTACTCAGGAATCCTGTCTTTTTTGTGCCTACTGACATTCATGCTAGGGAGGTTCTACATATGTTTTGAACTTTGATAAAGTCAGGTCCCAAGCTCAAGTACATGCCTTCCACAAATATACTTCTGGAGTTGGTTGGGGCACTCTCATGTGTAGGCTTCATGTTTCTCAGGATTTGTGACTTTTTGAGTTCTGGAACAATTTCCATGGTTGTATCTCTCTGCCCAGTACGTGCTTAGCAGGTGGGCAGCTCAAGCAATTCTGTTAGAATTACTCCCTTCAAGTCTATTCATATTTCTGCCAGTATAGGGCCCATCGGCAACCGACCACATCTAGTGTAAGCATCTCAGGAAATTTCTATCAATAGCATGGGATGGTTTACACAAGGCAGAGCCAGCCAGTCTCCCTGCTTGCTTTGCTATCAAGGAGAATAAAATCCAGACAACCTTGTGCTGAGACCCGTGACTTAAAGACAAAGCACAGGATAAAAGATGAATCTCTTTGTGGTTAATATGCATTTCAATTTGATGTAGACGACGTCTAACGCCAATTCAAAGGCAAACCCGAGCATTTGGTTTCTTAGCTGTTTCTGCTGGGGCTTGCACTCCAGATTCCTAGAACACGACTTTGTAACTTCCATCCTGTACTGGACCACTTTTAGCGAGCACTTTGGTGGCTTGAACTCGTTCGTGCTCAGTTAAATTACGGCACTAATGTTCTTTCTAGTTGCTGCTTGTAGGGATACTTGGCAGGCCCTCTTCTTTTGTCAATAATTTACTTTTGTCCTCTCCCCTCCATTTGAAAAAAACGTGCAATCAGCTTACAAGACCTAATCTGCATGATGTCTGCTCCCACAGCTTGGATTGCTTTTTATTCCCATGGCGAGTTGCAAAATATCTCCATCTTCTTTTCGTTTCTTCTCCGTCCCTCCCTTCTTTTACCCTTTCTTTCTACTTTCTTTTCTTCCTTCCTTCCTTCCTTCCTTCTTTCTTTCTTTCAATTTTAGTAGACAAGGGAAACTTTCAGGGTGTGTTTTTTGCAAGGTTTTTCAACTCCATTCCTTTACGAGTTTCACGGCAAGCGTCCTCACAAAGTAAGGGATTCTGATTCATCGATCCAATTCGAAAGCAAATTGTAACGATGTGTTTTGTGCTCAGCTCTCAGAACAGAGTGTTCCGAGTGCCAACACAAAGTGGAAGAGCCTCGAGCTGAAGGCAGGCGCTATGTATTATTTGCACTGAAGAGTCTTTTCTGTGGACAGGAAAGGACTGTGAGGTCAAATGAACCCCATGGAGCTGAGAAACGTCAACATCGAACCTGACGAGGACAGCTGCAGCGGGGACAGCATTCAAGACAGCTACTCCGGGATGGGAAACTCCGAAAAGGCAGACATGAGCAGGTATGAGGTGAAAAATTGCCAGGCTCTGTGGGAAAATCGGATGGGCCGTGGGCTGGGAAATCCAGGGTCCCAGTGGAATGACTGGGTTTATTATAGATAAATGAGAGATAACAGTGTTGATATTGACACATCAGCCCTCGAGTTGCAAGGTCTGCGTCTCCATTGCTAATGTAACCCACATTTTCCTGAGAGCAGCCTGTTCTTCCCTTTATGTTCTCAATGCTGTCTGTCTACAAAGGGTTGGTTTGTTTTTGTTGTTTTTATTCTTTTTTTTCAAAGATTTATTTGTTTATTAGATGTAAGTACACTGTAGCTGTCTTCAGACACCCCAGAAGAGGGCATCAGATCTTATTACAGATGGCGGTGAGCCACCATGTGGTTGCTGGGATTTGAACTCAGGACCTTCAGAAGAGCAGTCAGTGCTTTTAACCACTGAGCCATCTCTCCAGCTCCCTACAGAGGAGTTTTTGTGTGTTTGGTTTTTGCTCCAAACGCATGTCCTGAACAATCTCATTCACAAGCTCTCACGGGGTCACCCACTAAACATGGGGCGTGTCCTCAGCCTGTTAAACCTTCCATCTGAATTTCTGCTCATTACATTCCTCCACCAGCCTCACTTCTTTGCAGGACTCCTTCCCACTGGCAGGGAAGGGCAGTCAGGAAGCAGTGCGGTTCCTACAAACTCAGTGAGGTTTTGGGTTGTTGGACCAGCGAAGGGTAGTCTCTGGACTCAGTGGCTCCTGAATGTAGTAAAACACAGGGCAGTGATGTCAGAGTGTTTGTTTGACATAGGGGCGATTGATCTTCTTTTGAGCTTCTGTGCAAAGTGTGGACTAGCTAATAGGCACCTCCTTTTCTGAAGAATAAGGGAGTTATATAAAGATAAAGTGGTGTTATTTACCAATCCTGGGTTATTTCTCCTCCACACCACTGCTCTTGGTGTGCTGGTCCAAACCGGAGGCTCTTTTGATACTGAAGGAAACACACTCAGGTGGGGGTTGTGCAGCGGGTGGAGGAGCTGAAAGGGATCTAGTCCTGACAGCCATAGAGCCCACAGTGGACGCCGTTGTCAAACCCCACACAGCTTCATCTTAGCTCCTCACAATGATGTACTTTCTAACCGCTGGCTTGTGCCCAAGATGCCATTTTTGTGCTTTTATATTGACTTTTTTTTGGGGTGGGGGGGTTCGAGACAGGGTTTCTCTGTGTAGCCCTGGCTATTCTGGAACTCACTCTGTAGACCAGGCTGGTCTCAAACTCAGAAATCCGCCTGCCTCTGCCTCCCGAGTGCTGGGATTAAAGGCGTGCACCACCACTGCCCGGCTTATATTGACTTTTAATAGATGGGTTACGTTTGTGTCATTGTACATTTTATTTATTTATTTAATTTACTGCAGCCTTTGGTTGAGATCATTTCTGTTGTGTTTTCAATAGAAGTTGGGTCTGTGTTACAACAGTTAACATGCTGAGGATATTCCTCACTTGCTTTGTCCAATCTCGGTCTGTTTTAAGTCTACATCTCATCTCGAGCCAAAATAAGCACATGCAAATGCCTCCCTCAGAAACAATGTCCTTACTTTCAAATTCTAACTTTTAAAAGCCACTCGTGTGATGAAGATTTTAATTTGCTGAGGAAAGCAAAGGAAAGAGTGTTAGGCACGGTTCATTTTAGATTGTTCTGGAAGAAACACTTTTGTTTACGGTCCTTCATCATTGTACCCTATGATCCCAGGTTCCAACTGTGAACATGATGTAACAGCCCTTCAGAGTTTACTTACTCTTGAATATGAGTTGGGGGCCTTAAACAACCCCCAACTGCCCGCTAGGACATCTTTTCAAGAAATATGCAGAGTTGAGCATGTGATGTAGCCACAAAGACATTTGTTATATCTTTGTAGGTAAAACTGTAATGGTGGCAGCTGGCCTTGCTGGTCAGGCCTCTTGGAAGTGAGACTGACCCCTGGCCATAGCCTCAAAGCTTCTGGCATGTGACTGCTGGAGCTGACCAGAGCAGGAAGGGACAGCATCAGTGAGTTTGTATAGCCTGAGCCCAGGCAAATCATAATCACCCTGAGCCTGTATGGCCCATGCATTTTTATTTATTTAGTTAGTTAGCTACCTAGTTGGATAGTTAGCTAGCTAGTTAGTTAGTTAGATAGATAGTTAGTTAGTCAGTTAATTAACTACCTGGTTAGATAGTTTTTCAGTGTATCTGTGGCTGTCCTGGAATTCTGTAAACCAGGTTGACCTCCAACTCTGTCTCTGCCTCTGCCTCTGCCTCTGCCTCTGCCTCTGCCCCTGCCCCTGCCCCAGCCCCTGCCCCTGCCCCTGCCCCTGCCCCTGCCCCTGCCCCTGCCCCTGCCCCTGCCCCTGCCCCTGCCCCTGCCCCTGCCTCTGCCTCTGCCTCTCCAGTGCTGGGATTAAAGTCATGCCCTACTGCCACCACTACCACCTGGCACTTCATGTCTTTTTTTCTTTTCTTTTCTTTTTTTTTTTTTTTTTGGTTTTTCGAGACAGGGTTTCTCTGTGTAGCCCTGGCTGTCCTGGAACTCACTCTGTAGACCAGGTTGGCCTCGAACTCAGAAATCTGCCTGCCTCTGCCTCCCAAGTGCTGGGATTAAAGGCTTGCACCACCACGGCCCGGTTATGTCTTTTTACTTTCTCTGCTAACTTTTCTACCAATTACCTTGGTTTCACTAATAACTTTCCCAGTTTCATTTATTATCTAATAGTAAACAAAATACCTTTTTAATTAGTATACATGTGCTCGCACGTGCGTTCATACCCATGTAACCCAGTACCACCCAGAGCTACTACACAACTATTTTCCAATAAGTAATACAGGCAGAGGCAGAGGCAGCCCGGAAAGGGGGCAGTAATAGTACGGAGCCCTGCTAGGGCTGTGTGACGTCAGGATGGACCACAGGCCGAGTCTGGCAGGGGGACAAATGCTCCTTCCCTTTCGTGAATGCAGTCATCTCACCTTTAAGTAGGATCAAGGAAGTTCCCCTCGCAGGGATGTTGGGCAGTGGAGGAGAGGAGTGACTGAACATTTAACACATATTTGTTATATTGATAAAATTAGGGGGTGTGGCTAGACAGAGCCCTTGCCTTACAGAAGGGTCATCTCTAGCACCATTAAAAAATAAATAAATAAACAATTATAAAAATAGCATCTCATCACGGCAGGGCAATAGTTTTAAAATCTCAGGACCGTGCCTCTGCACCCTCTCCTGGTAAGAGCTTCTAAGAAGGAACAAGACCAAGCTCGGCTAATCTCTTTCTTGCACAGTCAGTGTTGGGGAAAAGAGAGGTTGAGTGCAAAATTTTCAACTGAAAGCATGTCCTTCCTCGTAACACCTTCTCCTTTCCCAAATCTGTTGATCAAGAGTTCGGCGGTAGGTCTGGCAGGAACATGGGAGTGAAAAAGAGAAGGAGGCAGGGTTTGGACGTTGTCTTCCCCGATTCAGTCCGTTACATCACTCTGATCTTAAATGCAAGTCAGAACGTTTATGGGCTTTCCCCATGGTTTTTTTTTTGTTTTGTTTTGTTTTTCTTTCCTGTGCTCATACAGTCAATTTGCTAATGAAGATGCCGAAAGTCAGAAGTTCCTGACAAATGGGTTTTGGGGGAAGAAGAAGCTCGCCGATTACGCGGATGAGCACGTAAGTGACCGCTCTGTTTTCAGGGGGTAAACAGGACAGAGGGTGTCTGGCCGACCGAGGTCTCGGTGGCAAAACAGTGTGATTGAAATTTTCCAAGCCTTCATCAGCACATTCTCTGTTTATTCAGGCTGTTACTGGAATAAAGGCTTGTTTTTCCCGTTTGCCATATGGCTGCATGAATCATTTATGAAATTTATTTGTTTTTTTCAAGAAATCATTCTAACTCAAATGTAATCTGCAGCCTTACCTCGTTTTCCCCTCTTTTTATCACTCAACTGTATTTCTGATTTTTCCTATGACCTAGGCTGAAGCCAAGCCTTGTGTTTCATTCAAAAGAACATGTTCTCCTTGATACTCGGAGTAATTGATGGCTTTTACTCATTATGGTTTTACTTTATTCTTCCATTTGGGGATATAGTCTCAGGAGATACCGTGAGCTGAGTAACCAAAGCAAAGACCGATCCTTTGGCAAACATTGGCTTATATATTTCTTCTTTTCTCCAAGCACCCTGGAACGACTTCTTTTGGAATGTCCTCATTTAACCTGAGCAATGCCATCATGGGCAGTGGGATCTTGGGCTTGTCCTATGCCATGGCCAACACGGGGATCATCCTTTTTGTGTAAGTGAACATACATGTCTGTGTCAAGTGCCAAACCTGTGTATAGCCTGACACCTGTGAACATGACTAACCTGAGGGAGCATTGGTGAATGGTCCTTGCTTTTTATATCGATCTGCCGCCAAGTGGCGGGAGGTTTAGGTATCCAACCACCGAAACATCATGGCATCTCATCGTCCCGCAGGAAGACGACGCCACTTCACGGAGCATCTCGTCCCTTGACAGATGCTTAAAATACCATAGCATTCAGTAATCAGAAATATCCCACCCCAAATTCTTGAAAGATGTCAGGAGAAAAATAACTCATGGCATCTAAGAGCCCTGCATGCACCAGTGCTATTCCCCGTGGCTCTGGGCACCAGACACCAACCCTGGCCTCTACATGTAGCCTCAGAGCCTTCTTTCCCTTCTTCATTTCGATAACACCTCACATCTCAGCAGAGCATCGCTTTAGTGCAGCCTTCCATGACCTCTGAGACAGGGGCCAGTGTACTGTGCACATGCCTCAATGGCAACACCCTTGTGTGTGTGTCTGAGTTGCTTAGTTAGTGTCTAACTCCCTTGCTATACTATGAGACCCAGAGAATTGACCCCATGTCTCATCCCACACCCTTTCCTGAAGCCTAACACAGAGCCTGGCATGGAGGATATTTGTGGAGTGACTGAAGCTGGATTCTAAGTCCAGCACTTTCACCACATTTGGACAAAGGCTGCCCGAAAGTAGCTGTCCAATAGGGTGGCTGCACAGGAGCCTCGCCCGTGATAGACAACCACAGGTGTTTGCATGCTTATACAGAGTTTGGTATTTTCCAAGACACACTTGTTTGTAGTCATATTCTTCAGAAGCATAAAGTCGCACACGGGGAGTCAATGTGACCCTGAAGCCTGGTCCCAAACATGATGCCAGAGAGCTAACTGTCTAAGAATGCAACACTTACTCTTTAAATATACGCTATTTGTGTTCTGACGTAATCACACAGTTATTTAAGGACTGAGGTTCGAACTATAAATATTTATCTTGTGTCAAATGAACTATTTTATGTGTAATAGTCTTTAGCTGAGTGGGTTTTTATATCAACCTCAATAAACCATGTTTGAAATTAATTAGCCATTTACTATCTGAATAGTAGACTCATAATACATTTGCATATCTCTGTGCCTGCATAGTGAACACAACCTTTGAGACAAAAGGTTGCCTTCTTATTAACCCCCCATGGCATTAAAAATAATTATAAAATTATCACAGATCATTGATGAACAGAAATAGAAAATACTTTCCCCAACCACAGAGCCACAGATCTACTTCTGGAGAACATTGTATTCTACATTTAAAACAAAGTCTTCATTTCGTTTAGCATGTTAACTTGACCAGAGCCATCACATTGCTAAACACCGCAGGATATGCTTTGTGGCAAGCATCCTAGCGTTCCAGTGATTTCGTTTTCTAGAATGTATGGTGCAGCCAGCACACCTTTAAGATATAGGAATGCTGCACATTTTTCTGTGGGACAAAATTACATAATCTGGACTGCATAAGTTCTTTAAAAAGAGGTACATTCACACTGCACAGATGATAAAGCTGTTGGTTAAACTATTCTGGAAGACTTGGTTTCCGAAAGAGGGAGACACACACAGCTAGAGTAGCTCCAAGTGTGTAATCCAATTGTCTGAGTGTATACAACGAAGCAGTGATCTTCCTGGGAGTGCCAGAGAAACTGTGGGAATATGTGTTCACGAGCAAAGCAGAAAAGGACAGACTGCTTTGTAAAATGTCCGACATTAGTGTTGCCCCTTCGTTATCTAGATGATGCTGTCTACACTCGTTCTGTTAGCTTGTTTTTTTATAGCCAAAGATAACTTTGACTTTATAATCCTCCTGCCTTAGCTTCCTAAGTGTTGGAGTTACAAGCATGTGCTGCCATGTCTTGTGGTAGCCACTCTCCTCTTTTGATGGTCTAAGTCTTGGTTTTTGAGAAATGATTCATCAGGACCAACATATAGAAGCCGTTCATATGTGTGGTCATGTGGAGGGTTCTCCCATCAGACTCAGTTCTTTCCGAATATAAAAAAGCAAGACCTGGTCCTGCTTCTTTTCCTCTCCTTCCTCTGCTTTTTAAAATGTGCCTGACCCTCCAGGGAACGAAGTGCCCTTCCTTCTCAAGTACAAGATCCCTAGTTAAAAATGGTGGGCGTCTAAGCAAGCCGAGGTTTAGCCAGGTTCTAGACTTTCACTGCGTTTCACCAGTTTTTTGTTTGCTTTGTTCTGACTGCTGCCTGTTGACCAGCATCTCCACCGTGAGGTATGTTACACCCTGATGTAAGAAGTGTTAGGCAGTACTTGAAGCCCATAGAGTGTAGAAAGTCCCAGTTGTACAGCATCAAGGGGACATGTGGCAGTGGGAAGAGAATTTCCCAGAATCCTCCAAATCCTTTTTTTTTTGCAGAGTTGGTGACTGAAGAGGCAGAAGTGCTACTGTAGCTTTATTTGCAACGTTTAGCCCAACAGTGTTTCACCTGTTACAAACCTGTACTGTCTGCTTTCTGTCCCGTTACAGAATCATGCTGCTCACTGTGGCAGTGTTATCCCTCTACTCGGTCCACCTTTTACTGAAAACAGCCAAGGAAGGAGGTATGCCACCCTTATGCCCTAGCTTCAGCCAAAGGCTATCTCCTGCCACTCGCACAGCATTGTGAGCTAAGGAGGGCGCTCCTTAGCTTCCTGGGTCATTTATTTTTTTCTGACCCCAACAGTACTTTCTCTCAAGGTTTTTAGTTAACTGGACAAGTGAGAGCCAAGAATGAAAACAGACTGGCTCAAGTTCAAGCCAAATTGGGGGTGGGGTGGGGGAGATTTCTGGCAATAGCCGCTGTTGCTAGTGGTACACAGCTCAAGTGAATGGAGCGGTTGCTTCTGCCTGGAGAGCATTTGACATTGCTTGTGGGTTTCTGAGGATCTTCTCTGTACTGTTTAGTTATGTGCCTAATAGTCCAGAGTTATATACAGAAATGCTAGAGACATGAAGATGATCCTCCAACACGGCAATTTTGTTGTTTCTTATAGGATCTTTAATCTATGAAAAATTAGGGGAGAAGGCGTTCGGATGGCCTGGGAAAATTGGAGCTTTTATCTCTATTACAATGCAGAACATTGGAGGTAAGGGGGCGGCTTGCAATGGACCACTTGAGTTTTCTGTAGGATGCTCAATAAAATAGAGAAACATCAAACTTCCGGAACAAACAACTGGCTTTACAGGAAAACAACCACATTCTGGTTTTTATTCTCACCAAACCTCCACCGCCACCCTCTGATCTCAGGGACCGCCACCGGGGCCTGAATATGCATGAGCGCTAACACTGAACTAATCCCACAGTACTCAGTGCACATTTATTTATCTTTATGTTTTTAGATTAAAGTCTTGTGTAGACATCTCCAGAATCATTGGGATTGTCTTTGCTGTTGTCTGGTTTTGGTTTTTCTTATTTGATTTTATTTTTTCTTTTACTGTATTGGAGCCATGAGCATGTAAGCCCAACATAGAGGCTGTTCTCCATTTGGTTAAAATCTTTAGCCTTACGGGAATTCAAATTAGCGAGCATTTCATAAGATCACCTCATGCTCGATCTAGCTTGTGACAAGTGATGTAAGGTGAAATAAGGAGACCTGAAGGTCTTTGTCCCTTAACTCCCCAGGCCGGGCGATGGCACCATAGCTGTTCAAAGCATCAGTACTGCCCCTGCTGGACATCCAGATGTAGATCAAAGTGGGCTCTGTCAAGCCAAACAAAGCAGTGTGGCTTTAAGAGCGACAAGGTTGCACACTACCACCCCAGGAAAAATGCTCTCACTTGGGCTATTTCGTGTGATTAATGATTTGGCAGAAGGGGAGCCACTGGTATCCCCTAAATTAGCAACTCCACATTTAGAACGGCTTGATTTTTTCAGCCCCCTGAGGAATTGGCATTTGCCCCCAGTGCCTTAGCATCAGCAGGATGATGTTGACATTACCTGAACAGGTCTGTAGCACCCTGAATTTCCAAACACATTAGCGGTGGTGACATCACCGAGACTCAGCAGTTATGAGCTCTAACATCGACTGGTCCCTCGGCGAGCCAGCTCATCAGAAACATCTCCTGTTTACACTCTGTAAGATTCTGCTCTAGCCAAGGACTTTGTAAAGATTAACCAAACCACGTGGGCAGAAGACACAGCAGGTATTGGAGAAATCATTTCGCTTTGACTGTAAGGGAGAAACAACGGTCCTGAGGTCAGGGTCCATGTGTTTCTCGTGCAGTCTACCCTTTGCAAACAATATGATCTTGCCTGTGTCATTGGGTTTATCAAAATCCTCATGTCCTGGCTGCAGGATAGGATAAGGAGCTCTCTTCCTTTCAGATGATCAAACGATGAGTCCACAGAATCCAACAGTGTCAGAAATGATAAGCATAAATCGTCCCTCCGCAGGACCTTAGGGACGATTTATGAGCTCGGTGTACAGCTTAGTGGTCTGTTCCATAACCACACCAAAGGGGGAATCGAACATACAGCTTCTATGTAAAACTGGCCTTTCCCTGTTGTGGGAGTGTGGGATCCCCATGCATGCTGGCCAGTCATTCTACCCCCCTGAGCTACAGACCCCAACTCGGTCAGTTTTATCTTTAATTGTACCCTTGACCATGGGTCAGATAACAAATTAGTATCAGATTGCACCCTGTGGTGGACTGGGAAAGAAGTGTTGCACAAATCTTTCCCATAAGAGATTTGTCTGGTTTGTTTGTTTGTTTTACACACACACACACACACACACACACACACACGTATATATGTATACAGGGTCTTTGGCCTCCGCCTTCTTTTTGTCAGACCACCACCCAGAGACACCCGTAAAACACAGTCCATGATGGTCTCTAGTGAATGAGAGTGAGAACATGGGATCAGAAATTCCCTTAGCACCCAAGTTGGATTTAACCTAGAATCAACATGGACACTGTTAGCAGCCTCCACCCTGTGTATGAGCTGGAAGGACAGACGTCGGCTTATGAAGGGGACCTGGAAGCCTTGTAGAGTGCACGGGGCCTTCCCGTTCTGCTTTAGGGATGAGATGCTCGCCCTTTCAAGGAGAATGGATGTTCCAAACACTGGGGAGAACGGATGCCCCAAATGCCCCGACTTCTCTTGGCTTGCGTGGGGTGACAGTGTGAAGACCACTGCTAATCTGTCCTTCTGTCCATTTCAGCCATGTCAAGCTACCTCTTCATCATTAAGTACGAACTGCCCGAAGTAATCAGAGCGTTCATGGGACTTGAAGAAAATACTGGGTATGACTTACGTTCTCTCTGCAATACCACGAGGCACTTGTGGTTGATCTTTTTCTGTTCCCAACGCCTTCTCTCTTTCTTTTCTAGGGAATGGTACCTCAATGGTAACTACCTCGTCGTATTTGTGTCAGTGGGGATTATCCTTCCGCTCTCTCTCCTTAAAAACTTAGGTATCAACTCATTATTTAACTGAAAATCTATCTTTTACTTCATCTTCTAATAGGCAAGTTCTTTTGAGATGATTGAGTCACCTTCCGAAATATTTCTGCTAATTCCTAGGCTACCTTGGCTACACCAGTGGATTTTCCCTCACGTGCATGATGTTTTTCGTCAGTGTGGTGAGTGTTTGGTTGACACGGTCCTTGTAGCCTGACGGACATGCCATGTTGTATCCGTGCCCTCATTTTGATCCAAGATCTTCACTAGCATGAAATAGCTCTTGCATCACAAGTGATTTTATCATATTCTAATTTGGAATGAGAAAAGGACAGTCATGGGTTTAAAAACAGCTGAATCATAATGCCAAGGTCCTAGCCAATGGCATATTCTGGGTGAACACTCAAAGCAGAGTGGTAGTGATCCAGTATTTAAGAAGACAGGAGCAGACTGGGGCTCTATCTGTATGCACCAGCCATGCTCTCTGGCACTTTCTATCCAGTAAGAGAGGATGACTGCAGCAGAATTAAAGGAAAAACCAATTCAAACAAAGGAGAAATGTCCTTGAAATATCATACTTGCAAAATTTGTAAGTCATCTCCCCCCCCCCCCCCCCCAGAGAGCTAAAGGAAGAGGAAGGACTTTTGGGTGACTCATGTCATGATTAGTTTGGTATGATATGTAATCAAGAGATGATCTTTGTCACAGAAGAGCCAGAAAGGCCTGGAGTGGACTCTCCGGAGCCAGGTACTATTGACTAGAATGTAACACTGCCAATAATAGTTCCAGATCTTTCCTTTGAACCGAAGCTAGAAAGAGTCTTTGTGACCTGGTAGTCTCAGCAAATCCTCAATTGAGTTTTCTCCCCTGGATGCCTCAAGCCACGAAGATGGATTTTTATTCCATTGATCCCCCCCCCCCCAAAGCTTGATGGTTTTTGTTTCTGTTGTTTCGATTTTTTTTTAATCTCTGGCTCTAGGTGATTTACAAAAAATTCCAAATTCCCTGCCCTCTGCCTGTTCTGGATCACAATAACGGGAATCTGACATTCAACAACACGCTTCCGATGCACGTGATCATGCTGCCCAATAACTCGGAGAGCACGGGTGTGAACTTCATGATGGATTACACTCACCACAACCCTGCAGGGCTGGATGAGCAGCAGGCCGCAGGCCCTCTTCAGAGCAGTGGCGTGGAGTTCGAAGCCCACAGTGGTGACAAATGTCAACCCAAGTACTTTGTATTCAATTCCCGGGTAAGTGACAGGCCCCTAATGGACTGAGTACTGTGGTCTCTGAATTTTAGTTTATAAACGGAGACACTCTGGAATAGGCATCTATGCTGGACCTCTGACTATACACTGTTGTGTTTGTTTTACAGACGGCTTATGCCATCCCGATCCTAGCGTTTGCTTTTGTCTGCCACCCTGAGGTTCTTCCCATCTACAGTGAGCTTAAAGAGTGAGTCAGCCATTGTTTTAGAGTTCTAATATGACTTGCCAATTTACTCAACAATGCTTTATGAGGAGGCATACCCTATGGCTTTCAGAACAGGGATGGTTTTAAACTGGAGCTCGGTGTTCTTTTTCTTCCTAGTCGGTCCCGGAGAAAGATGCAGACAGTGTCCAATATTTCCATCACAGGGATGCTCATCATGTACCTGCTTGCTGCCCTCTTTGGCTATCTAAGCTTCTACGGTAGGTCGCCCATCCAGTCACTCTCTTTGTGGTTAGACTGGTAATTCATCTGGATGCATATAATTCTTTTTAATTCCTTCTGGGGGTAGCATGGTCTATAGTTGGTGCACTCTTAACGTGCCATTTAGCTTTGCCGGATTTTCCAAAAACCTCTCAAATTACAGCTAGGATGATGGCTCAGTAGGTAAAGTCCTTGGCGTCTGAGCATGAGAACCTGAGTCTGGATCCCCAGCACCCATGTACAAATCCAGACATGGTAGTGCGTGACTGTAATCCCAGCACTAGACAAGTGGAGACAGGAGAATCCCTGGTACTTATAAGCCAGCTAAGCTAAGAAAACCTGTGAGCGCTGGTCAGTAAGAGAGCCTGCCTTAAGAAATAAGATGGGAAGCAGCTCAGGAAGACCCTCAGCACCAACCTCTACCCATATACGCATAATCAGCCTCACATGCACGCACCCTCCCCAAATCCCTCAAAGTAAGTTAATTTCCTCCATGTATAAGTGATAGTTGTCAAGTTTCTTGGCCCAGCTCAGGCTAGAAATGGTGAGGATGAATCCAACCATACCCACGTAAACTCTTTTTAGGGAAGTGCAGTTGCTCAATAGAGAAAGATTCTAATCAAATGCGTGTGTTATCATATTTATACACCGATCAAGGTCTCTTGCACACCATTCAAGGTGTCAATACAGATAGACATTTTTAATAAACCCCAACAGATTTTTTTTTGAGTTCTGTCAACAAGTGTTTCTTGCAAGACGTGCAACACTTTGGAAAACATCTCAGTTATTTTAAAATAGAAAAAGAAATGTGTGTACAATATATACACATTGGAATTCCAAAAATTGACTGAAAAGTTGTAAATAAAAGTAGGTTTTCCTCCTCCTGGAACCTCTATTTTTTAAAAAAAAACAAACCGATTTTTTAAGTTAAATTGAATGCATGACAAACTGGGAGGAAATGATTCAGGAAAAGCCGGCATTGTTCAGGAGCCTTTTCTCTTTGGTTAATATTGGACTATTAACCAAGCACTTGCTCTTGATTTGGTATTATCTTCTCACTGGTTATACGTTAAAGTCAAGATCAATACCGCTGAATGTGTTTGCACCCTTTGTCTCACCTTGAGAGTAATTAGAGGGGAAACCAGCTGCATGTGATTCCTATGCATTCATGAGCCATTTGCATCTTGGTTTCATACGTGTCTATTTAAGTTTGGGTCTTCAAAGAAGGCATCAGATAGATCTTAGAGTAAAATCTGAGGGATCCAGTAAGAAAAAAAATCACAGCGATTCATCCTTGCGTGTTTGTCTAATGATTTCTGTAAGGTAAACAATCTTTTAAAACCTCAAAGGACCTGAGTTTGGATCCCCAGCGCCTGTGTAGAAGTTGGGTTCGGAGGCATGAGTGGGAAACCCCAGTGCTAGGACTGGAGAAGCAGATCCCAGGGTCTTGCTGGCTGACCAGTCTAGCCAAAATGGCAAGCTCCAGGTTCAGAGAGAGACCCTGTCTCAAAATTAAGGCAAAAAAGTTATTGAGGAAGACATCTCAATGTGAACCTCTGACACACACACACACACACACACACACACACACACACACACACCCCACAGTTGCAGATGGCAGTCCTGAAGTTTCCACACTGAGTACAAAGAAGCTGCATCAGGATTAGCTGGACAGACAAGTCAGAGGACAATGGTGGCGTGGTGGCGTGGGCATAACAAACTGGTAGGGCTTGGGCTTCTCAACCCCTAAACAGGAACACATCATCCTGGTTTATTCTGCTTCGTAGCAGATATAGATTTATTACGATGCAAACAGTCTCAAGCTTCTTAGCAGCTCCTCAGCCTCCAGCTTTAGAAACCGTCTGCATGCTCTCCCCATCACTGTCACATGCTTCTGTGAGGAGCCGGGGCCGACTCAGCAAGCTTCCAACTCTTTAACTTTCAGGGGAAGTTGAAGACGAGTTACTCCATGCTTACAGCAAAGTCTACACATTTGATACGGCCCTTCTCATGGTACGCCTGGCAGTCCTGGTGGCCGTGACACTGACCGTACCCATTGTCCTGTTCCCAGTAAGTACACAGTGTTCTGAAGGCTTGGTGCAATGTTCTGACTCAGGTATCTATGTGCTTTCGGTTGTGTGTCCCAGACAATTATTTTCTCATAGAATGTAGGTCAACTTAGGGTTGACCAGATAGATAGATAGATAGATAGATAGATAGATGTGTAGGTGATTGATAGATGATTGATAGATGATAGATAGATAGATAGGTAGGTAAATGATTGATAGATGATAGATAGATAGATAGATAAATGATAGATAGGTAAATGATAGATGTGTAGATGATTGATAGATGATAGATAGATAGGTAGATGATTGATAGATGATAGATAGATAGGTAAATGATTGACAGATGATAGATAAATGATAGATAGATAAATGATAGATAGGTGAATGATAGATAGATAGATAGATAGATAGCAGTATCAGATACTGTTTTTAAAGTATGAGAAAAAAACATGAACTTTATTTTTAAATTCAAATTTTTAAAAAGCAGAGCTTGGGCTGTTATGTATAGATAAATAAAAAATAAGAGAAGTCCTTTTGACTCTGGAAATGTGAAAGCCAAAGCCACAGAAGCTTTAAAGATCACACTGCAGCATCTGGTCATAGCCTTGACGGCATTTCGGTTCGTTCCTCGATTTGTGCTGATGTAACATCTACAGGTCAGATTATTGAATCTGAAGTCTCGATGGCTAATAAATAAGCCCATTAAATAAATGACATATCGGAAGAGATTTTTTTTTCTACCTCTCCCTCAAAACTGACACGTGCCTTCTGGCATTCGAGATTCCCGCTCCTTGGCTCTAGTCAGGGTATCGGTTTGTCCTGGGTTCACATCACTGGGCTGGTGTGGGTGATGTGAACCACACCTATGAACAAACACAGATTTTCACCTCCCTGCCAACTCTGTCCCTTTTGTAAACATTCAGTTTACTGATCCATTTTCAGGATGTAAAAATAAGCGACTCGGTAGCCAGCCTTGCTGTGTACAAAATGTTCCACACAGGACTTGGCATAAGAGAGCCACTCAAATAATGTGCCGTGGTCACTTTAAGTACAACTTGTGTGCTGAAAGTGTATTTTGGCACATTCCTTTTTCATGAGCACATGAAATCAAATCCCTGCCACTATCATGGCTGACACCTGACACTTAAATAACGCCTGGCCTCTAATATATCTAAGAGCGTTCTGCATGTCATATGTGGAACTTTAGCTTAAATGAACTCAGGCTTGAGCGGGAAGTTTTGACGTACCAGAGACACCTGCATCATTGTTTAATTATTTTGTGCAATACCTCTACTTTGCTTTACACAGAGGCCCTTAATATGGTGTTTTTGAGCCAAAGCCTCAAGAGATAGATGAATGTGGCTGGTCATTTGTCTAGCAGATAACTGGTGAGCTAACGCAAGGCTTGTTGCCAGAATGGGGAGTTACAGCTAGCTTTGACAGATATTACATCCTGATGTTGAAAATCCAAACCTCCCTAAGAAAGTCTTACCTTGTGTAAGAGCAGATGCCCTGGGCTAGATCTGATCATTGGGAACTATAGTCGTTTGTCGGTGTTGGATGCCATTAGGATCCAAATTGGGCATAAGAACCAACATCCAGAAAAATAACCAATACCCACCCTTTCCTCTGTAGTCCTACCCTCTGTTCGCAGTATGACACTGTGCACAACATGGCCTTTCACTGCCACAATTACAGGTAAATGCAGACAGAATAGTGGCCGCACAGAGGATGAACCAGCAGTGTTGGATATGAAAAATGGTTTTTTGAGTGAATCTTGCCTTTCCTGGAATGTATGAACTGATTTTCTGGTTTATTCATGTGCCGTTGACCCATGGGAATGAGGATCTGGGCGAGCAAATCAAATGGCCGTGACAGTGACAGAGACAGATGAGTGGCGGCTGGCTGCCTTGTCTCAGTCAAGTTCTAAAAAACCAAATTCTCATGTGTTTTTGACAGAGTTGTGTTACGCGTAGTTTTAAAGCCAAGTTGCCCATGAGCTGCGATGGCGCTCTGGCCCCTCTCGGCTTCCTTTTGTTCCTCCTGGCTTAGCTCCGCCAAGCTGCCAGCACTGTCCTGGCTTCTCTCTATCGGATCGGCCTTGATCCGGGAGTCAAGCGCTCCACTAGCCCACCCCTGTGACCCTTGCCCCAGAAGGGGCCGCGTTACCAGCCCCACCCGAGACCTTTGAATCCTCGGATAAAAAACACACACTCAGCTTAAGTCATTTTGCAGCTTGCCTTTCATGGCACAATTGCTGGGCGCTGAATCTCCTGCCTGGAAAGACATGCCCTCTTCAATTCCTCATCCCCGGCTCTCCTCCACATCCTTGGCCACTCGCTAGGCTCTGGCCCTAGCTGTCCCGGAGGCCTTACATGATTGTTGCATCCCTTTTCTTCCAAGGCAAGACACAAAATCCTCCTCTCTTTCCCTGCATCCACCTTTTCCTCTTGGAACCCGGAAGTGTTATCTGTACCTTCTGCCCAGCAATTGGCTCCCAGCCTTCTTTATTGACAAAATCAAGAACCAATTAGAGAACCAGACCTTAGTATCAGCTCCTCCCCCTACAGAGTTGTTATAGTGTTTTTTATTTGTTTCGTGTAACTTGGGAGCAGGACTTCTGTGAGTCAAATACAGGGTGTGGCTCTCCTGGATGCCTTATGGCTTTCTTGGATAGCATTCTTTGCATTCAGAAACATTTGACCACTAAGAAACGTCTTTATTGGCCTTCACAGTCCCACATACAAGGAAAGAGACCTAGTCTGGGTTCAAGCCTATCTGTTTTACCTACTATTTTGCATTCTTTTTCTTGCAACAAACGGAAACCAGGTTCGTTCTTAGACGACAGGATAAGAGCTTGTCTGCTCGGTTTTCTCTTAGCCCGTTTGTCATCTCAAGTTAGGTTGGGTTTTACCTTCTTAGCCCCAGTGTACAGGAGCCATCTGTGCCGTTTGTTGGGCAGATGCCGAGGTCAAATGAATTGAGGCTAGCCTTCCATTAGCAGCTTAACATGGATCTTCTTAGGCACAGAGTAGGCTGTCCACTATGGGATGAACCTCCTTCCAGAGGATGGATGGCAACATTCATAACTGTGCTTCACTTCATGCAGTCAGGCTTACATGTTACCACAGAGGATAGAAAAACAAGTGACCTTCATAATTTATCCTAAGTGGACGGGCTCATGTTCTATCTGTAATGTAGAACCATCAACTCGGGATCCTGTGTCCAAGAGGACACGACACCAATGTAATTAGCAAAGAAGGATTTTAAATTAGACAGTTCGAACTGGACCACCATGAAATGGTGATCCTGAGGGCAGAAATGATTGAATATTTAAGGGCAAAATCCGCAAGCAGGTGGGGGCTTGGGAACTGGGGCTTGGGAACTTTTCGTCAAGGCTTGCAATCCATCAAGGCTTGCAGAACAATGATGTTACACAAGGCTGGTCAAGGATGTGGTTAGTTCCCAGAGCAGTCTACACCTTCAGTCCATGAGTTTAGGTTTCCAGGCCCTCAAGTAGGTCAAGCACAAAATAGAATCTGAAAATCAAGATGGAGTGAGTTATGCTGTCTTTTTAAGCCTCTCGGTAATTCGTTCAGAAGATCACCGCCCAGGCTCTCTGTCACCTTCTATTTCATCTTCTTACAGAACAAACATTCCTTCTGCATGTACTGCCTCCAGGTATCCTGTTCTGAGGTGTGCACAGACACAGGCATGCCAATATGGTGGGCATGGGTAGGAAGCCCAGTGGAGTTGGTATTCGGGAGATGCTATCCCCAGGCAACCCTGTACATGATGAAGGAGTCATTTCTACTCAGTGGGACTATCTGTGTTTATCGAGAGTATCAGTCAAGTCTGTCAGTTTCTAATTGACTTCCACATCTATGACCTTCACACTGGGTCCCCTCATAGAGCACCTCTTCACAGGCTGGGCTGGAGACACTGTGTGGAACAACTGACTTTCTACCTAAAACTGCATGGAGACTTCTAAGGTCATTCTGGGTCAGGGGCCCTGGCTGGTGCTAGGGACTTCCCTGACCCACATCTCACCCACATTTTTATGTCCTCATCAGCTTGAATTAAGTAGAAAAGGGGGCACATGGGTAAGGGGAATCACACCAGGTCCTTGTGAGTATGAGAGCTGAGTTGCCTCTATTGTCCTGACATGGGTAAATGGAGCTGCCCGAGCTGTGTGCAGCTACTTTCTCCCACAGGTGGTGCTGTAACATGGAATGAACCTGAGTTCCCTTCTAACCCTTTCCAAGGCCACTCTCAGCCAGCCTCCTTCCCGGTGCTGTCGCCCTCTTCAGGGGAGCATTAACACTTCATGTTCCTTCTGTTCCTTCAGTCCTGTGAGGGATTTTCTTCTGCTCACTTCCCGTGAGAGCAAAGCCTTCACCGTTCACTTCAACCTTGCTCAGTTGATTCCTGTACACTTTCTGCCTTCTCATCTCAGTAGACCAAACCTTAGTCTACCACATTACCTTAGGAGACGGTGTCCATTCGCAGAGGCCCTGAACATACTGGATTGCCCTTGACTCCGTTTTTAGTTCGTTTCTTTACTTTTTGGATTTTTGTTGTTGGTGTTGGTGGGGGTTGTTGTTGTTGTTGTTGTTGTTTTATACTCAGTGTATGATTTTAACAACAATCAAAAAACAGAAGCTTTGTGTCTTCAGGAACCATGGGTCTGCATTTAGCTTGCTTCCCTGCGTCAGATACACCCCGAGCAACACTCACCCATAGAGAAAACGTCTCACAAGCCTACAGACTTGTAGACAATATCAGACAGGCGTCCCTCACAGGTCATAATGTAGATTGTCCCAATGGCTGGGGGCAGGGGTTGAACTCTCAATTTCCTCTTCCTGCTTCTCACAGTGAGCTTCATTTCCCCCCACTGTTCCAACTTTCAAATCCTTTCACAAAGTCACTGTTAAGCCATTCGCAAGACTGGACTGTGTCGTTTGCCACTCTAGAAATGGGGTGCCCTTTGACCCACACAGATGGCTTTAATTTTCTGGTGTAGTATGCAAGGAATTCCTCAGGAGAAACTGCGGGTTGTTTAGCTTGCATTTTTTTGGTTTGTCCATACCTGTTTCAAAATGGAGTTCGAATTTGCTGTCTCTGTAGTGAGCTCCTGTCTCCACACCATTATGAGAGTTTGGGACTGAGAATCAATCCATCACTTCTGAGCATGGGAAGCTCTTGCTAAACTGAAGGGCGTATGCACCAGAAGGCAGATAGAGTAATTCTCCCAAGTCCAAAAAGACTGGCCTCATAAACAGATGCCAGAGATAAGCATGTTTCTGTGTCGGGCTATCCTAACCCAAATGCTCTGTCCGTCTGTCCATAGCGACCTCGTTATCCACTCACACACCATTTACTTGGACTCTGCAGCAAGTGGAGCCTCTCTTGAGCCTTTGCGTACTTATTTCAGCTGCTGAAACAAGGCTGGAATCTGTGGAGAACCCCGAAGGGAGTGGAAAGATTCCTGCTGTCAGTTTAACTCAGCATTTACTGAGGGCCTGCTATGTGCAAATCACTGAGGGAGGGCCTCTGAGGAATGTTGAGGTTATTAAGTTCCATTGTTTGCCTTTTAGGGATCTGTAATCTATTAATGTGTGGGGGAGAAAGGAGGAAACACAAAAAGTATCACATTTTTCTTTTTTCAAAATATCAGTGGAAAATGTTCAATAAAATGGAAACAGGGAAAAGCCAGGTCTACAGAAATTGCTTTACAGTCTGTGTAAGTAGTCTGCGTAAGTCATCCCGGTGTCTTGTCCTCATGCTTAGCCAGTCTAATGAGAATAAGACACACTGAGCTATCAGCAAGGGCTTCACTGCTTCCATGTTGCTCGCAACCGTTACTTTATCTCTTCTGTGCAAATTACTTTTAACGAAGAATACTAAGATTCGTGAAAGTGAACGCATGATATGCAACCAAGGAAAAATATCACTCCCAGACATGAAAACTCGGCGTGCAAACGGACTTAATTCTGCTCAGTTGTACAAAGTTAGAAGCAGTTAGGGTGATAAGCGCTACTCTGTGTTTCCACACAACGAACGTGAGAAAAAGTCAAGAGATTTTTAAGTGTGTGTGTTGGGAAGAGGAGGAGGGATTAACAAACCGCTTTAGATTAGAATACTTAAACCCACAGCAGAGATCAAAACCAGAAGTTAAAGATGCGACTGTGCCTTTGCACTCCCTCGTTGCAGATCCGTACTTCGGTGATCACACTGCTATTTCCCAGAAGACCCTTCAGCTGGGTGAAGCATTTCGGGATCGCTGCAATCATCATCGCACTCAATAACGTCCTGGTCATCCTTGTACCTACCATCAAATACATCTTTGGATTTATAGGTAAGTTTCAAAAAAGCTTTCGTCTGGTCGGCTCAGACTTACACCTCCTTAAATGGCAAATACGGAGAAGGGGCAGTGTAGACCGGGCTCCCAGTCCCCTTCAGGCTAATAAGAACCCCGCCAGCCCTGCTGGGCTCAGAGACTGTGCTGGCAGTGCCCTCTCCCTCCCAACTGATGTTGAGAGTCACCTATAGTCATTTAGTCCAAGGGCCTTTGCAAGGGGTGAGGAAACTGAGCCTCAAAGAAACAGAGCGGCGCAACTTTTGGTGGACACTGGATTTGGGCATGCACTGTAGCTCTGTCTTACGACTCAGGATTTGGGCATGCGCAGTCGCTCTGTCTTCAGGTGATGAGTAAGGAGCGGTGTCTCCGGAGTCTGTGTCAGCTCGGTTATTCAGGATGTTTTTAGAGGAGTAGGAGGCTGATAGCCCAAAGCATCTTATTTCCTTTAACCAGATGGTCTGTCAGTACATTTAATTTCTCGACCCAGGCAGAGGGTTTACTAGATTTTAAAGGCAGAATGATTTTTTAAGAGAATCAGGTGTGGACAAATTTCAAAGAGTGGACAGGAAGCATGCACGGTGTGTTCAGCCCTCTGAGTATGTAGTTATATTTCCAAGTCTTTACCAACTTGTATTGCTTGGCCTTTTACTGCTAAGTATAGCTATACTGATGATGCTATGATGTGAGGCATGCTTTAATTTTCCCTATGAAGTCACAATTATAGAAAGAAATAATCTAGATGACCTGTGACTTAAATGTTGCTTTGTAATGCTAAGAATAACGAGATAGCGTTGTATCCGTTTGTCCTGAAGCCTGGGCTTGCCCAGACCCTCTTTTCCAGGATAACGAGCCTTGTGAGACATTAACCCACCCCGTATCTCTCTCCTCAGGGGCTTCCTCTGCCACTATGCTGATTTTCATTCTTCCGGCAGCTTTTTATATCAAACTTGTCAAGAAAGAACCCCTTAGATCACCCCAGAAAATTGGGGTAAGTAAGACTTGTCCTATCCCTTCCTGCAAACATCTCTTCAGCTGCTCAGAGTAAGCCAGAAAACACATGTGGGTTAGAAGAACAAAACAGTAAACAAGACAGAAAAGCTGGAGCCGGCCAGCAGAGGGTGGGGAGGAGAGGATTTCTGACAGTCGGAGGCATCTAGGATTCCTCTCCTTCAAGTAACAAATAGCCAAGTATTTTGTTGAGTTCTCTTGTGTGGTAAATGCTGGCTTGGCAAATTTCCCACAAGCATGCGTGCACACTGGTGTCCAGTGCCAGGCTGGATATGATTGGGGACATACTAAGCTATTAGGTTCCCTTGAGATGTTGGGGTAATGCCAGAATTTTAGTCCCTTGCGAATTGCCAGATTCACAAGGGCAAAGATGGCTTTGATTTCTCTGTATTATCTATTTATCCCCCTTGTATCCATTTTCCTATAAGCTCTGCTGTTTGGATTACAGTATAAAAAGTAGAATCAATCATTTTTTGGTTAATCTTTTCAGATGTAAACCGCAATCGGTATTTACCAATAATTAAGTGTTACCAGTGACCAGTTAAAATAGGTCTTCCATGAAGACTTGGGAAAGCATGCTTCTAAATGCATGTTTGGCCCTTGAAGTCATTCACTTCTTGGGGTGCCCATGGACATAAGGCCAGCTTGATAGTACAGACCCCTCCTGTTATCTTTTCCCCAAGTCTGGACTCTATGCTCCACCCTGCCCGAGTGTCTGCAGCAGTGTCCCGTGGGGAAAGTACCAACCTCGGCTGTGACCCATTGTCATTTGGACCAGATATAAAGTGGGTTAAGTTGTCTCCTAGACCCCTGCTAACGACAACCTTCACCTGCTGCTCCCCACTAGGTAGAATTAGAAGACTGGTCTATGTGGAGTATGTACAAACTCTTCCAGTTAAAATTCTGAAATATGGATGTGTTCTCAAGATTCCTACTTACAAAGATACCTATGTGTTCACTGTTTTGCTCTCCTTTCCCAGTGAGGATCCTAAATTGACTTGCCATTTTTTTACTAAGGCACAATACCACCCCGTGACACTGTCCTAAAGCAAACTGAGCTGCTCCCCATCTCTGCTCCTCCCTAATGTGCTCCCTCTGAATTACAGGCTTTGGTCTTCCTTGTCACTGGAATTATCTTCATGATGGGAAGCATGGCGCTCATTATAATCGACTGGATTTATAACCCTCCAAATCCCAACCATCATTAATCCTGGGGAGACTCTTTTCTATTGGAAACAGCTGAAATGATACCCTGAAGGACATTTTAGTTGTCTTGATTGGGATGTTCGTCAGAGGAATCAACAAGATTCCAAAGACATTTTCTAGCTCTATTATGTGATACTTGTGGGAGAGAAAATTATGGGTTTTGCTGGGAATGGAGAAGGATGCATTAAAATTCTGTAGCACACATTTGAACCCAGGCCGTCCAGTGCAGTGTGTGATGCCCAAGTTGTGTTTGCAGCTGTGCAAGCTGAATCATGTTGGCCGCGTGTCTTGGTCAGCAGACAGTAGCCTGTCCCCCATGCTCACTCCACATCTCACCACCACAGCTTAACAAATAATTCCATCCTCGGAACATCAGACAAAAATCCCTGGGTTGGCGAAGCTATCATCCCTTATGGCCATCTTCCATTCTACACCAACACTAAGGGTCGGTTGACTGGCTGAGGCGGGGGCATATCCTCGGAGCTGTCTCTGTGAGGTTCATGAACGACAGATGCCAGTATAGAGTACTTCATTTCAATACTCAAGAAGTAGTTTGCCCAACCTGCTTATTACACTGAATTAGTGACCTTTTCATTCAATTTTTTTGGTATGGCAAATGTTAAAACATCTCACTAAACATAGAGGGGGGGTTATTTCGTTATCAAGAAACAACTACCAAAAATAATGCTTTTTAACCTCTACCTTTTCATGTTGTTCCTGGATATCTTTGTCCCACTTTGTCCTTGAACAAGGCTTTCCCTCTCGTCTTCCGTTCTCATTCATAATTTTCAGAAGGCCACAATCCGTGTGGAGACACACTACCCAGTATTGTTTGATACATTTCTATTTGATAAACATTCAGTGCAGGAAACTGTGATTTTGCTATATGTTTTTGTATATAATCTCATTCTGTAGTTATCAGAACACTGACATATGGTACATTGGATTTTTATTTTTTACATATGTAGTTTTCTTTCTTCACAGGCAAGACATTTATATTACTGGGGTGGGA
This sequence comes from Rhynchomys soricoides, assembly GCA_019843965.1. Taxonomy (NCBI): domain Eukaryota; kingdom Metazoa; phylum Chordata; class Mammalia; order Rodentia; family Muridae; genus Rhynchomys; species Rhynchomys soricoides. The sequence continues at coordinate 13,333,787 of JADRCH010000028.1, read as the reverse complement.
CAGGGAACTAAGCGGGTGGGTTCAAAAATTTCCATGTGTACGTATCTGTCCGTTGGGGACATCTAAAAATTAAAATCAAAGTTGTGCATAGTTCAGTAATGCTCGTCACTGTTTACAGTGCTATGATCATCTACAACAATGATCATACAATGAAGTAGCTCTTCATTTGTAAGTGATTTGCAGTGCTAACAATGGTCTTCGAATTTAACACGTCAAGAAGAGGGTTCAGTTCTTTTTAGCTCACGTAGGAATTAGGTGACGATCATCTGCCGTTAATAGAATATTGAGTGGTTAGGAATCAATGCACCAACATGGCCCCAAAACACAGACTGCCTTTCTTGTTCACGTGCATGGATGCTTACATGGGATGGAGTTCAGTTTCCCCTCACTGCCTAGAATCTCTGGCATTGACTATTTTTTTTCAATTCCTGGTTGTGGATTTTACATTTCAATAAAAAGCCAAGTCTGAAATAGAAGTATCACACAGAGCAGTGGTAATGCTGTCACACCAAGACAGTTTTTCTGCAGTGTGCTTAAGAAATGCATACTGGTTTTACCTGTCATTTTCTGGAGTTTAAGACTATAAAATGGTATGCTTTGTGGTAGAAATTAAGCATTACTAGAAATTATCATAACTTCTGAGTTGTTATCATTTGGGAGGGGAAAAAAATCGCCAAATAGGACCTTTAAGATGTCTTTCTATTTTATTCATCCAAGACATAAAACAAGATAGAAGGCAGAAAGGGGATGTTGCAAATAAATATGTTTCATCTGAGCATATTAAATGTAAATATAAAAGATTAATCCAAAATTATTGGAAACCTGTAAAATCTGTACATATTTCAAATATTTTACATTTTGAACGACTCACTTGGAAGCATCCACTTGTTTAGTTAGATAGATATTCAAGAGCAATACCACAGTGCCAAAGACTTCACACAGCACTGCTCATTCGTGTGGCCATTTTCAGGATTAGAGTTAACACAGGCTGCAGGGCAGATATGCGCAGTACCTTTTTCTGGTAAATTTCACCCATTTGTAAACAGATACAAATTTTATTTTCTTACATCATTTATAAGTTGGTTCAATGTATTGGGAGGATTTTTTTATTACAGAATGTATATTGGTATATAATAAATAAACTTTTCAAATGACCTGTCTGTGATCTTCCTTCTCAATAAAAGCTGTGAGTTATTTGTACATGAGACCAAAAAAATTCAGAAGTATGCATATTACCTGTCTTAAATTGATGCATGTTCATTGTGCACATCCTCGTCCCCTGAAGATAAAGAGCACAGCAAAGCCTCATCTCTCACTTACTATTGCTGGTGTTAGATTACTGCACTTTTAGTGGTGTATACACGCACAGAAAATCCAAGGCCAGACATGGGATGACATGCCTGTGACCTAGCACCAGGAAGCAGAAGCAGCAGAATTGTCTATTGAGGTCACCCTGGGCCACACAGTAAGACACGATCTCAAAAAAGTCAGGCTATAAATACCTTATCAGCTCATGGTTGAGGAAGTCAGCAGTCCTCAGGTCAAGGTTCTGGTGGCTCTGTCTCTTTCCGGAAGTTCTAGGGGTGAATCTAATCTAGTTCCTTGCCTTCCCCAACTTCTAGAAGCCACTTACACCCCTTGGCTCATTGCCTCTTCCTCCATTTTCCACGTTCACGCTGCATGGTCTTCCTATTCAAAACTGTCCCAGTTTCTGTCTTTCTATCTTGTCTGTTTTGGTCATGAGCTGTCTGTCTCTGTCTTTCTCTGTCTCTGTCTGTTTGTCTCTCTCTCTCTCCTCTCTCTCCCTCCTCTCTTGCTCCTCTCTTGCTCCTCTCTCCCTCCTCTCTCTCTCACACACATTCTCTCTCCTTTTCCCCTCCTCCCTCTCTCTCTCTCTCTCTCTCTCTCTCTCTCTCTCTCTCTCTTTCTCTCTCTCTCTCTCTCTCTCTCTCTTCCCCCCTCTCTTCATGTGTGCGCACCTTACTCCCTTTAAGGATTCTTATGAGTATGAGGTCCTTGTAGATAAAACCCAATCACATCCATGATGCCCCCTTGTACTATAGATGAGGGCAGAGCCACGTCAAGGACCCATCCGAGGCCTCAGACTCATGAGAGTAGAAAAGACTTTTCCAGGCCACTCTCTGGAAACTCCCAAAGCCTTCCTCTGGTCCATGTGAGAATGCTGACCCAATGTACTTCCACATAACAGCAGCCTGAGTCTGGCACCTCCAGAGACATCCTACCAAGACTGTCTAACCATTCCAGCTTGTGCTGTATGTGATAAACTTCTGGAGTTACCTAGTAGAGTAGCAGCGCCCTCTGTCAGAGCAAGCACAGTCCACCCAAGCCCAGCCTCTCTGTATGTGTATCTTTTGTATCTTCAGTGTCTCTGTTTCTTCATTTCTGTATTGCTCTAATCACGTTTCCAAGACGGAGCCACTCAGGGCGTGGCACATTCTGCTATGTACAAGCTTTAAAAGTTTATTTTATCAAAGTAGTTGACTATGGTTTTTTTTTTTTAAAGAAAAAAAGCAGGTTAGACTACTTTTCATTCCTAGCTTCAGTATAAACACCACCCATATACGCCTTTAGCTTTTTGCAGCATGTTCTCACATACAGTATGAAACCAAAGCAATGTAAGATCTCATGAAAAGGGCTGGAAAGATGGCTCAGTGGTTAAGAGCAGTGACTGCTCTTCCAGAGGTCCTGAGTTCAATTCCCAGCAACCACATGGTGGTTCACAACCGTCTGTAATCGGATCCAATCTGTAATGGGATCCAATGCCATCTTCTGGTGTGTCTGAAGACAGCTACAGTGTACTCACATAAAATAAATATATCTTTTTTTTTTTTTTAAAAAAAGAAAGATCTCATGAACATTGAACGCAATGCCACTTGCACTAGTTAAGGGATTTTTAAGATTTATTTTTATTATTTTAATAATAGGTATGTATATGTGTGTGAACGTATGTCACATGAGTGCAGCATCTGTAAAGGCCAGAAGAGGGTGTAAGATCCCCAAGAGGCAGTTACAGTCAGTCGTGAGCCACTGGGTGTGAGTACTAGGACTGGAACTTATGTTCTCTGCTGTTCTTAACTGCTGAGCCATCTCTCCTGCACCATGGTTTGTCTCTTTGACAAAATACTGATATAAATTATGTAAAGCAGGGAATGTTTATTTTGATTAACCACTTCAGAGATTTCAATGCAGAACAGCTAACCTAGAAGATGGGAGATTGGTGGGGGGAGGGGAAGCGAGTCAGGCAGGCAGGTCTTGAACTTGACATCCTCCTGCTTTGGCTTCCTAGTAGCTGGGATGGTGGTCCTGCATCATTAGTCTGGGCTTAGATTTTCTTCCTTAAGGTTGAAAGACACCCTGCATGTGCACATTGTGCTGTCTTCATTCATGCTTTCTTTAGCGGACTGTAGACCATTTCCACTTTGGGTGGATAATGCTCTAGTTACCACTGGTTGCAGGTGTCAAATGTCTAAGGACCTCTCTTCCATCTCTTGGTTACATGCCTAGAAGTGGGACTCTTGGGTCACAGGGCAAATTCCATTTCAATGTTTTGAGCAGCCTCTGCCCCATCTTCCACAGTGGCAGTGCCATTGACACCCATGGCAACTTGGCTTCTCTATATTCATGGTTTTAAATGTGTCTGATGACAACTGTATGTATGCCATGAGCATTTTCTCCGAGCCTTTCCTGATTCTCGTAGCTTTTCCTATAATGGTTTTTCCACACAACAGCACTGTATCTTGACCTTGTCTGTTATATCATTTCTTTTTCCTCCATGCCCAAGGACATCAAATCCTTGTGTTTTAAACTTTTAAAGTGTACTTAACATATTTAGATACTTACCAGGAATTTATTTCTGAATGTGTTGCTAAGAAGAAATTGTTTTCTTTCCGGGGAATCAGATGCCTCCTTCTGGTTTAGGAGTGCCATTTCTGTCCTATAGAATTCTGTCATAGGGCAAATAGTTCCTCTGCAGTTACATTGACTGTGGCCTTCTGAGCTTGAATAGAAATTACCACACAGTCTTCTGCAATCCTTCTGCAAGCAGATAATTGAATGCTTTCAGTGGGCGAAGTCAATCATGATCCCAATTACACCCAAGAAGGGATTTGAAGTAAAGGAGAACACAGAGGTTTCCTACGAAGAGATTAAGATCAACTGGGGAGCTATAAAACAGGCAGATAATTACTTAATGGTAATAAAGAACACAGAGCATCAACTCGAGCCTCGCACGTGCACAGGAAGTGCTGTGTCATCTATTGTGGAGCAGAAGTAGCTCCCTGGAATTAGAGTGATATTCAGAATGTGGAGAAGTATATATCTTGGCTATGACTTATAAAAGCTTGGGAAGGGAGGGCAGTGGGGAGGAGAGAAAAGGAGGAAGGATAGACAGGGAGAAAGAGAGGGAGGGAAGGGGAGAGGGAGAAGGAGAGAGAGACAAACATGCACACACAGAGAGGAGGGAGGGAGGAAGGGAAAGAGAGAGAGAGAGAGAAAGAGAGAAAGAGATTGATTTCATAAAGAAACTGCTCAAATGAGCAAATCAGATTGTCCAGACCAGAGGCCATGGTTGAACACGAGGCCTGCAGTCCTTACAAACAGAAGCTGCCCTGGGTTAACTGCTGATTCCATCATGTCCTGCCTTTATTAAGTCTCACAGGTTTTGCTACACTGTCTATGCCTTGCCCTTCTTACCTGCCAATCACTTCCTTGCTCCCTACAATTCCCCTCACCTACAATCTGGAGGCATGCTGGTGGAGGAGACGCAGATCTCCGAGAGCTTTTGTGATGGGTATGGAAGCTCATGAGTAATCTGTGCTCAATCAAGAACCCAGCCATTGTCTAACGGAACAGGACTCCATCTAGTATGGCTAGTGTGAGCGTCAGCTGACTGACTTATGGAGAGCAGACCACATATCCCCATTTTCTAGGACGGCCCCAATTTGTGCATCATCTGTACTTACATCATGTTAAGATCTGCATCACTCAAACATGTCCAGATTTAGAAGGTAAATTTAATAGCCAGTGTGATGGATAGATTTCATTGTCAACTTGACCTATCTAGAATCAGCAGGGAAAAGAGCCTCCGTGTTGGAGTGCCAGATCAGGTTGGATGTAGGACTGTCTTGAAACTTTACTTGAGATGAGAAGACTTTCCCATTGGGGACAGCATTGCTCCCTGGTTTGGGGGGCCCTGCCTCGTGTAGGAGTAGAGACAGTTAGCTGAGAAGCAAGTATGCATGCCTTCACTCTCTGTAGCTTTGGGATATTTGTTTGGTTTTGGTTTTTGAGACAGAATCTCAGTATATAGCTCTATATGTCCTAGAACTCACTATGAAGATCAAGATGGTGTCAAACTCACAGAGATCTGCCTGCTTCTGTCTCCTAAGTTCTGGGATTAAAGTCATGTGCCACCACACCTGACTTTCTCCCTCAGCTCTTGACTATGGACAGGACTAGCTGACATCATCAAGTTTTGCCTCAACTTCTCTGAAGTGACGGGCTGTCACTGGAAGTTTGAGCAAACATAACATTGCTGTATCAGGATCTGAGAGTTCTGCACACCTTGTTCATCACAGGGGACAGTCCCAGTAGAGGAAAAAAAATGGCAACTCCTGTATAGACAGAAAGACCACAAAACAGTCTATTAATCCAACTGTACTTGACGTGCAGAAAAGAAAGTACGTAGAGGAACTAGATTCAGGGGTTCCTGCTGAGACCCTGGGCCTACACACTCCACATCTCAAAGGATAGCTTTATGGTCATGTCTGCCAAACAGCTGAGCTTCACAGAGCCTGAAGGCAGGCTCTGGTACCTCTGAACAAAGTACCTGTCTTGCCAGTGTGCCTGCCCTCTACTCTATTCTATCCTGTGTTGGTCGGTTTTGTATCACTGTAGTTAACTTGATAGAAACCACTCAAGAGAGGAAATGTTGATTTTTGGCTCATGGGTCCAGGAGGCTCAGTCTGCCATAGTGGGGAAGGTGTGGTTGAGCAGATCAGTTCACTGCCTGGTGGGTTAAGAAGCAGCAGAGACTGGGGGTGAGGGATGCACTTTCTAGATGTTTTCCTTCTTTTACTCCTTTTATTCTGTCACGTGGGATGATGGCATCACTCACTTTCAGGGTACTTCTATCCACTCTCAGTTACACCTGTTTATAAATGATCTCACAGACACATGTCACCAATTTCCTAAATCCAAATTCCATCAAGTTAACCAGAAAGCTCTCCTCAAGATAAAAGAAAGCAAAACTAAACAACCTTGTATTTATATTCTGATTTTAAATGTCCAAATGTAAGTGTATGAATAATTGTGGGTTCATTTCAATATATTCCTAGTATTTTCTTACGAATCAAGATCCACTCTTGTTATGCAGAAGTACATGCAAGTATAAAACCAGGTATTTGAAACAGTGCAAATAGAAAACTTCAGAAGAATGGAATTGTTTTTATTTACAACCCTTATATTTAATCACATGAAATTACACCCAATACTCAGCATCAGTTGGTTTCCTGATTTAGGCCTTCTGTCCTAAAGCCAAGATCCCTGGTGTCGTTTTTCACTCAAGAGCAAGATGGAGAAGAAAATTGGTCCTTCTTGGATAACATCCAAAGTAGTTTAATTCCTGAAATGCCAAAAGAAAATGGCTACAGGGCTCGAAGGCCCAGAGTACAGCTGAAGTATGCCCGCTGGAAAGAAGTAAACGCAAGAGGAGCTTCAGATGGTACTTAGCCTGGGTCTGCGGAGCTTCAGATGGTACTTAGCCTGGGTCTGCGGAGCTTCAGATGGTACTTAGCCTGGGTCTGCGGAGCTTCAGATGGTACTTAGCCTGGGTCTGCAAATGCTTAACATGCTTTGCAAATGTAACTCGCAGTGAAATCAAAGGCAAGTAATATCAAATGCTTCTAGTAACCCAAAAACAAAAAAAACCTGTGCTCATAAGGCAGTAAAGAAAGACTAGGAAGAGAAGAGGAAGAAAGAAAGGGGTCGACCAGATAGCTGGGAGAAAGCAGCGAAGGTAGGAAATCATAAGATGTTTCTGAAGAGTGTGGATCTTGTGAGAGAGTAGGAAAGCCACCCATCCAAAGGCAGACCTCCTGGCACCGATGCTCTGAGAGCTTCTCATAAGAACCAGGTTATGTTGATGAAAGTGAGTAACACCTGCCCGGTATCTGCTTTTTCCTATCCACAAGCAGTGCTGGCTAGTAACAGTGAAATAATAGCTAACATGAACTGGTCATCGCCTCTTTTATTCACATTGTGTTGTGGTAAATATATTTTAGCCATGTGCCAAGTCTGAAGTTCCCTCTCCCAGTTGACTCTAGGTTGTGGCAAGTTGACCAAAAGTAATGACCAAGGGACACAGGGTGTGCATTCTTAACAATAAAATTATATAACTTAGTACACATGGAACATTTTTGTTTGGGAGAATTTTTTCCCTTTTTTGGATTCGGTCATATTAATATAGAGAAGAAAAACAAAGTAAAAATCATCCTTGTTTACTTCATTAAAATCTGAATTATTGCCTTCAGGTGGAGCCTCATCTGTAACATGGTGGTCTTCCTGTCTCCAGTCCCATCTCCTTGCATCTCACTGTCATTGCCTACTTTACAAGTGTTAGTCATGATAATTAGTTCACAGCACAAATCACCTAGGTAGCCACTCCCTAACTGGCTCAGTAAAGATGTTGGCCATCACAAGGTCAGAGCTCATCCTGCTGAGGAGTTTTGCTGAATCTGCTGGTCTCTTGCTCTGCTCTGAAACCCCAACAGCTGGGCAGCTGAACAATGCTGGAGCCCTCTGTAGTTGGCTGATGTGTGCTCTCCAGGCACCACTGAGTCCCTGTTTCTGGCCTTCACCTCCAGCCAACTTTCTATACAAGGTTACCACTGCAAACCCCCACCGCCTTCTGCCTCCTAACACGTCACCCTCATGAGCTGTGATTGACAGAAGCCATCAACCTTACACTTACACAGCTTTCACATTAGCTGTCCTACAGCCTCTGCTTCTCCTGGATCCTGTACACCACGTTCTAGATGGGGGACTCTGCTAATTCCTCACCAGGGCTCTTTCAGCTAACCTCCAATGCTTCATGGCTCCTCCACTCTCAGATTTGTTTCTGCTAAAAACGTTTTGTGACAGAGTCTCTTTGTCTCCACATACTCAAATGTATCACCCATGCATGCAGCCTTTTTGACCGACTCAAACCTAGCTTCTAACAAGTCACCCCACATTGACTGCTCTAAGACCCTTAAATGTAAAGGTTAAAGCATGAGCTAAATCCTCCTTTCTTCCTCTGGTATTTCACTGTATCACAAGGAAGGTGGATGTTACAGTCACCCCTGTCTTTCAGCCAATCAAAGTTAGGCAAGATAATTTTGGTTTTCCTCTTTCGAAAGAGGTGGGAATGGCAGCTGAAGCTATAAGGGACATACGCTATACTAGTTTGTGGTGATTTAAATATGCTCAGCTCAGGGAGTGGCACTATTTGGAGATGTAGCCTTCTTGGAGGAAGTGTGTCACTGTGGGCTTTGGCTTTAAGACCCTGTCCTAGCTGCCTGAAAGTCAGTCTTCTCATCTCTGCCTTCAGATGAAGAAGTAGAACTCTCAGCTCCTCCTGCACCATGCCCACCTGCACGCTGCCATGTTCCCACCTTGATGATAATGGACTGAACCTCTGAACCTGTAAGCCAGCCTCAATTACATGTCCTTCTAAGAGTTGTCTTGGTCACGGTGTCTGTTCACAGCAGTAAACCCTAACTAGACAGAGTTGGTTTGTTTTTCTGGTTCCAGCAACAACAGAATGGAGCCCAGGCCTTCTTGTGTCTGTCTGTCTGTCTTCCTTTTTCTTTTGTTGAAAATTGTTTTTTTTTTTCATACAATATGTTCTGATTATGGTTTCCCCTTCTGCTCTCCTCATGTCCCTCCTGTTCCCCTCCCATCTGGATCCACCCCTTTTTGTTTAATTAGAACCCAAACAGGCTTCTAAGGAATAATTATAATAAAATACAGTAAGATAAATTTTAAAAAATCAAAATATGACAAAACAACAACAACAACAAAAAGAGCCAAATAAAAGCACAAGGAAACACATCTAGACACAGAGACACACATTTCACACATACAGGAATCCCATAAAGACCCCCAAAGCAGAGGCCATAATACACACGAAGTAATTGTGAAATTAAAACAAAACACCCAACTTAACATTATGAGACAAAGAACCTCCAAAGATCTGTGGAGTTTTGTATTGGCCACCATGAGTGTCAGCCTTATTGTGTCTAGAAAATGACTCTTTGATGTCCCTCATCCCTGCTGGCTTTTACACTCTTTCTTCCTCTTTTTCCCCGCAGTTCCCTGAGTCCTGAAAGGAAGGTATGTGACAGAGACATCTGGATATGTTGAGTTTTCAAAATGTCTCTGACTCTGTATTTTGTCTGGCTGTCTCTGTACTTGTTCCCATCGGCCACAGGAGGAAGCTTCTCTGGTGATGGCTGAACAAGGATGGCTCTTGTTCCTTTTGGGATGATGGGGGGAGTCAGGGTCTCACATATCCCATACTGGTCTCGAACTTGCAAAGTAGCCAAGAGTGACCTTGAACTTCTGTTCCTCCTGTTTGCGCATCTGGAATGCTGGCATTCTAGACGTGTGTTGCCATGCCTCTCCTTGTCTAATTCCTTGCCCAGCTGGCATAGTATAAACCAGGCTAATTAACAGACACATCCAAGGAAAACATGGCACTTGATAAGAGGAAATTATTTTCTTCTGCAAGAACCATGTCAAATTCAAGTTAAATTGGGGTTGTGGGTTTTTTAAATGCATTCTGGCACCTTCGAGTGAGGATGTCTCTCTGCTTACAAGCCTGTTTGCACACGCCTATGCATTAGCAAACTGCTAGATGCATGCTGCTGGAGTTAACACAGCATATTTGATGGATCTGTCATGTCTGGAAGCAGGAGTTTCCTCTTCTGGAGCTCAAGGCACGTAGCTGCTTGCTTCGGTTCACTTCTTCCTTCCCAAAAGGCTTAGTGCATCAAGGAGAATGACAGCTCGTTTTTCAAGAACTTGGACGTGTCTGTGTTGGCAAGAATGAGCCTGCCTTCACAAAGGCCGCCTCCCTGGTTCTTGACTCAGTTTCTTTAAACCACACAAATAATCATCATTTGACTCGGGTAGAAAAGAACAGGCAGGATGCCCTGGAGAAGAAAGTCGTGAAAGCAATAGTACAGAGATATATTACAGAAATATCTACAAAGCCAAGTAGCAGGAAGTATGGCGGGGGAATGCTTGAAATGCTAAGTGGGAATGTCCTGGGGCCTATCTGTTATCCTATGTCAAAGACTTAGGTTGAGGATTACACCAAATGTGTGTGTGTGTGTGTGTGTGTGTGTGTGTGTGTGTGTGTGTTTCCTTAAGGCAGCCCCTGGAAGGCAGCAGAGGCTTGGCAAGCATCAGGTTCTTTTGCTTTGTTATGGAAGATAAGAAGGAGATGGGCAAGGAAGGGTGAGCTGGGGACCATCCGGAAGGGAAGTAGTGTCCGAGGGGGCAGAATGGGAGGGTAAGCCTGGGATTTGGAGCCCTGTCTCTTGGGTTCAAACACTGCTTCTATTGTAGAGGAGCTGGCGTTAGTCTCCGGCCTCAGATCCCTCATTGTCAGAGGAGGTTAATGAGTACCTTTGCCACAGTCCTTCACCGAAGATTAAAAGGCTTAGCTTTTATGAAGCATGTAGAACTGTACCTGGCATACAAGGAACACCCAATAAATACTAACCAGCTCTTTCTAGCCTTCTGAACTATTCATCAGGCAGTGCCATGGCCAGAGAGCGTGCCACGGATTCCCCAAACCAGGAAACTAAGCCTGCTTTCACAGGTTGAACAAACTCCTGAGACTCAGAATGCTCCAAAAAGCTTGGTGAGCATTGATACAACGTCCTCAGTGGAAAATTCCACAGCGGGGAACTTTGTTACATGCACGAAAAATTATTTTTAAATGTTGCTAAGCTACCTCCAGTCAGTGTGTAAAGGTAGATGATACCTACATGAATTTCAGGTTTGGTTTACTCCTACCCCTAAGACGTTTCCTCATGGATATGCAAATATGTCTGAACCCCAAATCTATAAATTCTGGAACATTTTAGATGAGGCTACTCAAACCACACTAAGGTAAATGGATCTTTCAGGTCTGAGAAATAGCCCACACTGTTCAGCTGAGGGTCCTGTTCAATGGTTTCTTAGCAAAAGATGAGGAGCAGAGATGGCCTGTTCCCTTAGACTTCCTGTTCTGAGGTTGATATGCAGAGGCTATCTCAATTCCACCATGGTTTCTAGCACCACCTCAGAAAGGTAGCCACCCTGGAGCTTCTGTCAACAACAGACATGGCTGCTTCTTTCTCTCTGGTGACTGAAGATGTGATCATAGAATGGTTAACAGAGAGATAGCTTAGTGGAGCGAGATAAATTTGAGTGACAGAACCCCGCGTTCTCAGGAAGGTACATCTCACCAGCACTAAATAGTGATGGGACAATTTGGGCTCACGGATAAGGGCTGTGCATGAACAGGCTCTGCTTGGCTGATGTCCAGAGGCTGGCTGACAAGAGGATCCTCCCCAGAAGACAGCACTTCAGGAGGCCTGGGAAGATGTCTCAGATTAACACTCATCTTTTGAATTACAGCATGGAGTAAAAGATAGGTGGCTGGAATTAATATTTTCCTTTCTTTAAATCTATTGAGAGAAAAATCCATTCTACATGGCTTGGAGAAGAGAGAATGCAAAGAAACCGGGAGACTCATATGTGTGAGTCTACAATGCACTATAAGACCATAGAGAGGTGGATATTCCATATTATAAAATATGGAATACAAGGAAGGATAAGCGTGAAAAGGTTGGGAGGCCCTGATCTACTCAAAACCCTGCAGGGTCAGATTGGTACACTGCCTGAGACACTGTGTTCGTCAGGAGTCAGCATAGGACAAACACAGCCAAGGAAAACAGCCTTAGACACAGAAAAGCTCGCTTGAAGGACTATAGTCCATAGTCCCTTGGCTCCATTGTCTCTGGGCCTGTGGCATGGTAGAACATGACAGCATCCAGTAATGCAAAGTGAATTACCTCATAGAAGCCAAGAAGCAGCAGGGAGGGAGATGGGAACACGATACACTCTTTAAGGAACTTCCCAATGACCTATCTCCCAGCTAGGCTATCTTCTTAAGTTTACTGACCAATAGCCTGATACTCAAAAAAATCCATCAATGGTTATGCCCGTTGATTAACCCATGGCTTTGAAAGGCCCACAGCTGAACACCAATGCAGTGGTGCCAAGCCTCCAACGTATAAGCTTTGGAGGCCATTTACGATCTGAGCCATAATACACAGTGAGTTTGGATTGCAGGGGTGGGGACTTGAACTGTTTCTTACCCCTCTGGTAACACTGAAGGGGGGTGGTATTAGTAGAGGCAGCAAACATTTTGAAACTCAAGTGCTAAACAGTCTGAATTTACTTACATGCCGTTCTGGAGATTGTTGAGAAATGCTTGTTGTACACGACCTGAAGAATTCAAGAGCCCTTGGGGATTGGCAGCCTCTCCTGCCATGACCAGAGGTCATACCCATTTCATTGGCAAATTTGGCTCAAGTGCAGTTTCTACAGGTGAGCTTGAGGGGTCTGAATCCCAGTCAACTTGCTCATTCCATGAGCCTCTTCTTTAGAGCTTTCACAATGGAGAACCACATATTCTGATTTTGAATGAGAGATTCTGAGCTGTGTTTCTACTCAACCACCAAGAGTAACAGAGACTGCAAAAAGGAATCATCTTAGCTAGGAATTTTATTGCTGTGAAGAGACACCATGACCAAGACAACTCTTTTTTTTTTTTTTTTTTTTTTGGTTTTTCCAGACAGGGTTTCTCTGTGTAGCCCTGGCTGCCCTGGAACTCACTCTGTAGACCAGGCTGGCCTTGAACTCAGAAATACACCTGCCTCTGCCTCCCAAGTGCTGGGATTAAAGGTGTGTGCCACCATTGCCCAGCAAGACAACTCTTATGAAGGCAAACATTTCATTGGAGCTGGCTTACAGTCTCAGAGCTTCAATCTATTATTACCATAGTGGGAAGCACAGCAGAACACAGTCAGACATGGTGCAGGAGGAGCTGAGAGTTCTACTTCTTGATCAGAAGGCAGCCAGGAAGAGATTCTGATTCCACACTGGATAGAGCTTGTGCGTAGGAGACCTCCAAGCCTGCCTACACAGTGACACACCTACTCCAACAAGGCCACAACTCCTAATAGTGCTACTCCCTATGGCCAAGCATTGAAACACTATCTATGGGGGCAAACCTATTCAAACCAGCACAGGAACCAAGTGTTGCCAAAGAAGTATTTGAAGATTCATACAAACTGTAGCCTTTTCCCTCTGGATGTTCAAGATAGTGACAGGCACAAAACTCACATCCTCTGTCACTTCAGACTGTTCGGCATAAAGGAACCAGGCTCATATCTAATAACCATTCACATATAATCATAGAGAATGAAGATTTGATAACGAGAAAACTTTACCTCAACATAAAAGCAAAACGAAAGCAGTATTATGGCTACCCAGGAATGGAATGCATGCCCTCTTCCAAGAGAATAAGCTATCACTAGAGATACTAAAGCAGAGAATTGAGGACATGTCAATTATTTTGAAGGTGGGATTTCTCCATTGGAAGATGGTGGGATAAAAAGATGGGTTTGTCCTTGACTGACAACTACCGAGGATGTTTTTGCTCCCTCAATAGCCAAAACTCTTAAATGAAAACTCTTAAATGTTTTAAATTATTTCACAGAAACCCAGAGAGTTAAATGGTTCTGTTTCTAAGGTTCTAGGAAGCATCTTGGGAAGCATACACCTCAACCTCCCTTTTTTTTTTTTTTTTTTTTTTTTGTAGGTAATGAGGCCACGGCACAATTGCTAGTAGCTTTTAAGGCCACATTGTTAGCAAGGTGTAGGTTGACTTTTGGTTACTTAATGGGTTCCTTTTCTTACCATCAGTATCTATCCCAATCCCCTCCAAGCCCCTAACACTAGAAAGGAGAGAAAGAAGGGTAGAGGAGAAAGGGACTATCTCAATAGACTACTTCCTGCTGATTAGGGTCCTTGAGTTCCTTGGGGGCAGTGTTGATCTTTCTCAGCAAGATAGCTCCAATCAGCAATCAGCAACCAGCAACCAGCAATCAGTGGGAGCAGTGGCAGGGGCAGGGACAGGAAGGCAGCGACAGCACTACCTCTCTCAGGGTTCTAGCATTTTTATACTCTCTTAAGAGCCCCCAAAATTCCAAATGTCATGCATTTGCAGGAATTATCTGTGACTGGCAACATCATGCCCCCCGCTAGAACATGGGGCAAATCATAGTCAGCTGCTGTAGACATTCTAAAGCAGTCCCATATCCCACACCTGGGATTAAAACAAAAACATATTCCTGTAAGATTTCTGTGATTAAAGGAACCAGCATTTCCACTACAGCAAAGGGCAGAGCAGCAAGATGAGCCTACAATCTGTAACTCCATTCTGAGCTCTTGTCTGTTCTCCCCCATCTTAACCACCCTACATAAATACCACATAGGTGATGCTCCCAGGCCATGGCCCTGATTTGCTGGGATCATGAAGGTCCTTGTACCACAGATCCCCAGGGAAACTAGGAATGCTGAGCTTGTGGAATTGTCTTCTAAAAATGAAAGAACGTAAAACCTATTCTTCCATCCAGAAGGCTGGGCATTTCTGGTAATTAACAGCCTGGTTATCTATTGGGCCTGGTCATTTCAAGCTTTCACAACCAGAGCCACAATTATCTAGAAATCTAAATGACCCTCACATTCACTCTATAGCCAGAGACTCCCCCAAGCTCCCACAAACCAGACCCAGAGGAGGCTAACAGCCACCTTGATGCTGTCTGTACGAACGAGGCCATGCCAGAGCTTTCCTTAGGCTCCAAAGCCCAAACCTCTTCTTCTTCTTGGAAGAAATGGCATGGTCTTTGAGTTGAGTCTTGCTGTAATTATGCCTCCTTGTGCACAGGGAATTGCATTACATGAGAAAACTTTTTCCCCATCCATTCTGTGTTTAAGTATGCTGGCAATAAATCGCCTGGTGTGAGACTCCTGACATTAGATTCAGTCTAAGCAGGTTGAGTTTTCATTTTCACCTCTTCACAGATCATTTCACTGCTGGCCGTGATACCTGAAGAGACCCCCACCATCCCCACCCCCGCACCCATCCCTTTCCCCCACTGATTGAGTCATTGCTTCGATTAAAAATGTGCAAAAGCTACCTGTGTTCTTTGACGGAATACTTAGAATTTTCTATTACTACATTTAAGACTAGATCTTGGGACCAGAAGGATGGCTCAGTGGATAATAGCACTGGCTGCTTTTGTAGAGGACTAGGTTTTATCCCCAGCAAACACATGGCAGCTCACAATCACTGGTAATTCCAGTTCCAAGGGATTTGATGACTTCTTCTGGCTTCCTCAGGAACCTGACAAACCCACAGCATGTATACATTAATGCAGGCCAAACATTCACACACATGAAAACACACACACACACACACACACACACTTTTTTTTTTCTAGAAAAAGATTAAATCTGCTTGGTTTTACCTCAGACTATAATGTGTCAATGCTATTTCTACCTATTCTATATTTAAATGTGTGCTAAATGGGATTGGTTTGATGAAAAATAACTGCAATTTTCAGACTATTTCCTGCTGTGTTTTTCCTTTGTAGGGTCATCTGGTGTTGAGCAGCATGTGAGAAACCTCCGGATAACAAGTTGGTATTGTGGCAAATGTCTTACTGCATTTAGAGAGAGAGAAAAAAAAACCCAGCATTTTTCTGAGTGCGTATAGTCAGCCTCAATGACTGATACTTTCTCCTGTCATCATACCCTGTGTCCCTTCTTCACCCCGTTCAGGGGCTAGATTTCATGACCCACTTTTAATTGCTTTTAATAGCTTCAGTGCAAGCGAGGAGGTATTACTTCTACCGAGTCAGTTATAAAGAGACCACATCTTCTGACTCTGGGAATGCTCCCAGTTGCTTTTGCTCTGGGAAGCACGCTGCTGGGTTATAAAAAGCTTTTGGAGAGACGTACATGGCAAGAAAAATGATACCTCCAACAGACTGACAGGCGACAAAGACCCGAGGCCTGCCAAAAGTCTTGAGGTGACTGTAATTCCAGCCACCTTGACTTCAGCCTTATGGGACCTTGAGCCTAAAGCATCCATGTGTTTCAATCCCTATATTCTAAAAAGGGCTAGTATTAATTGCTGTAAGCTGTGAGCCCTGAAAGAGTGATTTATCACACAGTGGTGGGTGAGCAGTCCAGTAGGAGAACCTTTCTTTTCATCCTCATGACTTAGCTTATAGTTCTGTGAGTCAGTTGGATTATCGTCTTGGCACGGGCAAGTTCGTTTCTGATCCTCCCTGAGTGCTTTAGGGCTCTGCAGTAAACTATTAATTTTGATGATGACTTTATGACCCTGGATGGCTCTGTCCACATCTAATGTCTAGTGGTCACTGGCTAATGTTCATCACCCAAGCCCAGACATCTGAAACCTTCAACAACATAATGTGGGTTGTCTTGTACTCAAACTCTGCAAGAAGGTGAGCGCCAATATACAAATGCTTTGCAAGCCTCTGATTATATCTGGTAGCTAATGTCCTATTGGTCAAAGTGAGTCACATGACCAACACATATTCAAAGTGTAGGGTTACAGACTAACCCTCATTGAAAGGGGCGATCTTCCATGTCACATTATGTGAATGAAGAGAATGAGAGAGAAATTTTTGGGTGGTTTAAACAATCTATCATACAGAGAAAACCTGACAGAAAAAATAATAACAAATAGTACTTCATATATCCTTGAATAAGTAGTGAATGATAATCCAAGTATTCCTAAGCATTTAAGAATACGTTGGGAGCCAGGCAGTGGTGGCGCACGCCTTTAATCCCAGCACTTGGGAGGCAGAGTTCGAGGCCAGCCTGGTCTACAGAGCGAGTTCCAGGGCAGCCAGGGCTATACAAGAAACCCTGTCTCAAACAAACAAAAAAATACATTGAGAAGAACTCTTAGAACAGAAAACCAGGACGTTCGCCTGGCTTAAGTGCCTGTAGGTCTCCTGCTGATACACTACTTTGTCTTAGAGCTGATCTCAGGATCTGGGAGGTGCTGGGACTCTCTCAGTAACCATAGGTGTCACACTCAGTTTTTCAAGCTGTCACTGATGATGTCACGATTACCCTGTTACTGACCAGTTTTCTCTTCCAGCTTCTTGTTCACACAGGTACTCACACTAGTTGCCAGTAAATCCTCTCCGCGTGACCGGGCTGGTTTCCAGTATTCATGACTACTGAGACAGGCTGTTCCAGCCACCTCTAGAAGAGCAGACTAATAAAATATTTTCTCACTCACCCTAAGGGGCTGGGTGGGGAGTGGGGGTGGGGGCGGGGGAGGGAGGAAGCAACATAATCAACATTGGATCGATTCCTCAAACCTTGTAAAGGCAGGGTTCCTTTTAACTCTCTGCCCCCTTTCAAATTATTTATTTATTTATTTTACGTGCACACGCACATGCGCATGTGTGTGTGTGTGTGTGTGTGTGTTTCGTCTGCAAGTGTGTCTGTGTATGCTTGTATCCCTGGTATCTGAAAAAGCAAGAAGACACCATCAAATTCCCCCCGAACTGAAATTACTAATGATTGTAAGCCGCCATGTGGATGCTGAGAATTGAATTGTCTGCAAGAATGGCAAGCACCTTTAACTTTAGCCCTGCAGAAAGATTATTATTATTTTTGGGGGAGGGGAAGACTTATTTATTTTATGTATGTGAATACACTGTAGCTGTCTTCAGACCCACCAGAAGAGAGCATCGGATCCCATTACAGATGGTCGTGAGCCACCATGTGGTTGCTGGGAATTGAACTCAGGTCCTCTGGAAGAGCAGTCAGTCCTCCAGCCCTGCAGAAAGATTCTTAAAGGATATCCACATAGGTCATTACTATATAAGCAAGACTGCAAACATGGATTAAGTAGACTCTGTAAAAAAAATGACATTGAATCTCTAACATAATACTTACCATTTTGGATAAGATATGCTGTATATTTTACATGCATGTTATGTGTCATGGTTTCAGGTGCTATTTAATTCCAAAATGCAGGATAAAATGTTTCTACACTTCCAGAAGGTGAAACCTATCTGATAGTTTCCTGTTCATCAATCCGAACCTGCTTCTAATACCTTATCAAACCCACCAGTATTCCCTGGGGACACCGCAAATCTTTGAGGGACCCAGCCTTCCTCCCTCACCCCATCCCCTTGTGTCAGCTGCCAATGCCAGAGAGCATTCTCTACCTGGGAACCCTCTGACCACACTGGCCTGGATATCGGGTAGGAAATCTTCACTCTCCTCCCTGTTCTCCATTGCAGATTCCCCAGTGTCATCGACAGCTCTGCCGCAGAGCACCTGCACAGACCTGGCTTCCCTCTCTGACTCTCCTCCCTGGGGAATGAGCAGCTTTCCTCCTTGCTGTGGACCCTCTCCTTCTCCTAGTCTATCCTCAATCCTTCACATCAGTCCCTGATACCTAGAAACATGTTCTACCCCAGATCCCCAGTGCCCACACCTGGCAGGGACCCAGAAGCACTCTGTACAAGGCAATCCACACCCACACTCTCTCCTAAGATCCAGGGACAGCAACAGGAACCATAGAATAGAACATCTAACCAGCGAAGACAAGATATATATATATATATCCATAATTATAATCATCCCAAACTGAGATGCCTAGACACTAGCATAAAACCACCATCAATAATCAATAATAGCCAGGACAATGTTTCTCCACCAGAACCCAGAAGCTCCATTAATGAAGACCCAAGAAATGTAATAAAACTGAAGCACAAGACAAGAACTTCAAAATATCTATTATGAGTCAGCTCAAGGTCCTTAAAAAGGATACGAATGAAAACACAAACAGTGGAAAAAATGAAGGAAGCAATGCGAGACATGGAAGCAGAAATAGAACCACTGAAGGAAAGCAAACGGAGGGAACACTGGACATGAACACTCTAGGAAGGAGAAAAAATTTAGAGGAAAGCCTCACCTGCATAACTCGAAAAATGTAAAAGAGGGTTAGGCCTAGAAGAGAAGATAGAAGAAATGGATACCCCAGTTGTCTTAGTTAGGGTTTTACTGCTATGACCAGATACCATGACCAAGGCAACTCCTATAAGGATAACATTTAATTGGGGCTGGCTTACAGTTCAGAGGTTCAGTCCAGTATCATCAAGGTGGGAACATGGAGGCATCCAGGTAGATGTGGTACAGAAAGAGCTGAGAGTTCTACATCTTCATCTGAAGTTGGCTAGCTGAAATCTGGCTTCCAGGCAGCTAGGATGAGGGTCTTAAGCCCACACCCACAGTGACACACCTACTCCAACAAGGCCACACCTCCTAATAGTGCCACTCCCTGGGCTGAGTATATACAAACTATCACACCAGTCAAAGAAAATCTTAAATAAAAAAAAATCAGACACTCAAGAAATCTGAGACAGTATGAAAAAGACCAGATCTATGAATACTAGGAATAAAGAAGAAACCCAGCTTAAAGGCACAGATCTTCAACAAAATCATAGAAAGAAAATTCCCTAACCTAAAGAAGGAGGCATCTATCAAAGTACAAAGACATACAGAACACCAAGAAGAAAGTCACCCCAGCACACTATAATCAAAACATTACATGTACAGAACAAAAAAAGACTACTAAAAGCTCAAGAGAAAAAGACCAAGCAACATGTTAAGGCAGGCCCATTAGAATAACACTGGGCTTCTGAGTGGAGACTCTATAAGCCAGAACGGTCTAGACAGATGCTCTACAAACTCTAAGAGACCATAGATACCAGTCCAGACCTCTATAAACTCTAAGAGACCATAGATACCAGTCCAGACCACTATACCCAGCAAAACTTTTAATCACAATAGATAGAAAAAGAAAACCATTCCATGAGAAAACAAAATTTAAGCAGTTTCTATCTACAAGCCCATCTCTACAGAAAGAACTGGAAAATTTCAATCGAGGAAATTTACCATATCCAGGAAAACAGGGGGAATAAATAATCCTAGACCAGCAAATCAAAAGGGCAGGCGGGAGGTGGGGGGGACTCATAGCATGACAAGCAGATAACAGGAAGTGGTAAACACTTCTCATGGATAGCTCTCAACCTCAATGGGTCTTAATTCTTCAATAAAAAGACACGGACTAACAGAAGAGATCTGATAACAGGATCCGTCCTTCTACCATACTCAAGAACCAATACTTTAACACCAAGGACAGGCATCACCCCAGGGTAAAGGATGGAAAAAGATATACTTTGCCTGGACATTTTTTTTCCTTACAGATATTTTGCTTATATATTATTGCTGCTGATTTTGTCTTATTGATTTTCTGGGTGTGCAAATGTGTGTGTGTGTGTACGGGCGCGTGTGTGTGTGTGTGTGTGTGTGTGTATTTGTATGTGTTTCTTATGTTTTTCTTTTGTTTGTTTTTTCCTATTCTGGCTTCTTTGTTTTTGCTTTTATCTAAATTTATTTTACTATTATCGTTATTTTTAGCTGCTTGTGTTCTAATGAGAGAGAGGGGGGGGGAGGAAGAAGCAGGGCATGAATCCGGGTGTGTGGAGACATGAGGATGAACTGGAAAGAGCTGAAAGAGTGGCGCCTTAATCAGATTATACGAAAAAAAATCTATTTTCAATTTTTTAAAAAGCCACGGAGCTAATACTGTATAAAAAAACCCAACATCACAGAGAACTGTTCTTGCTTTCTACAACTTTATGATGTTTTGTCCCAGATTCCATTTTAAGGAGCAGGAATCTGGTTCTCCGGAGCTTGCCCAGGCTTACTCAGCCAGCAAATGACATAATCAGAACCATCCGTTCTTCTCACGCCAAATCACATTCCTTGCATTTATTTCGTGGCATACCATCACGGTCTCTTTCCCTCCAGCCCCTCACAGCCGTTTTATTTCTTATGTATGGAAAACACTGAATCTATCCCATGAGTATAGCCTGGGACAAACACAATCTCCGTGAGTTGTTTTCTGTCTCTTGCAAATTGAAGAGGTCAGATTAAAATATCTGTCTATGAATTAGACCAGTAGACATGTTCACAAATACACCATGATAATTAAAAGCTAACCCTAAAGAATAATCAGGAAATTCCCTTGATGTAGGAGAAGTTCCGTCCACCCCTTCTGCTAGCACAGACACACTTGAATGTTTGTGGTTTACATTGTCTTAAGCTTAGGCTGCTGTGGGCTCCTCTGAGAGATGTCTTAGCATTTACATGGTGTTTCGTACTTTCACACAGTATTTTCAAGCACATGTACTTGATCCTGTTTTGTGAACACAGAGCTGAAGCTCAGCAAGGTGATGAAACTCTCTGGAGGTTACTCTGCTTGTAGCTTCAGTAGGCAGATCGGCTCAGAACATTGGTTCTCCAAGGGTCTTCCTGATGACATAAGGCAGTGTTTCCCAGCATGCACTGTGCCATG
This sequence comes from Rhynchomys soricoides, assembly GCA_019843965.1. Lineage (NCBI taxonomy): Eukaryota > Metazoa > Chordata > Mammalia > Rodentia > Muridae > Rhynchomys > Rhynchomys soricoides. The sequence goes on along the minus strand of JADRCH010000028.1, from coordinate 13,312,180 downwards.
GTGGCCTTGCAAGATGCTCCACACAAAAAATTGATTCAATCCCCAAATAAACTTAAGTTACTGCATATGAGTGTACATCCAGTGAAGTGTGCTATTAGAAACGGTTGGCATAGGTTAGCCCTCAGATCATACAGATGAGGGGACTGATAGCCAGAAATGCTTAGTATGTAAAGTCATGTGACTTACATGAGGACCACAGAAAGAACCCAGATCTCCAAACCCCAGTCAGATGCTCTTTTCCACTTCTCATATAGATCTCTGTGCCTAAATGTTTACCTAGTAGAGAAAAAAAAATTGTCTAAGTTAATACTCAAACCAGAAGCGTAATTTGAATAAAAATCTTACTTTTAAAGAAAGAGAAAAAAATACTGTCCTTTGTTTTTAGTTCTCCTCTGTGGATTAAACCATGCAGATGATAACAGCTAGGATTCATACATGTCAAAACTGACACTTTCTAGAACTCAGTCCGAGGCTTTTTACAGAGGTAGAAGATGAATACGTTCACAGCTGAACTTCTAAGGCTCTCAAGAATACGCTAGTTCAAAGATCACTCACTGATTGAGAGGTGAGTCTACAATTTAAGGTTGAGTCAGCCTGAGCCAGACCTGTTCATAGAAAACCTAAATGTACTCTCATTTCTGGGGAAGTCCCCGTACAGGAATTTTAATCCAGCAACATGGCTGCTGTGACAAAGGATCACATCCAAAGACCTTCTAGGTCTGGTATCCTGCTGGAATGCAGACTTGCCCTTAGCACACACCTTTAATCCCTCTGGCTGAAATACAGACACACCCTTAGGTAAGGTTAGTCTGTAGAAGGAAGCAGCCATGTTTGAAAGTGATGTCTAATTGAGGGGCAGACAAAATGACGAATCAGAAGGATTTGACAGAGTAAGTAAGGATAGCACACATCCAATTCTCACAAGAACAGCACAGGAATGGGGAGGGAGGGAGGGAGGGAGGGAGGGAGGGAGAGAGAGAGAGAGAGAGAGAGAGAGAGAGAGAGAGAGAGAGAGAGAGAGAGAGAAATGTTTTACCTGGACAGTTTTGTAGAGAGAACAACCTAGACACAGAGTGAGACAGAATAAGAAGGAGCCAGAAGATTAGAACAGATTGCCAAAATTAGTATGAGGCTAGGCAGAGCAGTTCAGTCAGAAGCTGAGAGAAGACAGCTCGAATCAGTCCAAGTTTCAAGCCAGAACAGCTGAGATGAACCAGCCAGCCAGAGTTCAGAAAGAACTAGAAAGGGTGAGCTTATTTAGCAGTAAGCCTCTAAGATGACAATTACATCTGGGGAATGAAAGTTACTTTTACAGATCCCCATCCCCCTCTCTTCCTCTGGTATCATGGCTACAGAGAAGGTTAAACGTAGAGACACTGGCAGCTCACACAGTGGAAGGAAAACAGTCAAACCTAGCCCAGGACTGAGCAGGCTGACCCCAAACACAAGATGTACATGGAAAAGCAGGTCAGTGGCAAGCACAGAGCAGAACATATGCCTTCTGCTTCCTTAAGGCCTTCAGTTCTCTAATTTGTATTTTTAAAAATTAGGACCAAAGTCCAGAAGCTGTCTTTAACTAAAACCAAAATAGCAATCATTTTCTGGAGACTTTCTGGAAGATTAGGTTCAAGCTAGAGGAAGACTTAGAAGACACTGGCACGTACCAGGACTTGAAATCTACAACATGCTGACAGGTGACAATTAATCATCCTCTGCTTGTACACTTGGTACAGAGTGGCATCTCAAGTCCTGTAGAAACGCCATCTTACCACTGGATAGTTCCAACTCTAGACAGTGGTTCTCAACCTTCCTAATGCTGCAAGCCTTTAACACAGCTCCTCATGCTGTAGAACCGTAAAATTATTTCATGGCTACTTCATGACTATAATTTTGCTAGTTATGAGTTGTAATGTAAATATCTGTGTTTTCTGATAGTCTCAGGTGACCCCTGTGAAAGGGTCATTTGACCCCTAAAGGGGTCGTGACCCACAGATTGAAAAACACTGCTCTAGAAAGTCCGATGACTGCACTCAATGTCTTCTAAAGGCAAGGATGGCTTTGGGCAACCAAACTACTATAGAGTTTAGCAAAAGAGACTCTGATGCTGAGGATCTTTAGAATGACTGAGTGATACTGAAATGATTCATTTTTACTATATACACTCCATTGTTCTAGTACCCACTGAGCAGGAGGTACATGGCTTTTCCTGACAGTGTCCACTGGACAGCTCTCTCAGGAAACAAAATAAGACCTAGCTACCTTTTCCAAAAAACGTGAATATAGATAGAGTTTTAGTACTGTCAAATGCCCCCTTTTAAATGTCAGGTGTCTTTATCGGTCATGCTCCATGTTACTCTTTGAGACAGGGTCTCTCACGGAACCTAGAGCTCAACCACTGGACTAAACTGTCTGGCCAGCAATCTCCAGGGATCTGCCAGGGTCTGCCTACCTTGATGGACTTATCAACAAAAGTCTGCTATCTCCTGGCTGGGGATCAGACCTCAGTTCAGACTGGTTTTGAAGGAATAATCCCCCTGCCTCAGCCTGTTAAGTGGTAGGCAGGTGTACACTACTACACTGGGCTAGCTCTTCCTTACTTTACAGGGACACCTTTGCAGGTGTACATTCCTTCTGGCTCAGTGTTTTAGCCATGTTCTGATCTGCTATGCTTTTCTTGTATAAAGCTAACTCTGTGCTGATGGGCATAGAACTTATAAAGGTACGGGAAGGGGGAGGGGAGCATAGTGGGAGAAAATATTTATATGCTGTGAAATGTGTAATTATTGCTGTATGCTTTAGATCTTTCTATCTATGCTTACAATTCTTTATATTTTTATTTGTGTAGTTATGTTGAACAATGTTCCTTATTTCCTCATGCGGCTCAGCTTTCCTGCCTCATATTCTTTCGTTTCAGATTGAAAGCATCCCATCAAACTCTCTCTAAGGTAGGTCCACTGCTAAGGAATTCAGTTTTTAATTTGTGTATCTGAGAATTCTGCCAGATCTTTATCTCTTCCGTGACAGGTGGTTTTAGTGTCACCTTGACCCAAATTAGAATCATCTGGGTAGCGAGTCCCATCTGGAGATACGTCCTGGCTACTTTGGTTGGTGTGGGAAGACTTACCTTGGTTGTGGGCTAACCTTCTGCTCAGATGGAAGGGGTGGGGCAGTAGGTCCTTCTCCCTCCTTTTACCCCAGTGACCTTCCCTCTCTGGACTCTTGCTGCTGTTGCTGCTGATGACTCCACCGAGCGAGTGAGAGCAGAACCAGCCCTCCCAAGCTTCCATGGGGACTGGAGACCAGCAGCTCTTCTGGAAGCTTCTGGGCTTCCAGATCAGGACAACTGAGGCATGCCACCTATGTACTGAAGAACTATGTAATGTCCCCCACTCTCCCCCACTGCCTGGCGTCAAGAGCCAATTAACTGCTGGATTCTCAGCTTCTCTGGTATGACTTATTATTTTAAAGTAAACTTAAATTCAAACAGAAACACACACACACACACACACACACACACACACACCATTGGATCTGTTCCTCTAGAGAGCCCGCCTAATAGAGCAACCAAAACTACTTTGAAAGATAGGAAAAAAATCTATGCTCTACACCCCTGCTACCCAAGCTTCACTGACACTCAAAATCATCTGGGGAGTATTTGTCACCAGCAGCCATGGTGTCATTAGACAATACCACATTTCATGGCCCTTCTCTGCAAAACCACTGCACACTAATTTGTTTTACATATGCAAATCTAGCAACTGGCCTTGGTGAACAATAGCCGTCCCTTTCTCTTAAATATTGTCTGATCTGGAGCTAGCTATTTCTAATTTGCAAACCAAATGACTTTAAAACACATTAAGACCCCTAGAATGTAATTCAAATCTGTTACTGTTGGGGCTGAAGAGATGGCTTGGCAGCTAAGAGCACAACTGCTCTGCGAGAGGACCTAAGTTCAGGTCCCAGGACCCACACTAAACAGCTCACAACTGCAAATCGCTGCAGCTTCAAGGGGATCTGATGCCCTCATCAGGTCTCCAGTAGCACCTGACACAAGTAACACACACACATTTACACTCACACACACCGTCACACACTCACACTCTCTCACACACACAGCACACCCTAACATATGTAAGGAAATGCTTATAGGGACCTCAAGAATGTTTTGTGTAAGTACACAGACTTGTTTCTTCATAATTCAAAAGAAGATGTGTTGTTAGTGCCTTTACTATCTATGACTTAAAAAGAGAGAGAGAGAGAGAGAGAGAGAGAGAGAGAGAGAGAAACGAGAAAATGCTGGAGCCCATCAAGTGGCACTGAATTATTCTTGAGGAGTATTTTATGAACAAAATAACACAGAGCTTCAGTTCTTAGGGGAAAGTCTGGCTTCAAGTGTCCCTCTCACTCTGCCTTCACACTTTGAATCAGACAGAAGATCCTGATGTTTTGAATGTCCAATATTTAAACAGTATTCCGGCAGCTCATAGCTGATGATGAAAGCCATTGCTTTACTCCAAAGAAGCTATTTTCTACCTTGGAAGAGAACTGTTAACCTGCATCAGAGGAAAGCCTGGGGATGTGTCAACAAAAGAAAGTCATAACAGAGCCAAGAAGAAAACCATCTAAAAAAAATCACTTAGTACAATGTCATTTCCTTTTTGTCTCTAAGGTGTGGAATTTCTAAGATTTAGTTTTAGAAGGATAAGCGTGAGCAAGAATGTATCAACAGGTGAGAAGCCGTTTGCCAACCTCTCTGCTCCCATTCACACGGTCCCATGCACTTCCTCATGGACCTCGACACTGACCGCTCACTTCATTCGCCTGCCGAACATTTCAACTAAAACCATCTGGTCTGCACCTTCAACATCCACTTAAGAACTGCTGGGGAAAAGCAGAGGGCAAAGAGTCCGGGATCCATGTAAGCCTACTATGTGTCCAGCCATTCACCCGACATCCAAATTAGATTTCAACCAGTAACATAAGCCTAACTATTTTCTACTACGGCGGCGGATGTAGGATAGTGTATAATATTTATCTACAATTGGAAACAAATAGATACATGTTTCACTGAAGAGATGTGCTCAGTTTCAGGAACAGAGAGAAGGAGAGAAGCTTCTCTGTTCTTCTTTTTGCTATTTCATCATTTCACTATGAACTGTTTTACAAAAGTGTAATGAAGTAATTGTTTGATACTTAGCACTTGATTTGTCTCTTGTCACAGTTGTTTACACACACACACACACACACACACACACCATATCCCATCTCTGTCTTCTCCTTTCACCCCTCTCAATGCTTACAGTTGGGAGTTTACTTATAAAATACCAGTTGATCTTATTTAGTAATACATACTGCTAATTCCCAATCCTCAGATCTTATTTGAATCTCTCCAACTCTCAACATATCTTTTACAGAGTTTTTTGTAATTCAAGATCTATTCTAGACTTCTTCTTGAACTTGGTTTCATGTATCCTCAGCTTCCTTTAATGGGAAATGATTCCATAGCATTTGTCTTTCATGACAATTAGAGTCTTGCTTTTTTTTTTTTTTTTTTTTTTTGAAGAAATGGGAAATACAAAAATGTTTAGCTGCACTCGGTGAAGTTTTAATATTGATCGACTCAATACTGAATCTTTTAATTCAATATTATAAAGTATTTTGTGCGCCTATGATCTCACATGTAGACCATAAAGCAGAATCAAACCAAAAGAATGTTTAGAAGCTTGTTTTATTTATCATTTTCTAAGTCCAAAGGTTTTTCTAAAGAATTGGATTTACAAAGGGCTCTTCCTAAGATTAAATTGATTTGTGTTTTCTCTGTTGCCTGGAGACCAAACTTATTGATCTAGGCTTAATTACTTAATAACTAATATGAAAAGGAAAGGAAACAAAAACAAGACTACACAGACTACACAAGTGGAGATTAACAGGTCAGTTGCTGCCTGATACGTTCAGGGAGAACTGAACTAGGCTAAGAAAAACCGAAATGTCACCTTGCCCTTTGAAATGTTTTAAAGAAGCCAAAAAATATTAAGGTATTAATTCTTCTGCTTGGTTTAACAAATGCTTAAAGGTGAGTGAGAGAATAAGGAAGCCATAGGACAGTGGAGCAAAGCCAAACGCTCAGAACAAAAGCCCAGTATCTGCAGCAGACCCATTAATGTCCCAGTCTGCATCGTTATCTTAGAGGTCATGTGACTGTGGGAAGCAATTTCTATACACAGGTGACCTTCTCTTCAGGTCTGGTGCTCTTGGAGGTAGAAAGGACAGAGATGGGGAGCACCAACACCCCAGGAGGAATGAAGGAGCTCGAGGTGACAACGCCACAGTTAGGGAATTCCACCTGACAGAAGCTAATAACTCAGTCGCTGTGGTTTCTGACTGGTTGTATCTTGGGGGAAATTACAATGATTCAGGTATTGGGTCATTTAAAAATATGTGAAAAATGTATACTGAAGATTTGTGACAAATTTAGAAAGGTTAACAGACCTGGTGTAGATATAGATAAAAACATAGATAGATAGACAGACAGACAGACAGACACACACACACACATACATAGTTGGATAGATAGATTCATAGTTGGATACATACATACATACATACATAGTTGGATAGATAGATAGATAGTTACATACATACATACATACATACATAGTTGGATAGATAGATACATACATACATAGTTGGATAGATAGATACATAATACATACATACATACATCATATATTCATACACATGACAGAGGGACTCTCTGGATACTTACAAAGATTCTTTTGTCCTCTGGGGGGAGAGAGAATACCTGAAGACTAAAATCAAGATGTGATAGGGTTGCCAAGCTTTAAAGAAAACAATGCATGCGCATTAAGGCAACCTTACTAGAGCCCCTGGGGGAAACTATGGAATCGAACTACCCAAAGCGGAAAGCTAAAGCTTTACTCTCCTTTGATCTTTGTTCGCTCTTGCTAATGGCCAGGAATCTCGACTCTCCTTTCATTCCCCCTTTCTCCTTTTTTCTCTCTTACACCATACTGTACATATGGTTGCACACCACACTGTACATATGGTTGCACACCACACTGTACATATGGTTACACAAGACCTTATCCACATTTACCACTTAATTACTAGTGCGTTACTAGTGTGACGTTAGCACTAGAGCACTACCAGGTGAGTCACCCACTGATCCGTACTGGATGCCATCAGCGAAGAACACGTGCTGAGCAATACCTCCCCCTTGTCTGATGGTTTGATGGTTTCTGGACAGGCTTTGCAAGTCCAAACCTGAAGAGTCCAAACAGTACACATGCAATTCTTCTCCCAGGACACTGATATTTGACTAAATATGTTTGAGAAGGGGGTGGGATTCATCTAAAATCAACACCCACTTGTAAGATCACGGACTTCTCATAAACACAGTCACCTTGTAAACTATTGAGGTTGCTTACTGAAACTAAAAACGCCCAGCGTTTCCAATTCTACCAGGCAATAGGCACAAGGAGATGCACCCAAGACGGCTCATCACAGCATTCTTTAAAATACACGAAGATGCAAACGAAGTTCAATTGCCCAGTGGTTAGATAATGGATTCGTAAAATGATAAACAGTCAATAAAAAATTTCATGTAGCAACGAGAATGAACACACTGTGTTTCACATGACAAAGATGTGTCATAACATAACGATGAACAACATAATGCCCAACAAGAAGTGCACATTTAATCATTTCATTTACATAAATGCCATGAAGAGACAAGCTGGTTGGTAAATAGTAATCCACAGTAATACATTAAGGGCAGTGGTGGAGAAAGACCCAAGGCAGTGCCCAGGAGGAAGTGCGTGGAGCTTCTTGGGCATTTGACCAGATTTTCCTTTTCCTTTTTTTTTTTTTAAAAAAAAAGCTGGGCAGAAGTTTGATAGGTATTTGTTTTAGGACCACCTAATGAACTGTAAAATTTCATAGTGTGCTTTGCATTCTCAAAAAAACATTTTAAAGACGTAATGGGGCCAGTGAGATGACTAAATGGGTATTGATGACCAAACCCGATAGCCTCATTCCATCCCCAAATTTACACTGTAGGAAGGGGAAAACCAAGTCCTGTAGATTATCCCCTGATCCCCTGCACACACACCATGGCACACACCTACCCACGCACATAAATAAAAATAAGAATATAAAAGTAGGAAAGAAGCCAAGAATCAGCATGCTGTTTCTGATGCACAGAGAGGGTGCCATTTGAAAACATCCCGATTATTTCCAAGCTAAAAATCAACTCTGAAGCCGGGCAGTGGTGGCGCACGCCTTTAATCCCAGCACTCGGGAGGCAGAGGCAGGTGGATTTCTGAATTCAAGGCCAGCCTGGTCTACAGAGTGAGTTCCAGGACAGCCAGGGCTACACAGAGAAACCCTGTCTCGGGAAAAAAAAAAAAAAAAAGAAAAAGTCAACTCTGAAAAGTCAGACTTGGAATGAAAAAGTTTCAGAGAGAACTTAAGCCGGTGGTTCTCAGTCTATGGATCGCGACTCCTCCAGGGATTGAACGAGGCTTTCACCGGGTTGGGGGGGGGTCTTCTAAGACCATCGGAAATATCAGATGTTGACATGATGATTCATAACAGCAGCAAAACCGCAGTTATGCTATGAAAATGTTATGACTGGGGTCACCACACCATGGGGAATTTTGAAGAGTCTCGGCATTAGGAAGGTTGGAAACTGGCTTAAATTTACACACTTCCGTTTATGTGTGTACAAAGGACATTTTCTGAAATTGTCGGTCTAAGTCAGCCTTTAACAGATCGGTTAGTAAATGCACATTTAAAATTCTAAGCATAAGGAAAGCAGAGTGGCATAACTTAATTGGCAGGTTTGGTCTTAGTTGTAAGTGAAGTGA
>JADRCH010000028.1:13247240-13303282 GCA_019843965.1 Rhynchomys soricoides | reverse complement strand
TGGCATAACTTAATTGGCAGGTTTGGTCTTAGTTGTAAGTGAAGTGATAGTGTGTTTTACAATGAATGCCTTTGTAGATTAGATGCTACATAATGTTATCAAAGCCACTCTTTGTATGTCAAACATATCTAACCAGAGGGTTTTGGATGTGGTGGGGCTGAGGAGTTGGCTCAAGCACACAGATGTGCTGAAGCTGTGTCCCTGCTTACAGCTGATGTTTCAAAGCTCGGCAGTCCTTCACTTGTGGCTAAGCAAAAGTGACAGATAAACGAAAAAGCTAAGCAAAGGAGCGGAGAGGTGGCCTGGAGAGAGAGAGAGCGAGAGCTGTGCCAGTCTTTGCAAGCACGCCATAGGCGTTGTTCATCAGGGCTCTACCTGCGTGGGCTAATTACGGGCGCTGCTTATGACAGTCGGCGGCGCAGCAGCTGTAGATTCCGTCTCCCACGGATTATCCGTGTGCTTGTGCTCCCGCACCTCCACGCCATGAGCCCATGGGCCAAGGAGAGTCCTCTATAGCACCCAACAAAATGTTAAAACTGTAATAGTCACCAAAGTCCCTGAAGGACACAGTCCCATACTGTGAGCACCAAATTGAATGATGGCTCAGCTTACCTTTACCAAAGATGCCAAGGAGCCTCAAGACCTCCTAGCAAGTCCATGCTCCTTGACTGCTTTCTACAAACACTAAGCTAAAATCTTTTCTCCCATGGCCCCGGTTCTGGAGCCCTGTCCTTTGTCTTCCACAGATGCTCGGCTTCCAGCTGCCTTGGCTCCTTTTGACCCCCACGAGCACTTCCGGACATCTCCAGCAGGCGGCTCAGCTACGCTTGGGAACACGTCCATTCTGAGTGATTACTAAGGCAGTCTCCTGCCTCCTACCTGCGCATCATCAGCCAAGGCCACCCCTCAGTGGCGATGTCCTCTGAACGATCAGATCCTCTGCGGTTTCCAGGCTTCTCTCGGGAAGGCTTGTCTTTTTTGAGGTTCTGTTAAAGAACTACTCAGGTCAAACTGTTGACACACTAATGTCTCAGAGCTGCGCCACCTCCACCCTGCACCTGTTTAGTCATCTACCCTATAGGGACTTAAAATTGACTTTCCCTTTTGTCTTAATCGGGCCTCTGGGTAAAAAAAAACTCTCCCCTCCAGTTTTGGCACTCTGTAAGCAAGATTTTCCTTGGTGCCACCAAACTGTCTCCTCAATCAGTGGTGCAAATGTCTCTGAAATACACACCTGGATGGGGCGCTGGATTTTAAACCTGACGTTTCAATTTAAATGGTTTGTGGCGAAGTATCTAAATGTCTATGAGCATTTCAAGGTTAGGTAGATTACTGGTTCAGGGTGGCCCAGCCTATGAATGCCCTGGTACTCTAGGGAAGACCTGGGCTCAATGCTATTTTCCTGGTCATCTAAAAGCATGAAGACAGGACTGTGGACTTGCTCAGCCACTTTGGAAGGAACATAATCCAACCAGCTCTGGTTTTGTTCCACCTTCTGTATCTAGGCTTTCCCTGCACATGCCTACTCACAGGATGATTGCTAGTTTTTCTTCTTAAGCCAAAATGTTAACATTTATCAGATCAATATTATTAATTACCGTACCTGTCTTTATGCCTGGCTCTCCCGGGAGCCCCCACAGTCCTACAGACACAGGCTTCTACAGAGCTCAGCGGGCGTGCCCAGGCATGTGCTGAATTCAGGAGTGTTTACACTGAGGAAAATGCTGCCCTGGGTGAGAGACAGCCACAGCAGCAGACCTCTCTCCTTGGCTTTTTATGAGTCGTGTCCCTTAACTATTAAATTTAAAAGGCATCCTTTTGTTTTGGAAATCCGTTAAACAGTGTCCGACACCACTGGCGTGAGAGAAAGAGGGCAGTTTGTCTGATGCTCACGGGGTCATCTTACGAGAATGAAGGGTTTTTTGGAGATGCATTTTTTTTTTTCCAGGTAAATTTCTGCTCTGGGCAATCTCTCACGGCGCAGACGTAATGAATAAAACGGTGGCATTTGTGTGGTTCTGAAATTGCTCAGACAGGCAGTTATTTATTTACTTTGTGAGTTGAACACTGGATTGAGGCAGGCAGTGGTTTCCCTGAATGGGCTTGGGAGAGAGGGCCTTAGCAGTGAGCCTCCTTTCTAAGGCTGTTCAGCATTCTAGAAGGACAGCTAATCACAGCTCGCTTCAGTGGGTGAGGCCAAGGCAGCCAATTACCCAAATCTGTCTGCTAAACCCATTAAGTCCAGAAATTAAATAAGAATTAGGTACGGTAAATAGAGAAAGGAGGGGTTACTTTAAATTGAATCTTCTAGCAAATCATAGTCAAGTCAGCTGACCCTCTAACCCCCTCTACTGGAAACTGTCAGAACTGCGTGACTTGAAAAAACAGATTTTGTAATGGCTTTGCTGGGGTGTGCTGTGTGTTGTTATTTTGAGAATTCAAATATCTTCCTTTCAAGTTCAGCCATAGTTTTTGCGTAATTATCTTGAACTCATCATTTCTGCTTAGGCTCTGGAAAGGAAATGAATAATTCATCTCTGACTTACAATTCTTGGAACTAATTATTGGGGGGGAAGATAAGAATTTTAAAGAGATTACACAGGAGTAGACTGATAAGTCACTTAGGCTTCAGTTCTGTTTTGATAACTAGGCTTGCTCAGCTTACCCACATTCAATGATTCTTTAATTCAGACAACATTCACCTGAGGAAATCAAACAGCTTTCTTTTTTCTTTTCTTTTTTTTTTTTTTTGGTTTTTCAAGACAGGGTTTCTCTGTCTAACTCTGGTTGTCCTGGAACTCACTCTGTAGACCAGGCTGGCCTCGAACTCAGAAATCCGCCTGCCTCTGCCTTCCGAGTGCTGGGATTAAAGGCGTGTGCCACCACTGTCCGGCCAAACAGCTTTCATGTTTCCGGTCTAGTACTCACTTCCCTTCCCTTCCTTGGCCTCAGTCTCCAGTTTTCCCAGCTGCCCCCATACCTGCCCACTGCTCTCAGGAGAGATTCTGCATTCCTTTCCACCCATGCCAGTCAGTACCCCTTTCTTCTGAGTCTATAGTTTAGCATCTTAACTAACTGTCTTAGTGAGTAAGCAAAGTTTGACACCAGGCCATACACAGGTTACCAACTGCAACCTTCTTGGGACGCTGCAGATCACTCCATGAGCTGCATACTTCAAAGATTTGGAATAATGCTTCCATTTTCAAACTGCCCATGGCATGCAATTGCTACACCAGACCCATGAGGAGCAACTGAGTCAGCTTCGCTGTAGTACCCAGCTCCGGGTGCCTCTGGCATTTCCTTGACTTTGTGCAGCAGTGTGCAGTGCAGCCAGCCTCCTCTGCTTCATGTGACCCAGACGACACAAACAAGGTCATCCATTCAAAAGCCAAAACTTCAGTGTGGCTTTACACCCCAAACCAGCATGCCTGGCAGGGTGTCTTCTCAGAGAGACTCCTCTTAATCTCTCTTCTGTCATTGCAAATATTCCAACTTTGAGAATTAGCTAGGAGAAGGTTGAGGGGAGCAGCGATGGGGGACGGGGGGCTCCTTAGTTTCAAAGCATTTCTGGGATTAGTTTTTTTATGCTATAGCTTTCACTAAAAGAGATTGTTTTCCTAGGTCAATTATTGGAACTAACTCTGTTACTCATTTCAAAGCCACACAAGTTTTTATTGCTCTCAAATTATAGTTGAACTCTGCATACGTGTGTCTGTGTGTCTGTGTGTGTCTCTGTGTGCATATGTTTCTGTGTATATGTGTGTATATGTGTGTCTGTATCAGTGTGTGTTGATATGTGTATCTGTGTATGTTTGTGTATGTGTGTGTATGTGTCTTTGTGTGTGTCTGTGTATGTATGTTTGTGTGTGTCTGTGTATGTGTATCTCTGTGTCTGTGTCTGTGTGTGTATACATGTGTATACATGTGGAGATAGAAGATAAACTTGTGTCATCTACCTTTTTCTTTGAGACAGAGTTTCTCACAGGCCTCAACTCACTGACCAAGAAAGCTGGTGTAGTTGGCCAGTGAGCAACAGGGATCCACTGTCTTTGCCTCCTCACTGCTAGGATACACCTGGCTGCTTTCGTTTGTTTGGTTTACATGGGTTCCAGGGGTTGTCATGCTTCCATGGCTGGTATTTCACTGACTGGGCTCTCTCTGAAGCCCAGATTGAAACCCTTAATGCTTGGGTGTTGGCTGCCTGGCTCAAGTCTGTTTTCCTTTCTCTCTCTCTCTCTCTCTCTCTCCCTTTCTCATTGATTCTTTGTGAGTTTGACATCATACACCCAGCCTCACTCATCTCCCCGGACCCTTGTATCTGACCTCTACCCTTGCAATACCCACCCCCCAAATAAACACAACACACCCCAAAGCATAGAAAACATCTCGGTGTGGAAGCTATAGTGTGTCACAGTGTGTCCCTCAGTGTACCCCTCTGTCCATACATCTTCACTTGCAAATGTTTATTGCAGTGAGTCATTGGTCCGGCTCAAGGTCTCTGGCTTCTGCCACACTAACAATACTGGATCCTCGCCAGGACTCCTCCTGGTTACCCTGTTGTTGCCCTGTGTCATGAAGATCCTGCAGCTTGGGATCAGCAGGACCCAGCCCGTTCACGTGCCCCAACAGTTCACAGATGAGTGATGAGTAGATTTTGAGGTGGGTCAACTCAAAGTCCAGAATCTGGGCCTGGGTGGTAGCAGAGCTGCTCAGCCTATGGGCTGCTCCTTATCTGCACCACCAGGGGGCGCTCTTCAGCACAGCTCTGGCTAAGTCACCTACTACTATCATCAGCAAGAGATAAGGTCAGCTCCCATGTTCTCATGCCCTCTGTGCAGGCTCACCTGCACCCATGCCTCCAGAGCCACTTCCACTGTGCAATCCAGCAAAGGTGCTGGGCCCACTCTCCCAAGTACTGCAGCCAGTGAGGGGCTGGGCCCCTCTCCCACTCTCACACCCTCCAGGCTATCTCACCAGTGCTTTCACCATCAGAGCCAGCTCCACTGTGCTGCCCCAGGGAGATGCAGGGTCTGCTCTCTCAAGTGCTACAACCAGTGAGGGGCTGGGCTAGCTCTCTCCAATACCACAGGTGGTGAGGGACAAGGTGGAGAGGGGATCATCCCCCTCACCCACCTCCTGTAGACGTGTGGCAGGGCCAGCTCTCCCCGGCTCAAGCCCATGGGGTCTGGCTTATTTGTGTCCCCTCTGCCATGGCCAGCTTTGCTGTGCTGCCCAGGCAAGGTGCAAGGACTACGCCCCAGTGTGCTGCAGCTGGTGAGGATCAGGGACAGCTCACCCATTCTCATGCTTCAGGGGCCAGCTCTTTAAAGTATTTCTATACAGTAGACAGTTGGACTTTGGGGAAGTGGGTGAACACCCCACTAGTATTTAAATGGTTAATTAGATCAGTCTTAGGTTCATCAGAAACGTGCAAGATCTTAGCTATTACTTTTCTCTAGTTAGAAATGTGCTCATTTCTTTTTTTTTTTTTTTTTTAATTATTAAAAGACAGGTTAAGACTTTCATCTTGAAAGTGTTGGTTTCTTATTCTGATCTCCAGTCCAGGCCAAGCCCCATCCCAGCAGCCTCTGACATAAATCCCTCTCACACCCCTGCTCCTAAACTCTAGTTTCCTTGATTGCAACTCACTGTTCACAGTGTAGTCAGAACATAAAGAAACAAAAAATATAAACACTTAATAGCACCACACACTACTGCTTGAAAGCAGTTTAAAGTTCAAGGAATCAAATGTGCTGGCTTTTACTCCTTGACAGCTTTAGACTTTATCTACCCGAGACCAACAAACACATCTTCACCAAGTAAACGTAAATGGACCACGTCTCCAACTTCAGCTTGGTGGGTACATAACTGCGAAGGAAGTAAACGGCTTTAACAAAGATAAAAGATCTTGAGTAGCTAGCGCAGGCCAGAAGGTTAAATAAGCATCACATGAACAAAATCATGAGCTGGTTCCCAAAAGGGAAATAACTAACTTTCACCTTTGATGGTGTCTTAGAAGTCTGGAAATGAATCAAAGGTCCATCAATAAGAGAGCAAGTGGGGTTCCGGTCACTCAGCACATTAATAAAGGATGAAAACTCTACACCTGGATATGCTAATACACATTGAAGCCAAGGATGCCATTAGAAGAGTGTGTGTGTGTGTGTGTGTGTGTGGTCTTACATATTTAAAGTGTATATATAAACATATGTTTCTTATATTTATTTAAAATGTTAACTATTTTAAATTCGTTTACATATTTTAAACTATTTAAAACACAAG
This sequence comes from Rhynchomys soricoides, assembly GCA_019843965.1. Classification (NCBI taxonomy): domain Eukaryota; kingdom Metazoa; phylum Chordata; class Mammalia; order Rodentia; family Muridae; genus Rhynchomys; species Rhynchomys soricoides. The sequence goes on along the minus strand of JADRCH010000028.1, from coordinate 13,297,000 downwards.
CAAAGTAACCTATAGTATTAAAAACTCAGGTAATGACTTTAGGGCGAATGAGGGCATTTTGGTAATCTGCTGTGTGATATTGGGCATTCTTGAGTTGCAGACAATAGTCTCTGTCCTCAGTTGGAGCTTGCATAAGTGTGTTGAGTGCATTTTAGTTTACCAAAAGATACATTTCTAAATTCATTTTAGTTTTTTTAATGTTATGTGTATGAATGCTTTGCTTGCTTGCATATATGTGCACCAGGTGCATGCCTGGTCCTGAGAACATCGGAAGAGGCTGTCAGAGCCCCTGGAGTTGTAGTTATGGATGGTTGTGAGCTACCGTGTGGGTGCTGGGAATCAAACCGTCTTGCTCTGGAAAAGCAGTTGCTGAGCCATCTCTTCAGCCCAGAATAGAGTTACAAGGTTTTAAATATATATATTCCAATCAATATTTTAAAAAATTGAATCAAGAACAGAATACAGAATGTGTTAATAAATATAATAATATCAAAACACTAAGAACATAATAGTTAATATTTGTTGATACCTATTTTGCACACAAGCCTATGCTATGCATGCTGCAACATATAACATCACACTAGACCCAAAGAATCTACTTACTAATCCAGCCTACCAAGCAAGGGTATAACTGGACAGGGGTGGGGGGATCATAGAAGTCACTTAGTTCAAAGCTCATCTTGACCACAATTTTACACCGTCTGGAAGGACTCCAAGTCTTAAAATACAACTCATTATGTGGTCATCACAAGGTGACTAGCTTGGTCTACAGCTCTGGGGTTTTATTTTCGAAGCAACATTTTTTTATTTATGCTTTATCAGAAAGATCATTTCCTAACCTAATGCTGAGCACACAGACCAAATCCAACCCCAGAGTTAAGAACAACCCCTTAAGTCTGACCAAGCTCCTTACATTTTTCTCATTGTGTGAAGGACACACCGAGAGCTTTGCTGTGGATCAGTCCGTATGTTTTGTCGGGACAGTAGGGCTCTAATATCCTAATCTGAAAGTAGCCCACAGGGATCATTGAATGTAAACCCCCAAATTCTGGAGGAACAATTAAGTAGAGAGATTCCAGTCAAATTTATAAATAGTGATCAACATTTATTATTTTAGAAATTTAGGCTTATTGCATGAGTGAAACTTAATTCGGAAATCCAATCACTTGTTCACATGTTTACATCTCCTCACGATTGCTAGGAAGGCATAGAGCAATCGACAATTGGGAGACTCATCAGCATGTCACAGGAAGCACTCGGCCAAGTTCAGGTGGGTTGGATGGTAACTGACTGCTCTGGCCTGGAAAACTTTCATCTGGAGTGGCTCCACTCTACATGCATGCGTCTCAGCTTCTTTGGACCAGTGAGCCAAAGAATGTTCTCGTGGTGGCAGGCGTTCCCCAGAGAAATACCTTAGGCTGTAGCTTCAGGACGGGCCCACTAGTATCACACCCTCATTTCATGGTCCTTACTTAATTAATTCCAAAGTCAAGGGATGGAAAAACAATCTTCTTCCCTTTTAGTGGAAGAAGCTGAAGGTCACACCAGGAGAGTGAAAACTGAGGTCCACAGGGCAAAGTTGTATGATACCAAAGCAGAAAGAGGTTGCTGGAGCACACGAGGGGTCAAGGTTTGAATGAAAAACCTGTTTCTGTTTGCAAACTAATTTTAGAAAAGTGATAATCTCTTCATTCTGGTGATGAATCTCGATTTACACCATCAATATATCCAATTTTAAGACACCTGATCACTATATTTTCATTAAAAAAAAACAAACACAAAAACAAAAAACAAAAAATCACTAGATACCATTTACTCAATACTGAAAATTCTATCTCTGTCTGACTAAAGAAAGAAAGAAAGACAGAAAACAGGATCTGCAGAGTCAACATTCTTAATTTGACTCAGGAGATGGGTGTTTTCCAGTCTGGAAGTTTTTAGATTTTAGAAATATTAACTTACTATATACCGTGTGACAACAGACACTTGAGCAACAGTCTGTAATCAATATTCTTACATTAAAGCACATGGGTAGTTACACAAAGTACAACTACTAAGACTATAAACAGCCTCAAACCCATTCACGTTTTCTACAGAATTTTTAGAACTCTATAGCTTTGCATTCTCCAACTGACTTGTGGGCAAAAAACTGTGGCCTGTGAGCAAAAGGAAGACCAAATGTGGTTATTAAAGGTGGCTATAAAATCCTGGAAACTAACTAAACACTATAATAGGAATTCATAAAGATAAGTATCTATAGAATAGATGCTGCAACTCAGAAGATACAGTGTATATAATTATCATAATAGACATATGGTCTAACCTTTGTAGCAAGTTAAACAAGCTATGTACCTTTAAAGCAATTCTCAAAACCGAACCAAAGGATTGTAAATAGACTAAAAGTGATTAGTCAGCACATCTAATTGAACTTGATGGGAATTGAGCTCGTATTGTCAGTCGATTAGATGAAAATTCACAGGGGCTGGAGATCTAGTTCCATAGTAAGAACTCATACTGCCCTTGCAGAGGACCTGAGCTTAGTTCCTAGCATGAACAGCAGACAATTTACAACGACCTTTAACCGTAGCTCCTGGAGATTCACATGTCTGGTCTCTGGGGACAACCACATACAACCATGCACATCCTATACACAGACATACATGCACACACATGATTAAAAACAATAAAGATAAGTCTTTGTGGGCTGAGATGGCCCCGTGGCTAAGGGTCCTTGTTCTTGCAAAGGATCTGAGTTCATTCCCAGCATCCACACAATGCCAGCTCCAGGGGAGCTGATGCCCTCTTCTGACCTGCACAGACAGCACTCACATGTGGTGCACATAACTTCACGCCCCCAAATGCTCAGACACATAAAATAAGGTAAAGGAATCTTTAAAATTTGTAATGACGTTCCACTCAATTTCCTATGATTTTTAAATTTGATTTTAAAATTATTACAAATTAGTGCTGGGCTATGGTGGTGAATGCCTTTAATCCCAGCACTTGGGAGGCAGAAGCAGGCGTGTCTCTGTGAGTTTGAGCCAGCCTGGTCTACAGAGTGAGCTCTGGGACTGCCAGGGGTACACAGAGAAATCCTATCTCAATTTACAAATTATATTTGGGCCAGATATATTAATCCCAGCACTTAGGAGGCAGAGACAGGGAGTTCAAGGCCAGCCTGGTCTACATAGTGAATTTCAGGACAGCCAGGGCTACACTCATCCCCAATCATCTGGAATTACAAGTAATGAAGCGATTGAATTATAAAATCTTATTTCTCCAAAATATATATTACACAGTTATCAAAAGTTCTATGGTAATGATACAGAAGCCAAGCCACGGAAACTCCTTTATCCCTCCTGAGAGTGTTCACAACTGCTTTACATGAATGACAGGCCTGGGGATAGCGTGTGCGCGCACATGTGTGTGTGTGTGTGTCTGTGTGTGTGTGTGTGTGCACGCGCACGTGCACGCACACATGCGGGCTTTTTAATAAACAATTTCATTTTTTAAGGGCTGGAGAGAAGGCTCAGTAGTTGAGAGCACTTGATACTCCCGCAAATGACCTGAGTCAGTGCCTAGCACTCACATAAGATAACAACCATATGTGGTTCAACTCTGATGCCCTCTTCTGACTTCTGTGGTCACCACATACACACGGCACACAGACGTACATGCAGGAAAAGTACCCATACACAAAATAAATAGAATAAAATAAAATCTTTCCAAATTGTGACTTAGTCTCATCCTTATTAAATAAGAAAAGAAAAAACTCCATTTTTTAGTAGCTGATTCTCACGGCTTCTAACATTCTCTCCTGCTCTCCTTCCCATCTGCCTGTGCATGCTTTGTGACTGCCTTTGCTTAGTGCTTCTTTGTATTATAGAGTATTGATTACACAGCACAGTCAATGTGGGTGGCATGGTTTCCACACATGGGTGAAGCATATTTTCACACACATGTGTAACATTTTCTCACATGTGTGTAACATACTTTCTCACATGTATCTAACACATTTTCACTTGTGTGTAACATGTTTTCACACACATGTGTAACATGTTTTCTCAATGTGCAGCATTTTTCACACATAACACACTTTGATCCTATTACCTTCACGTGTCCTTCTCTTGACCCTCTCATGATCTCCCTTCCAGCATTTCACGGTTTTAGACAAGACTATGTCATGTTCCGGGCCCCCGTTACCAACAAAGTTCCTCCCATGCACAGGTTCTCTTTCTCCAGCTTAACTGTAACGCTATTGCTCCCCACCAGACTTCCTTTGTTCACCTTTCATTCTGACAAATCTTCAGTGGTGCAGCCACATGGGAACCGTTCTCTCAACAGCACAGTGGTGACTTTGTGTGATTTTCCAGACTTTTCGAAAAATTTATCCACATACACATGGATAAAGAACGGACAAGAACCAGGGGAGGAAGGGCTTATTGTGACTTACGGTTCTAAAGGATACAGTCTACCAACGTAGGGAATACTGTCAGCAGGAGGGGGCGGCCATGCTGTAGCCCCAGTCAGGAAGCAGAGGGTAGACAGGAAGTGGGAGCAAACTATAAAACCTCAAGACCCTCCCCATTGGCCACCTTCTCCTGGTGGCTACCTTCTCCAGCAAGCCTCCTCCTCCAAGAGGTTTAACAATCTTTCTTTAAAAACAAAAACAAAACAAAACAAAACCCAATAGGGACCAAGTGTTCAAGCACAAGAACCCCTGCAGGACACATAACATTTGAACTAATGGCAACAATGTATCTAGTGAAATATTGCCGAAGTGAAGAAGACAGAAAAGAATTTATCCCGTCCAGGTGTGGTAGTGCTCGCCTTTAGTCCCAGCACTATGGAAGAAGAGGCAGGAAGATCTCTGTGAGTTCAAGGCCAGCCTGGACTACATAGAACGTTTCAGGGAAGTCAAGACTGTCGAGAGAAACCGTTTCTCTGAAATAAAAATAAGAAAAGAAGGTCTCTTCCTACGTGAGATTTGTTTGTGATATATTTCCTTCTTAAATAAATAAAGGTGCATGCTCATTTCTAATTCAGAAATATAAATTGGGTAAGCAGTTGTCAGGAACTTACCCTGGAGCCTTGCTCCTCCCTCCACTGGACGGTTTCAGCATTTACTATACACTCCCAGGGCATCCTTGGCAAGATTTCTCTCGGTTTTGTCACAGTTCAACTACTCAGAGAATCCACTAACTTTGCTCAGATCCCCATTTCCATCTTTCTTCCAAATGTTAGAAAAATTGGAATTATTCAAGGTAAAATGGCTTTTAAGAGTCCGAGAGGCCACATGCCTCCCTGGGCAACTTGAAGCCAGGATGGGGTAACAAATTGAGAGGGTCTTTCGGGTTCATGTTTGCTGTTAGCCCACTTCAGACACCTCCCAGCCTTTCTGGCAACATTCGAATGAAGGCACACAGTTTCATCTATGCTGCAGAGCATCGACTGGGAACGTTTTGTCGTTGGGGTCATACCATACATCTGCTCTTGAGTGAAGAGCATGTTAGCCTTCTGACCTACTGTGTGCTTTGCAGTGAGTCCAGCCCCGACCTCCTTCCTCCCATCACTGCTAATGAAACACACCCTTCTCTCACTTCATGCTGGTCCAGCTTTGTTTTGTACGATTTGCCAGCACTTGTCTTCAGTGCGCCTCCTTTTAAAGATGCTGGAAGAGATTCCACTCTTTGCTCAAGAGTTTCAACATATTTTGAGTTCTATCTTCAATGTAAACCTCATTTGTATGTATATATTTCAAAACTCACTTTACTTCATGAGCAGTTGATGTCTTCATGTCTCTCACATGCTATTGGCTTTGTTGCTGTTGTTGATGGTGGTGTTTTTGTTTGTTTGTTTTTGTTTTTGTTTTTTTCATTGCTGATTGGAAGAGGAGCCAAAATGGAAGCATCTCAAACTCAGGAGCTCTGTCAGTCTTCTCTCTAAGCGTGGCTTCCTTCTGAACCGTGCCCATTTTAAAACTGCTTAAACACCCGTTTCTTGGAATCACATGAAGGAAAGAGTAAATTGATCATCACTAGTTGGAAACAAACACAGGTTGACTAGGAAGGAACAAAAAACATTCTAAGGGCTGAGAATGGAGACTGTCTCCCAGGCAAGCTCTTTCTGGGCGCATTGAAATTCCAAGCAGTTTAATGTTCAGGCGAGGGTGGGGGAGAGCTCTGGTGAAGGAAGAGATGTTAAAGGATCTGAAGCTCCTGTTTCTCCTTCAGAGGAAAAACTGTGAGTGTGACATCTATCCTGTGGTGTCTACTGTACTCAAGTCGAAAATAACAGTCTTAACTACATAGATTGACCAAGCTCCCCAAGATTCGCCTTGATCTCGAACTGGCCTTTAGGGGTGGGAGACTGATAGACTCTACTTAAAGAGATCCAGTTTCTGGGCCGAACTTGGCTCACTCCCCGTCTTTTAAAGCATAAACCAGATGCTATCTAGTCTCTCTCTGTTCAAGTTCCTCAAAGCTGACCGTGCCCATTGGCCCCTGCTCCTTCCCCCTGCTGCTCTCAGATCTGTCCTGCCACCCGCTCTGTATTCTGACCTCCTTGGTCTTTAGGCGTCAGTCAACCCCAGCGCCTTTGCATCTGCTCTCTCCCCGGATAACCAGGTCTGCCTCTTCCTCTCACCCGAATATCATCTTTGCGTAGCATCCTGTCCAGAGAATGCTCCCTCTCCAGCCTTCAGTCTTTCCTGCCTCATGTTTTCCTAACGTGATGTACTCTCATCTGACTTGCACTGGTAACCCTCTTTCCTCCAGAACCTAGGAAAACAGTGGCTGTGTCCTTTTTACTGTAACCCTGACGTGGACAGTGAACCCTAAAAGGCACACAGCAAATATTTGATGAGTGAGTAAATCCAAGAATAACCTTGCATACGATGTACGTTTACATTCTTTTATCTGTCAAATGCCAGAAAATCTTCACCTTCTTCTGGGACCCTAATATTCAATGATCTGTATGTTTCCTAAGCCACTATTTCTGATCTTTCTATAGATGATGATGATAGATACATGATAAATAGATAGATAGATGATAGATAGATACATAGATACATAATAGATACATAGATAGATGATACATACAGAGATAGATACATAGCTACATAGATGATTGGTACATAAACAGATAGATACATAGATGATAGATAGATAAAAAGTGTATTGAGAAACTGTATAAGTAAATATGTATATATATATATACCTTATGTAGCAAACTGATGCTAACAGACAAAACTCCACTATCACTCATACTAAAAACATTCCTTCAGTGATGTCATTGCAAATATCTAAACACCAGTCTTCTGTTGGGAAAGAGACCAAATGTTTTCATTGCTTTACACGGGGTCTCTCTGACTCCCCTGCCCTCCTCCAGTTCTACGGTAAAAACCATGACTGCTGCTGGAGTCTCCAGAGCTCGAAGCAGGTGACAGCCAGCTCATTCTTTTGCTGTTACATAATCCACAACTCGTCTAATTAAAAGACGTGAGGATGTATGTGCTTCCTTTCATCTGCAGATAACTGGCCCAAAGAAGGTCCCAAGGACTCTGGACCCACAGGCTGTTCGATGACCCAGCTGGCGGTGCACTGAGCCAGCATCACCTCCGTTTGGTCCTGCCTGGCTGCCTGTTCTTCTCATAGCACACTGGATAATTCTAAGTATTTACCTCCCAAGGGTATTCAACTGTATCCACACTTCTTTTTTAAACATGGGAAAAGACTAGGGATGAGCAAGAATTAGAAACTTGACCAAGACTATCTTCTCTCTATATATCACAACTGCATTTCTAAGACCAAGAGCATAGCAGCAGCTCAGCTTCAGAGTGGATAGAGGGATAGATAGACTGGGATCTGAGGGCAGATCCATCCAATTCTTTCTTCACTCTGCCCTGTGGCCTCTTAGCACCCGGACTCAGACAGCCAGAGGCAACCAGGGAAAGAGATAGCAGGCTTGCTTCCATCTATAAGCGCCTTACCCTAACGCCCCTGTACCCCCTTGGCCCCTGGAAAATGCCTTTCATCTTGGGATCAGAATTGTAAAAGAAAAAAAATTCAGCTTAGAAATTCTCCTTCAAACCCTGGCTCTCTTAAAACACACCACACCGCACTTTGGCTACAGCAAGGTTCCAGGAGCTTCAGCTTTCTGGCTTACATGATCGTGTGGTTGTCCACTGAACGCACGGAAGGGCATTCAGAGAACCTAACGCCTGTCATGTCAGAATGTCTCTACATTATAAAATACTTTCAAAACAGACTGTTCTTCATGGGGTTCCATCTATTTCCTGTGACCAACTCGATGTTCAATAAGATGAGTTGCCACTAGGGGACAGAGAGCTAGCACAGACGGGAGAGGCATACTGCAGCAAGGGGGCTGGAGGCTTCCCCCTGCTGGACAAAGAGTGGAACTGCTTTGGCTGCCATGCTTTCTTGCTCTGCTGGAGCGGCTGTGAGAAGCCCTGCAGGCCTGGGGAGGAGACCTGCTCCCATGCTGCAGGTGGGATGGGCATCTCTGCATCGTCTGAACAGCCACAGGAAGTTAACGGTCTTTGCCTGCATCTCCAAGTGTTGTTACATTCTGGGCTTGATCGGATGCGAGATGTCCTGTGCGTCCGCTTTCCTGACACGGATACATAAGCCCTGTTTTTCTTACCGAAAGCTGTAAGCTGTCTCTGCATGTTGTCTGTCAGGTAAAAGCTTTTCACCTCTCCCTTTCCTGACCCTGCTAGAAGAAAGATGAGCTCTCTCAGAGGCCCCAGTGAGGTCACTCCTGTGTTTTTCCTTACCATAACGCAGAAGCAGCTCTCTGTTTCAGATTCCAAAAGTCTTGCACAGCAAATCTAAGAGTCTGTTACAAAACATTTAAGTCAATAAAGGTCTCATCCCCAGAGGCTGATCTGGATTAGTGGGTCCCCATCATTTATTATGCAAACCAGGGTATTTTGAGCACAAAGTTGGTTTATTAATAATATTTAAGACAGGAACCAACATAAACCAAGTTTGTGATCACTTGACTGACACTGTGTTTAGAAGCTACTGAGATATCCACTGTCTTAACATTTTGCTTGGGGGGGAGGCATCCTGGAAATTCCCTTATCATGAACATGTGCACCCTTACTCTGCACAAGCAGGAGTATACTGGTTCCCAGAGCTAGTTCATCTGCCTCTGAGGAGATGGTGCAGTTCGTTCCCCCCTCTTCATCACCCCCCTCTCTCTCTCCCTCCCTCCCTCCCTCCCTCCTCTTTCTCACCCCATCTCTCTCACACACACACCTATCTGTTAACTATTTTCTGTGAGAAGTGACATCTCTGGAAGCTACATTTCAAAGGCCCCTTTCCCAGGTTGGAGAAAGGGCTCTGTAGTTAATGACTGTACTGCTTTCAGGGCAGACCCGAGTCTAGTTCCCAGCGCTTGCGTTAGGCAGCTCACAGCTGCTTGTAAATCCAGACCCAGGAAGATCTGCACACATACACGCCAATATCCACAACACATATGCATATACACACACATATACACACTTACCACATACACCAAACACACATACACACACAAAACAGACACACAGCATATAACACAACACAAACACATAAGACAGACACACACACACACCACTTTAAAAATAATAAAAATAGCTCTTGTCTCTTCTCTCTTGCTTCTCTTCATCTCCCCATTCCCTTCCCCCCCCCTCTCCACATGGTCATGGCCGATCTTTCCACTTCTCTCTCCTTCTCTCTGCCTTTCTCTGCCTCTACTACCCTCTTAACTCCCCTCCCATGCCTTAAATAAACTCTATTTCTATACTATAAAAAATGATAAAATAATAAACGTAAATGTCTTTTTAAAAAGACTTTCTCTCCGAATGCTTACCTCATAGGCAGAGTGAGCAACTCTGCTTATATTTTCTCTATGATGTTTAAAAACATTTCTATGGTTTCTAAAATTATTTTTTACCAATGTCCTTTTCTAAGCAACGGCTACGATCTGTTTCCTAACAATGAAAATCGCCATGTGATTATTCCGCCAACACACCCTCATGAGAATGAAACTTTCCTTTTGCATGTCTGAGGTGAGCACAGAAAGTACAGCTCCAGCAGCTGAGAGACAGTGCCCAGGGATAGGTGTGCAGAAAGCCACAGAGGCACACTATACACGAATGGGGTGTGCCCATAGTCAGTGTGCTTCCTGGGAAGGTCCACTAGGAGGAGATGGTTTTGTGAGAGCGTTTGAGTCTTTCTTATTCATATTAGGATGAACTGAGGAAGTAGAGAGAAATGAGTAAAGGGATGGGTTTGGGAAGACGAGAGACCAAGGAGACAACTTGTCATCCTTACTTCTCGGACACACAGGTAAAAAGTAGGGCGTTTTCTCTTTTAAAAATTGCCTTGATCACTTTGGGTCTGAGGCACAATAGATGATGACAGATAGGTAGATAGATAGATAGATAGATAGATAGATAGATAGATAGATATAGATGGATGGATAGAGAGATGATAGATAGATGACAGATGATAGATTATAGATAGATAGATGATAGATAGATGACAGATGATAGATAGATTATAGATAGATAGATAGATAGCTGATAGATAGATGACAGATGATAGATTATAGATAGATAGATGATAGATGACAGATGATAGATAGATTATAGATAGATAGATGACAGATGATAGATAGATTATAGATAGATAGATAGACAGATAGATGGGCAGATGATAGATGGTAGATAGATGATTGATAGATAGATAGATAAATTGATGGGCAGATGGTAGATAGATGATTGATAGATAGATAAATTGATGGGCAGATGGTAGATAGATGATAGATAGATGATAGATGATAGATAAATAGAGAGATTATGCACACATAACAGAAAAGTAGAAAACAAAGCCTCTTCATCAAGAAACTGTTCCGATTTTCTAAGCCATGCGTTTTCTTACATGAACGAGAGACGCTGCCAGTCTGGCTTGGTTGGCCTGCTCGTTCAAAATAGAAGAGTCTAGCAACAGCAGTGTTTAAAAGTCCTCAGGGGCCACCAGCTCAGGGGATAGGGTTCTCCAGTTAGGAGCTGGCTCTTGTGAGCCTCTTGCAGCCTCCTTTCCACACCAAGCCCCTGGGTCAGCAAAGAAACATGAAAGCCGGCTCTGGATTGTCCTCAGTCACCCACAGGTATACTAATTAGATGAGAACATCAGTTGTCCTAAATAGCGACTTGCATCGATCCTGGTAAAAATTATACTACACAGTTGGATTGGTCTAAACACCAGCCCAATTTAGACACAGTTGGTTGCTTTCCCTCCCTCGCCCGCTGCCTCTGGCTGGTCCTGCAGCACAAAGTGTGCAGTGAGCAGGAGTCACTAGTATTTCTCTAGGGAACACAGAATCCCTGTTTGTAATCTCAGTTCCCAAACATTTTCTCAGAACACTCGACCCACAGTGAAAACCCCTATTAGTTAAATTAGTCTCCTCCAGTATATGACCCCTTACTTTCTGGCAAAAGCGAAGTTAAACAAACAAAAAAAGGTCAAAAATGTTTTTCTCATGAATAGAGATGTTATCCAAAGAGCCTCCTGTCAGACATCCAAAGGTGGTCAAGACATACAAAAACAAAACAAAACAAAATCTTCCTGAGAGCGAAAATCCAGTTTGGCATCCCAGAAGAGTAAGAAGCGTGCCTCCAGACCCTTGGACACCATGGCTGTGGATTAGCAGATTCTCCAGGGTCTGCCTGGGACCAGGAATATTTGGCTGTGTTTTGCCCATTTACATGAAGTCATTACTCAAGAAACAGGCTTATGTTCCTCACTTAACAGTTCTTTTTGTTTGTTTGTTTGTTTTTGTTTTTTTTTGAGACAGGGTTTCTCTGTGTAGCCCTGGCTGTCCTGGAACTTACTCTGTAGATCAGGCCAGCCTCGAACTCAGAAATCTGCCTGCCTCTGCCTCCCAAGTGCTAGGATTAAAGGCATGCACCACTATTGCCCGGCCAACAGCTCTTTTTAAAGTGCTGGACCTGACCCACTAAAGAGCCTTTTGTAAGATCATGAAACGCTCTCTCGTTTGAATGTTTCACTCTTAGCTACTGAAGTCTTTCTTCGTGTACAGCATCTCTTCCATGTGAAATACCCACATTGAGTAACTTCATACAAAGGACATACGATGTGAAATTTCCCATAAAATTTAATAAACTGAGGGAGTAAGTAAAATCCATTGCTGAGTCTTTTCCTCCTGAGAGAGAAATGTTACCTCTCCCCTGTAGTTATGCTAACCCTTGGCATGCGGATATCATGTCAACCTTGAAGACTGGCCAGAAGAATGCCTAGGCCTAATAAACTTTAATCATTAAAACTGATTTTATTCCTCTCACCAAATTCAGCATATCACAAAACAAAACAAAACAAGCCAACCTGAAATTAGGTGGCTTGTCCTTTTGTCTAATGATAAGCCCAGGTATGCAAGCAGCCATGTGATCTGAGGCTGCTTCCTAGTCAAGAGTGGCTGAGTTCAGCCGGCTTTAACTGGAGTGTCTCTGGAGAATCAAAGGAGAAAGGACGTCTGTAGATGAACCTCAATTCAAGCTGATGGAAAATCCCAGACAGACAGAGCCCTCTGGCTGCTCAGCCATTGTAAAAGTCCTCTTTAACCATATCAATTTCCTGTCTGTTCTGCCAGTGGAGTTAACAGCTAGTAAGCTCTACTGTTTTTCTGTTGCTGCAATCGGACACCACACAAAGCTGACTGGCTATGGCTTCACGGGCCTAGCTACAAAGACCAAGCCCTGCGTATAGGGAAAGTCATATTAAAAACGACATTTTGTGAGAGTTGGGTCCAAAAATGGATTCTTTACTACCAAAACACAACAGAACACATACTTGAGGACCTTTCTCCCTTTATGGAGCGCCATATACACTCCTGAAAGCGAGCAAGTCGGATATGGCCCCCTTCGGATTTGCTGGGTTTACTTAAGGAAAACAGTGTGAACACCTAGTTCCCTCCTGCCTGGAACCCCTGTGGAGCCCAAGAGCAATATATGTCTTGGCTCACTGCACATTGAGCTTCCTTGGGGGAGAAGGGAGCCTGGTTCCTATGACAGTGTCAGCTTTCTCTCATACGAACTGACCGAGCTGAAAACAAATCCCTCTGTCCAGGGCCAATACCCACCTCAAGCATATTATTATGTTAATATCCTATCCCATAAATCAACAACACTGGATCAAAATTAAGTGTATTTGATAGGCGGGGACCTTCACAATTCGGTTTAGCTTTTCACATGTCCAAATTTGACCCAACGTTCTAAGATGAGAATGTCTGATACTCAAACAAAAACAGAAGGTGACTTGGGAATTTGCTCACAGAATCACAAAGAGCCTGAAAGGTTATCTGGTCTGTGGGGAAACTGAGGCCAAGGCAGGTCATAGTAAGTGCCAAAGGTCATAAGCAGGCTACACTGAAATCCATCCTCCTGCCTTGGGTCCCAAGCATGTACTGTGCTGTATTTACATCAACCTTCTCCTTGTGAGCTGTGGCAGTGGGCAGCTCCTACACTGTTTTTGCAAGTATTCCAACATTTAGTAGTTTGCTAAAAATAAAAAAGAAAGAAAGAAAGGAAAAGAAAAAAAAGAAAACATCCAGGAACTAGCTCCTTGTAAAGAAATAGCTTGTGAAAATCAATATTTTAGAAATCAAATCACCTGATTTTCTGTCATCTTAAATTCCTTCAATTAACAGCCAGGACCCACTAAACACTGCAGGCCTCTAAGGGGTGGCAGAGAGAGCAACCAATCAGGGGCTCCCATTCTAGGGAGGAAACAGCAAAAGAATGGGGCAGAGGTGAGGCAAACAGAGCCAGAGACCCACCCTGAGCTCAGATCCACTGCCTGGACAGAACAGATCAAACTCCTCAAACACAGCGAGTGGCGCCTGAGAACATCGGTGTTTTGAATGTCTTCAAATTACTAGAAACTTCTGAGTAAGATCCCCTCTCCTGCCCTAACCCTCAGGTTTTATATAACACACGGTTAAGCAACCATTTTGTGATATTTCAATGACCTTTTTATATTTACCAGGATTTATTTTGATTTGTTTTCAAGACGAATTATGAAAATGTCTCAACTAAAGGCAGCGAACTAAAACACTAAAAGTCACATTTAGTTGAAGACACCCCCCAAACCAACTCTTCTGGCCTTTCCCCCAGCTGAATGTCTGCAAGCTTATGCAGGAGCACACACTGTAGACCATCTTACAAAATATGTGGAAGCCAATCGACGGCAGAATAAAACAAATTAGCCAAACATAAGGAAGACAGTCACATCCATCCAAGGTAGACAGTGATACCACCAAATGCTGATAGTGTGAGGGTTCACTGGGCACCCCCATGCCTCCACCTGATATTCTCTCGGGGTAGACCTGCTTGAAACACATCCTGGCCTGGCTATTTCACCAGCACTTTCTTGATTTCTTCCCTCCCCACCTTGGGCATCTGATTCCTCTCCAGGGTTGCTTCTGTAACACCAAGCCTAAGAAGATAATAAGCCATTGGGGTAACTATGTATCCTGTTAGGTGTGAGCATGGTCTTGAAGAATAACTAGGGGTGTGTGTGTGTGTGTGTGTGTGTGTGTGCTCGCAAGTGTGTGTGAGTCCTACAAAGCTGTCAGTGTTCCAGAAAACCAAAAGCAGGCTCAGAATATGAAAAGCTACCTCATAAAGAGTGGCTCTTGGGGCTGGTGGCAAGGCTTGGTGAGTAGAGGCTTGCCAGGCCAAATATGAGAGTTTGAGTTTAGATCTCAGTACCTACATAAATATTGGGGTGTGATGATATTTCATACCTGTAATATTAGGGATGGACACAGAGAGATAGGGGTGTCCATGGGGATGGCTGACCAGCTAGGCTAGATGAATTGGTGAGCTCCAGATCCCATAGGAGACCCCGAGACCTCCAGATTCTGAGGGAGACCCTGTCTTTAAAAAATAAGGGAAAAGGGACTGAGAAAGACTCTCACCGTTGACCACAGGCC
The DNA here is from genome assembly GCA_019843965.1 of Rhynchomys soricoides. Classification (NCBI taxonomy): domain Eukaryota; kingdom Metazoa; phylum Chordata; class Mammalia; order Rodentia; family Muridae; genus Rhynchomys; species Rhynchomys soricoides. Next base: position 13,281,976 of record JADRCH010000028.1, on the reverse strand, counting down.
CCCTCACGCACACACTTAACACTGGGCATATATGCACAACTTTAAACAGACTGGGTCTCTTATATAATCGATGTGAATGTCACAGTTACCTTTATATAGTCATATGCATGCAGACTTCATAGTTACCTAACCAAGGTACCATCGCCATGTGCCATAGAAGAGAGATGAACAAGGTAGAATGTCAGGAGAGCTCACTACTCCCTGTCTGTATTTTTTCATGGGAAATGTTCCTCTCTTCTGTCTATGTGCATCCTAATCTGGCAGATGTTGACAAAAACATCGGCTTTGTTTCTGAGAAAGCTCAAGTTGGTGAGGCAGCTCAGTGTGGAGGACCCATGGAGTTCTTACAGCTGAACCTCCCATGCATGGATGAGCATGGACCTCTACTCACAATGGGAGGCCTAGGAGGAGGGAGAGAAGAAGGGAAGGAGGGAGGGAGGGAGGGGCTGAAGGAGGAAGAGAAGGAGGGAGGGGCTGAGGCAGAGCAGAGTGACCAGCCCTTATCTCCATACTGTGAGGCAGAGGGCAGGTGGAGAGCGATACCACACATCTTATCACAAAAAAGTGCACACAGAGGAGGGAGCAGCTGCCTCCCCTGGCCTGGGTTCATGAAGTTCAGCATTCTTGAATTAACTGGGTAGAGGGGAAAGATAGCGCATAGTTTTCTAGCTAGTTATGTAATATAAGACTTATTAACTAGGCTGTGAGTTGGGAGGAGGAGGTGGCTCTCCTAATTCTCCCATCAGGTGAACAATCTGTGGACTGCAGAGCACCACACCCCTCTATTTAGACTTTTATATAAGAGTGAACCAGGTGATTGGGGGACCAGGAGAATCTGATATGCCTTCCCAACACTGACGTGGGTGTAACTGTAAAGTTCCAGTTTAGCATGGAGAGGCTCTTGAGAGGTCCCCACATGACATCCAGAATGCAGAGGTGTATTATTTTACGGGCAGTGACAGAGGTTTATCCTGAGCTCTCAGACAAAGGGGAATCAGAGTGCACTAACCTAAGGTACCCTACTGGCCACCCAGAATGCTTTGCTTTCCCATTGGAAGGTACTGGATCCTCCCCAGAGAGCAAAATGGGATCAGGATCTACTCAATAGCATCCCACCCAGTCGTCTTCCTTCTTCAGCTCATTGAATTCATTTGTGTCAATATTTTACTTTGGAGAGCAGAGAAACTACCAGAACCTACAAGGCAGACAGCCAAAACAATAGCATAGCTGCGAACAGAATTTGAGTCTTCTTGGACAGCCCATGTTCAAGGAAAATATTCTCTGTGCTTCAGTTGTCTAAATTGGCTTCCCTTGCTCCATCCAAACAGTAAGTTTTGACTGTGGCTCTGTTATACCAATGGAATTGTTTTCTATTACCAAATTAGAAGTGGGGATAAATACAGTCTCCATGATGAGAAGTCGGGGACCCAGTATCGTGGCCTGCTGCAGTCTTGTCTTTAGATGTGGCTGAGATCTGCCCTACAGGCCCAACCAAGACTGTTTTATCAGTTGCCTATTTCTTAGACACTTTGGAGGGTTTATCATGTGCAAAAAGCACTGGTGCTAACCACGCCATGGGGACCAGATGAGATGCAGCTTTGGCCTTGCACGTACATTAAATGCCCTCACATAGCCTAAGGCAGTACTTAGTAGCACAGTCTTGAATGGTAGTGAGAAATTTCTGTCAATCACTTCCTTCTGCTCTGTTACAATTTGCTTTACAATGGAATCAGTAGCTAAGAATCAGAGATTTTACTAATGGTCCCAGATCTCTCATGAGTAACCCAGAGAGGACCAGGAAAGATACAGTGCAGAGTTAATGACACAGTAAAGCCCATAGTCTATGAGAGAGTTGGCAGGGTAAGCCCATGTGACTATAACTCTCCTTTAGAAGGAGATCTATCAAGTGAGATCTCTGGAGCTAAAATATCCAAACAAAAAGATAAAAATCTCAAAATGATGGTTAAATCAATGTAATCTGCCATGACAGGTTTCAGCCCGTCTGTTTTATCATCCAAGGCCAAGTTAAGTCAGGCGCCATGGGAATGATGCTATCTCTACCCCTGGCTCTGACTAGATAAACATGGATCCCTGCAAAAGCACCAGGGTTCAGGCCAGTTGTCAGCCAGAGATACTCCCTTAAATGAGGGGACTTGACGTGAGTGAAAAGCAGCTTCTTACTTACCTTTTGACCGCATCATAAACGTTAAAATGTCAGCTGAGTGTGGGTAAGCCATGGGATTACATTATACTTGCCTGTTAAAATTGGGTAACAGAACAAGATTCTGATTTGTTGCTTGTTTGTTTTAATAGGGTAACCTAAATTATTTTCTTCAGTGCAAGCTATAGAATCCAGATTGTTTTTGAGAACAAAGGGAACTGATACTAAGCCAGGTACTAACTAATTAAAGAACAGCTCTACTGTAGGAAATAGTTTTACCTTTCTCCTTTGTTACTGACCACCTCCTGGTCATTGACCAAGGCTCTTTCTGCAGTTATGATGTCATCAGAATCACTCAGCTGTCAACAAGAGTCTTCCGTCCAGCAACGAGATTAGTCATGTTGAGAAACTTTGGTTTGTGAGCATTTATGCTAATTAACCATGAGTGGAAATCAAAGTTATACACGAAAAAAAGTCAGAGAATTACGTTTCCTTCAAGAATCTCTGTGTAAAATTGCCTGCCCCTTGAAATAAACTTAATTTAAAAACAAGCAAACAACAAACAAAAAACAAATCTAGCAGTGGCTTTTAATTCATGGTTCAAGATAGTAGTTTAGAAGGGACCACTTCAGTCTAAGATCAAGTAAAGAACTGGGAAGGTTGAATTTCTGTGTCCATAAAAGTCAGTGCATGATGCTAACCACCTCTCTCCAAACTAGAGAGCCGGATGGGTGTGCACAAAAGTTCACACAGAGCGGAACAGACACTTGCAAACAGAGACACAATCATAGACACACCCACAAGGAAAAGAACTAGCTCTGGAAAGCCTAAACAACTGATGGATTTCTGAATGTTCAATGTGGACAAAGGGTTTAAAAAAATCCAGAGCGATGGTCAGTGAGGGAACCCCTCTGTGGATCTGAATTGCTGGGGCTCTGCCATGTCCTCAAAGAGAATACTGAGGAGAAGTCTCCTCATGCTCATGGGTTGGGGTAGAAGACATCCAACCAATTTGTACCCAATTCTGGCTGATTCTAGCCTTCCATTTGAGAGACAGAAAAAAAAATACTCAAATTGAGTTTCTTCAAAGCATCCTGTCTCACCGTAAGGAGTGGGGCTGGAAGGCTCAACAGCAGTTTTGAAGCTAACAGTCAAGGGCAACAGACCTACTAGCCACAGACCTAGCTGTGGGATAAGAAAATTTACCTCTCACATCTTACGACACGTACTGCAGACCTACTGGAGTGGCTCTCCGACCCAGACTGCACAATTGGTAATCAAGAATGTTTACACGCTATACTGAAAGATGAAACTCAATCGGAAGAGTCAGGACAAGCACCAGAACCAAGCTGGGGCACCCACAGAACCACTGGACTCACCAGACTGAAGATTAAGATAAATCTGACTGAATAATTAGGGGTTCTCATGGCTACAAGAGCAGATGGGCCATGCAAACCAACAATGCTGTCAAGCCTGAAGACAGGAGTTTAGTTTTCAGGATTCACATGGTGGAACTGGCGATGGGAAGCTGTCCTCTGACTTCTGCACACATGCTCTGTCATGCATATTCTTCCTAAACACAAAATAGGTAAAATGTGATTTTAAAAGTGTTACTTATGATAGCTGTAATGGCAAGTCTTGGCTGTCAACTTGACTGTATCTGGAATGAACTTCAACCCAGAAATGGAGGGCACATTTGGATCTTGAGGCAGAAAGACAGCATGCCTTTGATCCAGATCTTGAGGAAGGATGACACATAATCTTAACCTGGATCAACACACACCTTTAATCCAAATCTTGAGGCATATCTTTAGTCTGTGCCATTCCTTCCGCCGGAGACCTATATAAGGACAAAGGAAGAAGGAAGGGTTTGTTCTTCTTCACCTTTGCCCTCACTTTGCCAGCACATCTGTTGGAGCCTGCCTCTTCAGGGCTTCTGCTTATGGGACTGAGCAACAACTATATTCTTGGACTTGCCATTTGCAGGTGGCAACTGTTGGTCTAGTTGGACTTCAGCCTGTAAGTCATTCCAAAAATTCTGTGTGTGGGGAAGGATATACACACACACACACACACACACACACACACACACATATAATATATATATTATATATATATTGAAAGAAAGAGAGAGAGAGAGAATCCTGACTAATACAATATCTTAGAAACCTTGAAGAATTTAGAAAGAGAAACAGGGATCTCATGAACCTAGACTTTTTTCAATCGCATCGTTTTGTTTTTTTTTCCAAAGTAGAAGAAGAAATCAACATTGGGAAGGTGTGGCCAGCGGATCTGTATCACAAGAACTATTTTTAAAAAATATTCAAAGAAGTGGAAACAATACATTAGAAACTCAGACCTACATACACAAAGGAAGAACACAGAAAATGAAGAAGAGAAAGGGAATGCAGAACTCTTCTTTCTCTTATTTTTGTTGGTCCAACACATAATCATTTCTTCAAACTCATCACCATAATGAATTTGATTGTTTTCGCCTCTGCATAGATGTGTGTGTAAATAGTAACAAACATGGCAGACAGAACGGGCACCAATAGTATCAGCTACATTGTATCAGTTAGAGCACAGAACATCAATAGTATCAGCTACATTGTATCAGTTAGAGCACAGAACATCAATAGTATCAGCTACATTGTATCAGTTAAAACAGATGGCTAGTGGATAACATTCAATATATGCTACATATTGTAAGACAAAATAGGCCTTAATGTTATAAATAACAGAAACCTCTTGCAATACATTATTTCAAAACAAAATAAAGTTAGACTAGACACATAACAGAAGGCAGTTAGAATAGCAAAAATAATAGTTGGAGACTAAACAATGTACTTTTAAATGACACGTGGGTCAAAAGAGATATGAAAGATTGTGAAATATCTGGAACTCAATAAAAATTAAAACACGGTTTATCAAAATGTGTGGAGCTCAGGAAAAGTAATATTTAGAGGGAAGTTTATGGCATTTAATGCATATGTTAGAAAAGAAGAAACATCTAATGTCAACTTAGCGCTAACCTTAGAAAACTGAAAAAAGAAAATCCTAACTCCAAAGCAGAAGGAAGAAAACCAATAATAAAAAGTACATTAAAAAAATCAATCAAATTAAACACAGGAGGTTGTTTTTTTTTTAAATCAATGGAATAAAGAGCTAACTTTTTTGAAAAAGATTTTTGAAAAAAAAAGTTATGTTCTCTTGCCAGACTAACTAGGAAAGAAGGAAGAAAACACCAGTCACTATCAGAAATAAAACAGAGACATCACTACAGATGCCACTGAAGCTCAGCTAAGCAATGAATACTGAATGACTCTAAACCCACAAACAACCTGGATTAAATGGTTCATTTGCTTCAAGGCAAAAGCTTCCAGAACTCACACAAGGTAACACAGACAATTGGAAGAACTTAACTCTGTTAAGAAATTAAATCTGAGACGGGCAGTGATGGTGCACGCCTTTAATCCAGCACTCAGAGGCAGAGGCAGGCAGATTGCTGAGTTCGAGGCCAGCCTGGTCTACAGAGTTCCAGGACAGCCAGGGCTACACAGAGAAACACTGTCTCAAAAACAAAAACAAAACAAAACAAAACAAAAAAAAAAAAAAGAGGAAGAAGAAGAAAGAAAAAGAAAAAAAAAGAAATTAAATTTGTTTAATATTATTTCAAAACCGAATCAGGCACAGATGGGTTTACTGGTGAATGCTACCAATCAGTTAAAGAAGAAACTATATTCTTAGTGATCTCTTTGGAAATCAGTAGCAGACAGGCTCTTATTTTCTTTCTGATACCAGCATTTTGTGTTTTTTCTAATTTTCTTAGCCTGGAAAAGGGCTATTAATTTTAACTTTTTTTTTTTGAAGAAATAACTTTTGGATTTATTGGGTTTGCTTCTCAGTTTCCTCTTTATATATTTCACGGGTTTGTGCAATCATTTTATCACTTACCTTTCTGATCCCTTTAGGGTTAATTTCCCTTTCTTTTTCTGGTTTCTTAAGGTGGAATCTTTACCCCTCTCTAATATATGTTCCCCCCCATTCTGTGGTGCCACCACTGCCCTACAATCAGAACCACACAAATCTTATAAGAAACAACAATTACATATCAGCATCTCCCCTGAACACTGAAATAAAGATCCACAAGAAAATATTGGTCAACAAGCTCAGTACTATACACAATCAATTATATGCCATTGCCAAGTAATCAATCATCATGTGGTGTAAGTCACCACATCAAAAAGATAATGGAAAAAGGATCACTGGGCATACTGAAAGATGCAGGAAAAAAGCACTTATCAAAAAAATAGAACACACTTTTTTAAAAAAACCTCTCTGTAAACAAAGAATAGAACGATGCCAACCCAATAAAGATATTCTTCAGTTGACATCACTCTTAAGGCTGGGACACTGGTTGCTTCCTAAGGATCCTAGAGACAAAGCAAGGGTTCCCTCTTTTTCCACTTCAATACCTATTTTCAGTGTTGCACAAGAAGTCCCCACCAACGCGGTTAGAAAAGGAACTAAAGGGAATTTGACGAAGAAGAAGGAAATAAAGCCAGCTTTGTTCAGAAATGGCCCAGTCATCTATGAAGAAGGTCTGTGTAGCAGAATCATCAACAAAGTCCCAGAACTCATTAAAGGATTATTCTAGTTGAGTTTCAGGATGGAAGTTCAGTTTACCTGCAAGAGGCAAGCAGTGTTTGAAGTTAAAAACACAATACCATTTGTAGTAGCATGCAACTTCCGGTGTCCGAAGTATTCAGACCAATATCTAAGCCTATCTATACAAGAGGAACAACTGGAAGAATAAAAGAATAAAATGAAGGAAAAGAAGACCATGCTCGTGGGTAGCGGCGCCTAATATTGTAAAGGTGTCAGCTCTTCCCAGTTTGATCCATGAATTCAATACAGCTTCAGTCAAACCCCCAGAAGCTGTTCTGTGAGTAAAGACAAACCAATTTTAAAGTTTATAGAGAGACCCTGAAGAGCCAATACCACATCGAAGGAGACAAAGGGAGTAAGGAAACTAGTCCTGTCTTGCTTCAAGGTTAATGATAAAAGTTGCAAAAACCAACACAATGTTGCATCCACAGAACAGGCAAGTTGATGAACGATACAATACAGTCAGCCGGTCTGTACTGGGTGAGTGAAGGTAGTCTAACTGCTGGGACCACTAGGCAGCCACAACCAAAGCCATAAAGGTAGATACAGACATCTCTGCCCTTCAGAACGTAAAGCCATGAGGTTCTAGAAAGAGAAAAATCGATGCAGCCTTCTGTTTGGCCATGAGTTTTTAATCTAACCAACATTTGTATATACCTCGATACTAAAAGCACATATGTGGGAAAGACACTGATCAGCTGGACTGCATTAAAACTAAATGTTTCTGGTGGGCAAAAGACGCTGTGAAATGGAAAGACAAGTCACAGTCTAGATGAAAATGTATCTCATGAAGGACTACTGTAAGAAAATACGATTAAACTAAGTAAATTAAAATAAACTGCCCATCTAACTAGCAAAACCCATTAAACATCAACCTGCACCTCATCAAAGTGACATGGTTGACAAAGATTTATATGAAAGATGTAGTTATTGAAGTCTAGCCTTAATCTGTGGTGAGCTGATAGGAGGCATTGGATTATTTCAATCTTCTTGTATCGGTTGAGGCTTGTTTTGTGACCAACTATATGGTTAATTTGGGAGAAGTTACCATGAGGTGCTGAGAAGAAGGTAAATCTTTTGTTTTAGGGTGAAATGTTCTGTATATATGTGTTAAATCCAATTGGTTCATAGCCTATATTAGTTTCACTGGGTCTCTGTTCAGTTTCTGTTTCAATGACCTGCCCATTGGTGAGAATGGGGTGTTGGAATCTCCCACTATTGTTGTGTGGGGTTCAATGTGTGCTTTGAGCTTTAGTTGAGTTTCTTTTATTAATGTGGGTGTGGCTTCAAGCAGAATGCTAATGTGTGGGGTGGGGAGACTCTGTGACTGGGGATGAGGGTATTTGGCAACACTACCCCACTTTCCATTCCATTTCACTGGGATCCCCAAACTGTTCTTTAAAGAGTCTATTCTTTAAGAAAAGAAATGTCAATTTAGAATACCACAAATAACTTCAAAGTCATTATTAGTATCGGAAAAAAATGAATAGAAGTGTAAAAGGAAAAACACTAATTCAAGATGACTGTAGAAGTTAAATCTTTGCACATTTAAACTGGTCCAGGGTAGGAAGAGCTAACATAAGAGCGTAGCCGAGTAGTGTCTAAAAACATCATGTTCCTTGGTCACTCTACATCTGTGGAGGATACTGCTATGATCAAAGCCAAACAAACCACATAAACTTTTTATATTCACTTGCTCTGAATAACTAATAGGCATATAGAAAAGTGAGGGTCAATACAGACTTTATCAGATGCAGTTGAGAAATGCTGCTGTCCTGAGATGGTTAAAGCATGACCTGTGACGTCTCTCCTTCCAGATGAGCTCTGTGGTCGTTTGTGGAGAAGTAACACACTACGACCCCCTCAGCTCTAGAGACGGTGTGGTCACTGGTCTGGATGCAGCATCTAACATTCCAGTACTGCTCTGTATACAGCAGTGTGCTCTTCCAATTCAGTGGGAACTGGCTGGAAGGCAGAAACATCTGTGCCGTGTCTTCCTGGACAACACCAACAGGAGTAGCTAGATAGAGACTTGTTCTATGAACCATTCTCTTGTGAGCTGCTTCCCTCATCTCGAGAATGGCCAAAAATGATCCCAGTCCTACTACCAAGGGAACTGAACTTCCCGAGTTACTTCTAAAGTGACCTCAAATACACATGTGCACACGCGTGTGTGCGTGCGCGCACACACACACACACACACACACACAGTGGGACTGAAGATCTGTTCCTGAACTGTTAACTCGAGTAGCAAAGATGGGGGTCATGTACAGTGTGCTACCCATTCAGCACCCTCAGTCCTAGAGAACGCCAGCCACTTCTCAACTGCAGCCTCGTGACCCCTGGCCCACATTCCTCTGTTACTCCTGGCCTTGCCCTATGCATCTGGTGTCCTGCCCATCCTCGATGCAAAGATCTCCTGGCACTACCTCAGCTGATTCTCAATTTGTGGGATGGTAGACACCCAGTAGGCCCATCTCTATTGTAGCCTCCTGGGTTACGGGGGTCATGGCTGGCTTGTCTAGGCTACCAACTGGCATGCCAGCTCCTCACCAAATGCCCGCTTTAAACCACAGGTGGATAAGTAAAGCAGAATGGAATGAAGGAAATTGATCCATCTCGGAGCTTGGCCACCAAGCTCCCACAGGTGAGTTCTGGAGCTTGCTTCCTCTAACCAAAGTGTCTGTCAGAGTCGGTGGCCAGTCCTTGCTGGGAAAGAACAATGTCTAAGAACAAGCCTCCATAGCGGTCCTGCAGTGACTGCCCAGAGGCAGACTGTTGTCACCAGAAGGTCCTTCCCCAGCCACACCTGTCAGAATCTGTCCTCCTTTGGATCCACTAGGACCCTCCACCCATGAAGAGCCACCTCTTCTCAGATTCCACAGCATTTAGTCCTCCTAGTGCGGTTTTAAATATTCCGTTTGCTCTGTAAATAATTGTTTAATCTCCATTAAGCAGTAAGGAGGCAGAAGTGACCTCTCACCTACACCCCCATAGCAACCAGTGCTGAACTCTGACCCCACTGGAACATGATGTCTGTCAACCTGGAGGTCTAATGACACCACCAGAATGTTGCTAAGGCTCAGAATCATCTCTTTGTTTTTCTTAAATGTCAGAAAGATTTTTTTAAAAAGAGAATAATTCTAATAGGTTCCAGTAAAGAAATAATTTGCTAGGGGTCTATCTAAGCTTTTATATTTTTTAAAAAAAAAAATTAGCCAAAAGCCTATAAAACTTAAAGATTTCTTTATGTAAGCCATGGAAATAAACAGGAATATGTAATCTGATAAAACAACATTTAAATTATTAACAACCATTAGCGATGGTAGAACATGATGCCTTTCTTTTTTTTTTCTGCCACTGAAATGGACAGGCTGTCCCTTGCGAGAGTGGTTATGTAACGTGTCACTGAAACCCTACCTGCCTCACCATCAAAATGGTCTGCAGACAGACGACCTGCCAAGCCCAGAGTCGTGGCTCTCCTATTTCATTGCAAGGCCTGCCCAGTCATTTCCATGAGGCGTTCATCCCAGGTTCATCCTGCAGCCCAGTGCTGCAGACAGGTGCAGCCAGCAAGCATGCCACGTGGTAGGAGCCAGGGGACATCAAAGTTAGAGAATGACACACTGACCCATGATGCCCAGCCTGATCACTGTTGTCGGAATCAGTGGGTTGTCAGAACACTTCATCATGCACTCATGAAGCAGATGAATTCATGATAGTGACAGCATAGTCTTGTGATCGTTTAAACTAGTGAACTCTGGGATGGAAAATCTAAATCACAGCTGAAAATGTCAGTGGGAGCTCCCTATCATCTCAAACAGAATTATCGACACTCTTGATTTCAGCGGGGTTAATAGAGAATCGGGTGACAGACTGGCAGGAGACCAGCTTCTTTGTCCTCTTCTGTCCCACCAGGGCACATATAAATCCTGATTCAGAATGCCCAGGGATTTAGTCCAATCTCCTGATTTTACAAATGTAGAAATGGGATCCAAGCAACTCGTACACCCTGGGAGCCTGCAGAGCTGGTGTCTCTGAAACAGGGAGGGAACCCGGGCTGCCCAGCAGAAGATGTGGTTTGTAGCAGGAAGCCAAGAATTCTGGGTCTGACCCACTGTCTAATGCAAGGGAGCAGGCAATCTCCAAGTGTGGACTTTAGACCAGGGCATCATTCTGGAACATGTTAGGAAAGTGAGAATCATGGATACTTCTGCAGATCTAGTGAACTGCAGTTCCAAGAGTGGAGCACAGCCTGTTTTGACTCCTTCAGATGTTTCTGTGTGCACGCAACTGAGAACTCACTACAGAGAAAGCCCTCCTCATCTTTGATACTGTTTTGTTTCCCTTGCTTTTGGGCAAGGACATTCCTAGTGTTTTGAACACCTCATTACAAATATGCTGTCAAGGCTACACTCGGGAGAACTTGAAAATTGACGCCTCTTTCTGTCCAAAGTATTTCCTCAGCCCTAACAATACAGAAATGGACAGTGCAGTGTCATGTCCATCTGTGCTGCCTCCTTTGGGAACCCCCGTGAGTGACACTTTATCTTCGTCTGCGTCAGTATCACCTTGATTGCTGGCAACACTTATATAAGGATATCTATATGCCAGGTGGTGGTGTTAGAGCTTATAATATTAATCCACTAATCTCTCTCTCTCTCTCTCTCTCTCTCTCTCTCTCTCTCTCTCTCTCTCTCACACACACACACACACACACACACACACACACACACACACCCCATATGGTCATATTCTTCCAATTTTACAGAGAACTGTAGCAAAGACAAATGAACTGGTCTACAATAATCCTATCACTCCAAAAGGCTAGTACCAAGTTTTAAACCCAGGTAGACTGATAAAACGTGTGCAAAAGAAGGTGCCCGGGAGTGGTCAATGCCTGCTCACCACCCTTTGCCGTGTATCTGCCTTTCCATGCAGCGTGTTTTCCTGAGCTCTCCCGACTGAAACTCCCTGCCATCCAGCCTTCCTCTCATTTGGAGAATTGCTTTTAGCTTTTGCCAAACCATATCTTATTCTACAAGAATCTTCTCTGGGATGCCTTGCACAGGTTTGGGGCAGGCTTTTCTTTCTTTCTGATAGTGGGACTTCAGTTAAAGTGCTTGTTACACTGAGCTGGCATTGCCTGCCTTTCAATCCTGGAGCTGTAAGCTTTTAAGAGTGGAATCTCTCATTTCTTCTCCGTCACCTTCACTGTGCATCACAGGAGACAATGAGTATCAGGTGAGTGGGTGACAGAAGGTAGTTGAATCCATCACTCCTGAAGAGGCCAAATGCACACTGAATCCTACCAAAGGCTAAGAAGCAACTATGAGCCCAGTGTATAAACCTTACACTCAGGGTTGAGCTTCATTGAAGAGTTTCCTGACATGATGCCATCTTAAATCTTCAAGCATGGAATCACATAGTCAAAAAGTCTCCAGTCCAAACCAAAGATTTCCAGTGCTCTTTGTGACTTGACTTTAGTTTGTTTTTGTTTGTTGGACAAAGACAGGAATGAAGCCAATGACCTTTCTCAGACTAGGTTAGTACTCTAGACAGTGACCTTCTCAGGCTAGGTGAGTACTCTACCACTGAGCTACACCCCCAGCCTACGACACATTTTTTCGAAAGTCCTAATATGATTTACTCCTCAAGGCTATTGAAAGGGGTTCAGATGGAGACTTAGCTCAGAGCTACACTGACAGGGGAGCCTACCTCATGGGTTACATTCTTCTCCAAGACCACACAGAAGCAGTGGCTGGGGAGAGGAGATGCCTCAACGGGTAAAGTACCCACTACTGAAACAGGAGGACCCCAGTTTGGATTCCCTGCACTCACATGAAAGCCAAGTATTGTAGGTGTGTCTGTAACCCTAGCTTTTCTAGGGCAGAGACAGGTGAACCCCAGGGGCTTGGTAGCTAGCTGGTCTGGCCAAAACGGTATCAAGTTTGGTGATAGACTCTGTCTCAAAAGCAATGTGGAGAAACAACTGTAGAAGACACCCAATAATGACCTCTAGCTTCCTTATGCACCCACGAAGACACAGCCACCACATGTGCATACACATGCAGGTACACGGAGGCATGCACAGAATACCAAAGCATGTAGCACAAGATAACAAAGTTCCCTGGTTACTGAACACTGAAAACACAGCAGAAGGAATGTACTTTTATTGCTCTGCTTCTGCCTTACCGAGAAAATAACTCTTGTTGCTGATATCTGTGAGGTACCAGAGATAGAACCCAGGTCCCCGCACGCGCTAAGCGGGCGCTCTCCAGCTGAGTCCGGAAGGTGACTTTGCAGTGATTAGCACGGTTTCCATCTTTTCCACCTGTCTTTGTCCACCCTCGTCTGCCTCCACATCCAGTCTCTTCTGCTCAGACCATTGCAACAACACTCGCCCTCTGTACAGAATTAAGCGTTACCCAGTTCCAGCATCGAAGCCAATCGAAATCATTCGACGAAGGTGTCTCAAGGTTGCCCTTTCACAGTGTAGCTTGCTATGCCATGTATACTATTTATACACATGAGCGGATCCGATATAAATGCATATGTATGTGTATACAGAGAGACACCTGTAGTCACATGGGAAATGGAAAATGACATTTAAACTAGAGAAACAGAACCACGTGGCATATTGCTTTATTGAAAGCCTTGAGTATTAAAAACAATCACACATTTTTCATATTTCCTTAGATCACCACAGTCACTTCAAAATTACTTCGGAAGTGAAATTCCTCCTTCCAATCATTGCTCAGTGGGCCAAGGGATCAGAAAAGACACCATTTCAAAGGGAATGAAGTAGAACCTGTAGATGCATCCTGGGAAACATGACAGAACCTAATTGTAGCCAGCCAGCACTTAGCGACGGACTAGTCTGGGAAGTGTACCATGGGATAATTTTGTTGGCACTGAGCAAACACTAGAGCACACACTTAGAAACAGATAACCATGATGTCATGAGGCAGTGTCAGCCAGTGGGATCCCCGTGTGATCTATCATGCCCCTGCAGCACCATGGAGCCCTAGTCGGAGTCCGGATGGAGCAAACGCAGGTGCTAAGGACCGAAGTAAAGCTGCATCTCTACGTGTATATCTCTGTGTCAGCAGCAGGTGGGTGTTTGTCTGAAGGCGAGCTCTGTAGCCCTTCACGGGTTCACACGTTGCCAGGTTAAACGTACACAGGCCTACATATGGAATGGCAAACACCACAGCCTGTCTCAAGCACGACAGAGTTGGTGACCGGAAAGGGCTTCAAGAATCTGGAGGAGAATAAAGAAAGAAGAAGACTTTGGCAGGAGGCAGAGAAAGACTGACAAGAAGTACAGCGCAGAAACCAGAGGGTCAGTCAGGCGGATCGTGTGCAGAATGGCAGGGGCACGGACACAGTACAGAGCTTCTTACCTCAGAGGACTTATTACCTTAGGGATGTCACCCACATTCCCCCACCCCAACCCCACCTATACCACCCCCAACTCCATGTGCCATCCCACCCTTCTCACTCCAGCTCCCCCACCCATGGGCTCCTTGCAGGATTCGGATGGCAGGATCTTATCTTCCTTGGGTCTTTTCTCCAAGCCACCCTTCCCAAGGTGTTGGTTGGACTAGCTTATTTTAGATTTCACATCACCTCTGCTACTTCAGATCATCTCGGTTCTAATATTATCCAATCCACCATGTTGTTTGTTTCTTCTGGAATGTAAACTCCATGAATTTAGAAATGCTGTCTGTGCTTCTAGCGAATCCCACAAACCTACAGCATGCCAGACCCAGGGTATTTTTAATTTATTCTTCGCTCAAATATTTCATTCCAACAGCGGTGGCCTTCCCTCCTCTCCTCCCAGACTCCTTCCACCTCCCGCCTCCACTAGATCTGCCCCTCCACCATTCTCTTTCAGAAAAGGCAGGCCCATAATATTTAACAAATAACTGTTAAATACGTTTAAAGCAAGAAATCTCATGTGGTTATTAAAATAGAAGTTGGCAGAAACAGAGGCTTTATATAGTGGAAGCATGTTTGCGTATTTGGACAGTTTGGGAACAATTTGGGGGAACCTGGACTGTCCCGCCACTCCCAAGTAGTAGGCTCCTAGGAAGAGCCAGAGCCATCTTGTCTACTTCTTTAATTTCTAGGCAGGCCTGTGCCTAACTCATCCCAGACAAAACAAACTGTCCAGTTTTCATTAGCAAAAAAAAAGTCAGTGCATGCTTCTCATAGCTGAAGCAAACCCCAGAAAGCTCAAGTTTCTCCCCTGGCCACTCCGTTTTCAGACTTTGTATCTTTGCAAAGCCACACTGAATCCCCTCGGGGTTTTAGACAACTGGACATAGGTACTGCTGGAAAGTAAGAGTTGTTGCTCTGAACTCTGGAAGAGAGATCCTCGAGACCTACAAGGGCCCTGGCACATTGGCATTCACCTGATGAGTGTGCTTACCGACACAGGAAAACATCAGTAGTTGGAGCTTTGTGGGATACATCTGCCTGACCTTAGAGCACACCCCAATCTCTCCTGCATTCATTTCTACACTTTGTTCCTGTGTAGATAGAAGGGCACAGGACATAGGAGAATTCATAGAGCAAATATTTGTCTATTGGAGAGAATTAAGTTGTAGCTAGCTGTCCCAAGCCACAGAGTGCCACAAGACATTTGGAGGGTTCAACCCCAGGCAAGGATGGAAACAGTTACCACTGTGCAGTGAACGTCAGCAGTATTCTAGATCTCCAGTCTCCACCTGCAGAGACTCCCCAAGGACTGTGAAAGGAAGACTGAGGGTCCTCTGATGGTGACAGCTCAGCAGAGGACGCCCCACACGTTCCCCTCTCCATGTTCCAAAAAGTGTAGACCAGTGTAGGCTATTCCTGAGTGTGGTGCTATGTGGCTGAGGAGGGCGAAGGGCAGCTTGGAAGGGACCTGTGGATGGCCCCCAAACCAAGCTTCATGGTTCTGAGACTCTGGTATCATCTCTTTCACTATAACGTCACTTCTGAGAAGGAAAGACTGAACTGGAGCAGGCCCTTCCCTCTGAGGTGCCAGGAGCCTTTGGAAGAGAAGGAAGCATGCAGGTAGAAGGCACAGGGTCTGCCCAAGGCAGGCGACTGTGTGAGCATAGCAGGACTCATCCATCAGGATCAGAGACCCATCGATTGGCTCCTGGAGGAGCCACATGGTAGCTGAATCCTTACAGTCAAAAGCAGAAATTTTCGTGCACGTCTGTTAAATTCTGAGCTTTCATCGGTCTCTAAAAAACCATTCTGATTATTCCAAACTCACAAGTATAGTCCACTCCATCTCACTGGCAAGAAGTGGGTGCTCGCCATCCTTAGTCATGCGATTTCGATTGAAAACACATGTCCTGGCCTCCAGTCCCAGCCAAATTGTTCATTGCAATGACCATAACAATTTACCTCAAACAAGCAATAGATGGAGCTGAGCTCCCTCCTGAGGCCAGAAACCCTCCCAATGCTAAGACCTCCCAACACAGACAGCCGATTTGCCACAGTGCCTGTGCCACCACCAATAGCCTCCTGGTCAAAAGGAGTTGCTGTCTTTGTCTGAGGAGACAGAGGAAAAGCATGACAAACAAGGTCCCTGAGAGCAGGAATTTTTTTTTTCAAACTACCCGGCCAAAAGTTCTCCACATTTGCTGAGAAAGATAGGGTAGATAGAGCACACACAATAAGAATTTTAATAAATACCTATCCTGAAGGGTTAAGCACGGTGGGCAGGTTTCTGCTGTTGTTGGTTTGTTTGTTTTCTTTGGGCAGTGGAGATTGATTGGTTGGTTTGGTTTAGTTTTGAACTTAGAACCTTGCTTGCATGTGCATGCATTTACAGGTTCCCCGCCTTTCTATACTTGATGCTCTCTGTCTCCTCAGGACCATCCTGAGGTACAGCCCTTAATCTTAGATGAGAGCTGTGAGCCTCATTAAACAACCTGCTTCAACTATTTCATTACACTAATAAAAATGGACCAATAAATCAAGCCAAATAAAAACTACAAATAAGAGAAATGTATCTTGTACTATTTAAAACGCCTACAAACAAGCCATGTTGAAGTAACCACCAAGGAATCTATATATAGCATGTATGTGTGTCTTCTGGTCTCTCACCCTCTTCTTATTAAACCACAAGTATTGAAAGATGGGGGCTCTACCATCATGTCTTTGTCTAAATCTAATAATTTCCCAAATGGCCTACCCTTAAACACAACAGTCAGACTAAAGTTTCACCCACTTAACACCCTCTTGAGTCCTTAGTGGGAACTGAGCATCCACATATAAACTCCGGGGGTCGGGAGCCACAGTAGCTGTCACAGAAGTAGGTCAGTTCAGAGGAGAGCAGCTGCAGCCAGCAGAGGATCTGAGGCCTGTTTGGAGCCCATTTCTGCAAGAAGCAAAGGAACTGAATTTACAAGTCTCAAGGGGACATCACAAGAGCTATGTGGATCACTCAAGACTGCACAGCTGGAGTAAATCCTACCCTGGTCTGTACTCAAAGTCCTGACGTCCCCTGTCCCCTAGAGTTTTTCATGCTGTTTTCATTAACAGTCATCTGAGTTTGGTGACCCACAAAATGTCAGGCAAAATGTCTATTGACTGAAATGAGCCACCTAGATGGAGAAGGAGCAGCCAACCAGAAGCCATCGCTGCTGCTCCTCCCGGCTTTGTTCTCATGAGTCGTTTCAGTAGCTTCGGGATCCTTGCAGGAATATACCCCACCTGCTCCGCGCTCCTCCAAATTCTGGTCCACCATCAAAGCTCAGCAAATCCCTCCTCCAAAAATCCCTCCCAAGAAATGCTGGTCCTTGAAACCTCATCATCCAAAATAGAGGCAGCACTTGCAAGATATGAAGAGAGGAGCTTTAGAGAGAAAAATCCCCATCTGGGCTAGAATGCACTCTTTGCCTGGTCTTCAGGCTTTGCGTGGTACTTGCCCATGAGGTGAGATGGCACGGTTAGCTTGTTCAATTAATCGTCTAACTCAGAGCTTCCAAGGTTATGTTTGGGCCACACCCATGGCCTAATACTGGTCAGAATCAATCTCTTGGCATTCAAGGAAGCCAGAAAGAGCCTGAGGCAACTGGAGTGGGCAGGGTCCTACTGACTGCTCACAGTGCCACAAGACTGTTTGGCTCCTGTGAGAGATGTTGAGCAGTCTCCAGTACTTGCTGGGTAAGTCTGGCATGCTTTGCACAGTGGAAAAGTGTCTATGATCAAGTCAGTGGTGCCAGCAGCCAGCCGAGAGGGAGCCTCTGCTCACCACACATGAGACCTGGAGCCCAAAGTTGCACAGAGTAGTTCAGGGTTGACCCATTTGTAGCAGAGGATGTGGGAATTAGAGCAGGCTAGACAGGAGCTTCTATTAGACGTAAATTTCTACCTTTGCTTAGTTTGGACATTTTGTTCACTTAAGGCTAATGCTACCTGTTAACAGTATCCAACTAGCTTATATAAGAGATTTTTTAAGAACCATATGAAAGAGTACCTCCCAAGATGGCAGAGTTGGCAGCTACTAGTATCTATACTTCCCCAAAGCAGCTACTGAGCTGTTGAGAAACAATGATTTGGAGTACCTCAGGCCTCTCCTGCATTTATAGCCACCGATGGCATGGCTGACTAAAGAAGAACTTGTAAAGGCCGATGAGCTTCAGCATTGTGCACACCAACTACCATCTCCCATCTGCCAGACCAGCAGAAGGAAGCCATACACATTCTGGTCCACTATCCCAGTACCGCTTCCTGGTACGTCTAGAAAAGAGGAAACGGGGCTTGGGCAACACTGAATCGGCTAGCCTTAACAGACACTCATGGACACTACCCAACACCAGAAGAGCAGATAGAACACTACCCAACACCAGAAGAGCAGATAGTCTTTTCAGATGCACATGGGACATTCTCCGGGATGCCAAAATTTGATGCCAAAAGCAATTGCCAGTGGATCTTAAAATTATACCTTACAATGGAATCCAGTCATTGAACCGAGCTAGTGATCCATGACAGAAGGGAATTAGAAAATGAACCAATGTGCAGAAATTAATCTATTACTGCTAAATAGTCAGTGAGCAAAAGCAGAAATCATGGGGAAAAAATACTTTGAGATGATGGAAATAACACACAACAGACCCGAACTCCTGGGGAATTGCTAAAATAGTGCTCGCAGGAAAATGAATAGCCATCCGTGGTTATTTTACAAAAGAATTATCACAAACCAGTGACCTGGCTTTATGTCTTAAGGAACTGACCAAAAGAA
This sequence comes from Rhynchomys soricoides, assembly GCA_019843965.1. Lineage (NCBI taxonomy): Eukaryota > Metazoa > Chordata > Mammalia > Rodentia > Muridae > Rhynchomys > Rhynchomys soricoides. Next base: position 13,262,894 of record JADRCH010000028.1, on the reverse strand, counting down.
TAGCAAATTAAATCCAGAGATAACAGAAGGAAGAAAAGATTGAAGCAGAGATAAGTAATGCAGAGACTAGGAAAGCATCGGAAACTCAAACCTGTCATTGTTTTTATAGCGTGAACAAGGGAAGTGAAATGCAAGTGTAAGAGAGAACAAGAAAGAGACTGAAATTGGCAAGTGGACACGACTACTGACCTTACAGAAACTGCCCACAACGTAAGAGAGCACTGTGGGCAACTGTCCGCAGCAAAGCAGATGGTCACAGTGACAAGGACACAGTGACAGCTGACTCAAGACTATCTCAATGGTCCTGTAACAGGAAAGAGAGTCTTTTTTTTTTAAGTTTATTTTTATTTGACATGCATTGGTGTTTTACTTGCATATGCACATCCGTGTGAGAGTGTTCCCTATGTTGCCATATGGGTGCTGGGAATTGAACCCAGGTCCTCTGGAAGAGTAGCTAGTGCCCTTAACCATTGAGCCATCTCTTAATGGCCACAAAGCTCCTCAGAAGAAGCCTCAGGTATATTCGTCTGATAAAGACTTTTTGGATACTGTCCCAAGAAATAACTCGAGCTCTGAGGCTGTGAATGAGCTGGCTACGGGCAAGGAGGGCACACAGCAGTGTAGCTACTGCAGAAAACGATGTGGGGTCTCCTGAGAAAAATGTTAAATAGAGCTACCATAGGACCCAGCCACCCCACTCAGGCACACAAACAACTCACAATCTCGTATGTGGAATCTAAAAGCCCAAATTCATAGGAGCAGAAAATAGAATGCTAGTTACCAAGGCCTGGGGTGGTGGCGGGGGGGGGGGTCTGTTTAAAGGGGATAAAACTTAAGTTATGCAACAAGGATCACTTCAATTACAACTAGTGTAGTTAGTGACAACATACATGCTGGGAAATAAATCTGATGCTTCATTTAGCCAGCTTAGATCCAGCTATCAATGGACCAAAAATTACTAGACCCTATTAATGCCTGTGAGGCTAGCTAGCATTAGAAAAACTAGATCATTCAAATAGAAATCTACTGGCCCCCAAGCTTTCCCGATGGCTTGAAGACACAGCAAGTCATGGCTTGGTTAAATTTCAAATACCCAGGATATAAAATGTAGACATGGACTCATGTAAGGTTTATGTTAAGAAAGGAGGCAGAGAGCCTGGGAGTGGTGGTGGCACACGCCTTTAATCCCAGCACTTGGGAGGCAGAGGCAGGTGGATTTCTGAGTTCGAGGCCAGCCTGGTCTGCAGAATGAGTTCCAGGACAGCCAGGGCTACACAGAGAAACCCTGTCTCCAAAAACCAAAAGAAAGAAAGAAGGACAGTAAGAAAGAAAGAAAAGAAGGAAGGAGGCAGAGGGAAGGGCAGGGCTTAGGTTTTGTGTAAGATCAGACCCTCCTGTCATTCAAACAGGAAAGTGAGAAGGGGCTCTGTTAGGGCTTAGAAAGAGTTCTCCGTTCTCACTTAGCTTGCCTGCCTTTCTGGGCTGATGCCTGGCCTTGAAAAAAATGGTAAAATAAACCACCTCATGTTCACTGCTGAGTCTCCAATGCTCTAATTATGAAGAAAATATATTTGTCTCTCACACAGAAAACATTTGAAAAATCCCTGAGAGTAGTGACTGTGTGAAGACCATAAACATGTCAAGCAGCTAGATTGAAGCATCCCATAATAGGTACACATTTCAAAACATGATACACTGTGCACAGTTATCTAATTCATATTGACTTAAAATTTGAAATGTATACTTAATTTTTAGCTAAGAAAATTAAAAACTCCCCCAACAAAATTAATTGTGGGAAAAAATTATTAATTTTACCAAATATTTAAAGGAGAATCTATGCCAACCCAAGGCATACTTCCTAACAGAAAAAGGGGCAAATTCCAGACACAGTCTTCAAGATGAATACTGCTTAATATTAAATCTAGACACAGACACCGCAATAAAACTGAAAAAAAAAAAAACGTCTTTCCAATATAGATTTTAAAAAGTTTTCATGGACTCAGTTCAGTGGCACACTGTGAAGATGAAATCTTGGGATTCAGTGAGTTGTCTGGGGAATATGGGAATGGAAATTGATGTAACACACTACATTGGGAAGATGTACTGGCTGGTTTTGTGTGTCAACTTGACACAAGCTGGAGTTATCACAGAGAAAGGAGCCTCCCTTGAGAAAATGCCTCCATGAGATCCAGGTGTAAGGCATTTTCTCAATTAGTGATCAAGGGGGATGGCCCCTTGTGGGTGGTTGTCGGCTGGTAGTCTTGGGCTCTATAAGAAAGCAAGATGAGCAAGCCAGGGCAAGCAAGCCAGTAAGAAAACTTCCTCCATGGCCTCTGCATCAGCTCCTGCTTCCTGACCTGCTTGAGTTCCAGTCCTGACTTCCTTTCGTGATGAACAGCAATTGGAAGTGTAAGCTGAATAAACCCTTTCCTCCCCAACTTGCTTCTTGGTCACGATGTTTGTGCAGGAATAGAAACCCTGACTAAGACAGAAGATAAGAGTAAAAACACAAGATCATTAGACACAAACACGAAAATCCACAGTTGACAAAATCAATAGTTCATCATATAAACTATTACTCCACCTTCGGCGAATGGAGTGAACTCCTTCAGCATAAGGAAAACCTCTGCATGCGCCAGCTAAGTCATGCTAAAGGCCAAAGGCAGAGCTTTCCCCAAAGATGAGGAATGCGATAAGGATCCCTGCTCTCAACACTGCCATTCAGCATTGTACTGGAAGCCTTGGCAAAAATTATCAGGAAAGGAAAAAAAAGAAGTTAAAGGCGTTCAAATTGGAAAGGAAGAGCCCAAATGACTTCTGTCTGTAGATGGTTTGCTTCTACACATGGAAACCATCAAAGCCGACATCCAAAAAGGATTGTCAGGGTTTGCGAATGCGGTTCAGTTACTGGGCACTAGTCAGCTCATTAATGGGGTTTCTACACACCAGCAATAAAAAATCAGAAAGAGAGATTAAGAAAACAGTTCCAGGAAGGTAGGCATGAGGTAGCTGAGGGACTCTTGTCATTTGGTTACTTCTGGGAGAGGGAGAGTTGTCTTTTGTTAATGATGTGATTCCTGGTATACCAACCACACTCCAGAGCAGGCTCTGTGCCCAGAATTAATGGCCTAACACAAACTGGACTGAGAGGAGAAAGGGAAGGAGGTAGAGAGGGAGGGAGGGAGGGAGGGAGGGAGATAGAGACTGGCGTGGGGAGGATCTGGGAGGAGCCATTGGGATAGGGAATGAATTTGACTAAATAGGTTTAAAAAGTTAACAAGAAAACAATCCCACCTACAGCAGCACCAGACAACTCATGGATAAACACCATCCAAAATGCCAAAGCCTCGGACACTGACAACCACAAATAATACTGAAAGAAACAAGAGAAGGCCTCAGTAAGGGAAAGACATCCCACCTTCATGGAGTGAGACTTAACTTCAGGAAAGAAATCCTAGCCGACCTGTTCTGTAGACCCAGTGTAACTTCTGGTGAAATTCTAGCACCCTCCTTTGCAGAACGAAGATTTGACCCTCAGATTTATGTGGAACTGCAGGGACCCTGAAGGTCGAAGGAAAACAAAGTTGGAGTGTGCGCACTTGGAGTCCGAGCGCTTTCCAATTCCAAAGCTTACTGTGATGCCACAGTCTCGGCCCCATGAGCTAGCCCAGGGCTGGACACACAGAGTAAAAGAAGAGAACTGACATGCAGAACTAAGCCAAGAGCCTTTAGCTTCAACAGAGAAGGAACAACGTCGTCAATACACGGTGCGGGAGGGTGAATAGCCACAAACAAAAGACTTTGGACCTCTCCTGAAAGGGTTCTCCAGCTTCAAAACCAAATTCAAACTAGATTGACAGTCTACACATGAGAGCAGTTGGTGCTCTTACCCAGGACCTGAGTTAGGTTCCCAGCACCCGTATCGGGTAGCTCACAACAGCCTGTAACCCCGCCTCCAGAGGGTCCAAGGCTGGCCTCCGGCCTCCGCCAGCATCCTCATGCACACAGTGTGACATACATCCACTTGGGCGCACACACATAGACATAAAATAAATCTCTTTTATAAAGTTACTGAATATTTTGTGAATTTCATCTGAAAAGAAAAATAAACCAACTGCACAAGACTTCTACCAGCTAGAGCTTCTCCATGTTTGACAGATTTTCAAGTTATCTCGCACTCATCCGGAAAAGAAAGCTGTCTGCATCTTTAATTACAATCTCAATGACTGTCCACGGCCCATCCTGCTAACATTCAGCGTTTGTAGAACCATTGCTTTTGAGCAGTTTCTCTCTCTAGTCACGGCTCTCAAGACTCTGAAAAGATTAGAGTTACAATGTGTCCATTAAGGATGGCAAGGAGCCACTATAAAAATAATTAGAAAACATTATGTTCCAGAAAGACTTTCAGATTTCTCCCTAAAATATGTGAAAAGATTCTTTGGAATCTTTTCCTGTCATAATTACATACTACTTCATGTTGGTTTCTACTAATCTCATGTAGGGACAAGTCCCAATTTTTTTTTTCTTTCTTTCTTTCTTTCTTTCTTTTTTTTTTTTTTTTTTTTTTTTTTTTTTTTTTTTTTTTTTTTTTTTGGTTTTTTGAGACAGGGTTTCTCTGTGTAGCCCTGGCTGTCCTGGAACTCACTCTGTAGACCAGGCTGGCCTCGAACTCAGAAATCCGCCTGCCTCTGCCTCCCGAGTGCTGGGCTTAAAGGCGTGCGCCACCACTGCCCGGCCCCAATTACTTTCATATCTGCCCCAAATTCTCTGAGTTCATTATTCCCCCACACGCAGTGCTGTGAGGAACAGCAGGAAGCTGAGAATTATCTGTGCCATAAAGTTCATTAAATACCATAGCTTTCAGGTTAAATCTAGTCCTTCCCAAATACAACGTTTGCATAAGTCCTTCACGTGCTGTGCTTCTTCGGAAATTTCCCTGAGCAGCAGTGTTGTGTAACCAGCATCCTTTCCAGTTAGGGAGGGCCTGGCCTCTTTGGAGTGAGCTGGAGGCCACCGCAAGAGACCACTGTCATTTAGAGAGACACACGCTAACATGTGGCCGTCTAAAGAACCTCCAGAGATTTCTGACGTCAGTGCTCTTTTATCTACGTTGTTCTTATTCTCAGATCTGGAAGACCATGAGTCTCAGGCTTCGGTGAAATCAGTTCTATGTGTTGTCCAAAGGTGAGTTGCCACATGGAACTGAAGTCCTCATGCATCAAGGACAATGTATATGTGACCGTTTCCTCTGTGAAGGTAAAATCAAAGAGACAGAACAGCCTTCCAAGATCTGAAATCCAATGGCAAAGAAGTCTCTCTTTTCAACACTCTCTACTCACAGAGAGAAATAAACTGGTTGGATTTATTAGCATTTTTCTAGCTATGAAATAAATGGGAATTTCCAACATCACCAAAATTGGAGATAATAACCATATCTGTCTGCATTGCTGTGAAGAAAACCCAGGTGGGAATTCTCCTACTGACACGGCAGAGGTTGGGGGTTAGGGTCTCCACTGAGGTAGGGACCAGGGGTAAAGCAAGGTCAGACTTAAATACAGCTACAGATTCCTACAAAGTGGGTCTGAGGTTTTAAAATGACACCGCATTAGGGGTTCTGTTTACAAAATATTTTCCCTTTTTGAAAAGTACACAGAATAAGCAATAGCTCACAGAACAAGAGAAGGGACAAACCAGAGCAGCTCTTTGCCAAACCTAGGGCTATTTTGACTCAGAACCAGAAAGAAAGGAGCCAGGACAGGCTGGCTCAGCCTCTTGGGTTTCGGCATTTCCACCAAGGGGCTCCCACAAACCTCAGAAGCACACACATAACTTGAGCCAGCCACATGCACTTAGGTTTGGAAGGCTCTTAGGCCTCCAGTCGGACCATACACTTAACGTGCTTGGTCATTTTAACTCAACATGTTCCTTCGATTTGTCATCTGGACTTAAAGGAACTGACTCTGTATATCACGGCCAGGTGGCCGTCAGGGTACCTATGCAGTGTTACGCCTGACATGGAGCTGCATCTGGAGTTGATATAATAAAATTGCTCCTCCCCGGATCGTTAACTTACAGGGAGAAGGTAATGGAAGAAGATGGATGATAAGTCAGCACCCACTCAGCTGACCAGGCCAGGGGATGAGAAATGATTTCCACACCTCTGAGAACAGTGTTCTTCATGGTCTCCTAACTACACCAGGCATCATTTTCCAAATGGAAGAAAGGAGATTTGAGACTATTGAATGTTAGGGGCAATTTTGAAAAAATCTCACTTCTGAAATCCAATCTCTCTCTCTCTCTCTCTCTCAGATATTCCCCAGCCCCATCACACTTTCCATCCCTCTGCTTAGGGGGTGGGAAAACTTTAGTTCCAAACGCCCTCGGTTGCTGCAATGCCTACAACAAGCCGCAGGCAAACCCCTCACGCCCGCTACCTTTCCAGCTCACCACGGTTAACAGTCAGCATCCAATTCCAGCCCCAAAATGCATTTTACCCTGGACATGTTTTTATTTCCACCAACCAGACATTTAGGAATGGAGGCTAGATAGTCTGGGGCTTAAGTAACTGATCAATTTTATTGATTAAAACTCATTCGATAAAAATCTATTTCCAGTCAGTGCTGGTCTAGATATTAATGTAATATAAAAGTCCTATCTTTTTTACCATTGTATAATAAGATAGAAACCACATATATTTTCTTAATTTTAAATATTCAGGTTAATGTCATGATCTGGACACTACTGAAAGTGATTAAAATAAAATTAAATTAAATTAAATTTGTGTATTTAAGATTACACAAATTCCTCTCCATCAGCCTTCTTCCATCCCTGCACTGACTGGAGAAACCCACAAACAAGGACTCCCATGCAGCTAATGGTTTGTTAAGGGCCATAGATGCAGAGAAAGATTTCCATCTTAGGATTGGGGTCTAAAAAGTATAGTTGAAAAGAACGTGGGGGACATGATATGTCTCTCGGGGGAAAAAGCTGCACCAACACAAAGGACCTTAGCCTAACTCACTTGCTCAGACACATAATGGCAGAGGCAGAGGAGACTGGTCCATGCGTGAATATACATCTCCTTTTAGGACAGTGATGCCCACTGGTGAGCATGTAGAAGATACATAGACCGTGTGACTGTGGTGAGAGACGTGGGTAATCTGTTCATAAAATCAATACACACACTCATCTTAAGAATGTCCCGGGGCCTCACTAACAGGGGCCCAGAATGGGAAAGGCCACTGAGCACAAACCCTGGTGACTAATTTCTATTTGTCTGACATTGATGTCAAGGAGAGCATGTACCTGAGTCGAGCTTGCCTGGAGTTCTAGCCGAGTATGTTCTCCACTCTGGAAAAGCAACCACAATCACATCCTCCCTCTTGGAGAGCACCCATGCTAGTCACTGGTAGAATATTCTTTCAGAAATCCCCTGCTCCAATATGGCCTCACAGTCCTCCTCAATATGAAGCAAGGAAGATCAACAAATCTAGAAGGAGATCAGTTAAAAATCATTGAAACTGAACTGTGGAATCAATCTTTGGACAAGCAGGATAGCATCTTAACTGACTGCATTTTCAAATTTGAAAAAAAAAAAAGGATTTGCACAAAGACAACCAAGCCATTAAGGGGCAGAGGGACCCGGGGTCATTTGCTAACCACACACAACCTTCCAGATGTCAACTGTGCAAACTTGGCCTTCTTGATGCTCTCTCTCCTTGGCACCCAGTGCGTGCAAGGTGCTCATTTGTAAGAGGCCATGTGGTGAGTAGGAAATACACAAGATGCTTCACTCCATTGAGCAATTGAGTCAGGCTAAGGTGCTTTGAGTGGATGCAGGCACTTGTGTCCCAGAGAAGCAGTAAAACAGCAATGCTAGTTGGCAGTCACCCCCCCCCTCAAAAGCAGACAAATAGAACAAGCTGGAAGTTGTGGCTTGTTCCTCTGTTAGATTTTTTTGTGGGAAAACCACAGTGAGAGATACTGAAGAGGAACAAATGTGACCCAAGTCAAACAGAGTCTACCCAGGAGCCTCCAGCATAAAGCACAAGAGGCATGGCCTGAGGTCTCCCCATTCCCAAGGCAGGAGAATGGCCTATTCAGTGTCACCAGTCACTTGTAGTTGGAGCCTGCTCTGAACACTGGGGCTGTCTCGACCAGTGTGTGGATTGGCACAAATCCTCAGATATCGTCCAGAAGTCCAGCCCCATACTGCCTTAGTAAGAGCCCGTGTTTTTAAATTTGCAAAGATCAAGTATTTGTACAAACACATCCAAGTTAGTAAGCCAGTAAATACAACCAACCCATCTGCTAGATATCATCTTCCATCTGTAAAAGCTCCTCTACAGATTTTATTACCATGGCCTGCTTTCTTTGGAGATCACCATCTGGCATAGAAAGGGCAGATAAAAGAACAAAGCCTCTGGCTCCATCCCACACTCACCGAAACGTTCCCCCGTCTTCTCCATCCCTTCTTCGCTCTTCTGTAGCTATTGAAAGTTAAATTTGAAATATGAAATCTTAGGATCCTCGTGTACATGGAGATTCTTTAACCTGAAAGCAAATAACACCAAAACCCATGGGATACAATTTAAACAATCTAAGGGAGACGTTTTCAGCCCCAGATTCAAAGAATTGAGAGATTTCAAATAAATAAACTAACGATGCATCTTAGGGGTTTGGAAAAGCAAAACGAGCAAACTCAAAATCAGTAAACAGAAAAACCTAAGAACAGGAAAGAAATTAATGAAGCAGAAATGATAAAACCAATGCAGAGTCAACAAAATAGAGTTGGATCTTTACAAAAGTAATTAAATATCATGCTCTATTGTTGTAAATATGCACACACTAAGCCAATCTAACCAAAAGAAAGAAAAGACCTGAATTAATAAAATTAGAGGTGGAAAGAGAGCCATTTCAATTGGATAACAGTAAAATTCAGGAAATCACTCATATAAACCTTAAAAACAGATATTTTTGTTACATTGGAAGATGAAATGGATAGATCTCTTGGTGCATATGGTCCTATCAAAATTAAACCCAGATGAGGTAAATTACTACTTGTAAGATTGATTTGGTAATAAATATATTCTTCACACTGGGAAATGCTCTGTCCCAGATGAACTCACTGGTGAATTCTATCAGACTTTCACTAAAGAACTAACAGCAACATTACTCAATCTAGTTAATTAAAAAGAAAGAGATGCTACTAAATTCGTTCACAAAAGCAGCATTATACTTATATATCAAAACCAAACAAAGACAAACAAGAAAATAATAGATCAGTCTCCCCTGAGGAATGTAGATGCAAACATTCCCAACAAAATATCTACAAACCAAATTTAAGAAAAATATTAAAATGAACGTTCATCACAATCAGAAGGCTTTATTCCTAGGATGTAAGGATAATTCAACATACAAGAAATCGATAAAGATATCATACAAACGTGCTTAAAGATAGAAATTACATGGTCATCTCCGTAGATGGAGGGAAAAATCCCAGCATCCCTTGGGAATAAAAATCCTGAAGGAACTTGAGCAGGAGAAACGTCACTTACCAGAATAACGTCAATATACCGCACACCTACAGCTACCATTATATTGAATGGGGTGAACTTCAGTGTCTCCCCTAAGCCTGGGACCAGACAAGGGTGTCCACTTCCTCCATTCCTACTCAGGGCCGTCATCAAAGTCTTATCTAGCACAATCAGATGAGAGAAACAAATAAATGAAGTACACACTGAAATGAAAACATCAAACATTACATACTACTGAATTCCATTCATGAAAGACCCTAAAGGTTCCATAAGGACATTCTGTTAATGTCTAATGAATAATCATTTTACAAGAAACTATTTAAAAGTCATTTCAGTACTATTTATCTGAGTAGAAATGTGCAGAACTGTGTATCTGACCTTCATTTATTATGCCAAAGGTTACAGAGTTTAAGATGTATAAATTTACATGACACATGACCAATACAAGCTCTTTTTCATACAAAATATAATGACCAACTAAATTCTTTTGACATTTCCGCCATTTTTAAATTCATAGCATGTATATGGGAGACCTGCCATTTGGACAACCCTACTGTATCAAGCCCTTGTCTACATCTGTATGCCTTGAGGAAATGAGCATTTTCTTACTGTCTACATGAGGTTTACCTCTACATAAGCAAATGTGTATGTGTTCTCTGCAGCACTCAAAGTGCAAAAAGTCTATAGTGTAGTAGCCTTACTGGCTTACTTAGTTATGCTTCAGAAGTGGGTGAATTAGTAAACATGAGGTTTCTGCCTAAGGAGGCTAATTGGTAATGGCTCCCTATATGCTAAATGCAGTGATGGTCTTGTTGTAATAGATAAGCCTTCTAAGATGCAAAGCAGAGGGCACTTTAGCAGGTTAGACCAAACTATAACTGTTAGTTGTACTACAGAAGACAGTATAGAAAAACAGGGATCTTAAGGGGGTGTGGAGAATGGAAGGGACCCCCACTCTGAGGCCCCCTTGAAGCCTCTCACCAACTGAAAACCAAGAACTTCCAAGTACAGTTAACGTTTGCTGTGAATGTTGCCAACCTGGGCATATTTGTCTATATTTTTACATAATATCAGTTCTTTGAGAATTTCATACAATGGATTTTCATCTTGTTCACCCTCCCCTCTGTCCGACAATGCTTTCCAGAGCCACCCCTACCTTCCCACCCCCTCTTTTTAAATGACCAATTGAGTCCAGTTTGTGCTGCTTGGATGTATACTAATGGGTGTGGGATCATCCAGTGGGCTGTGATTGACCTGCTACTATCCACACCTTTAAAGGAAACCGATTCTCTTTCCTCCAGAAGCCATTAACTGTCCATGGCTTCCTCATCAGTGGCAGAGGCTCATGAGCCCCTCCACACCCATGCTTGAATGTTGACTGGCTTGAGAGTGTGCAAGTCTTGTGTGGTCACGTAGAGCCACTGTTGACCCACGAGTACAGAAGTCCAGTTATGTCTAGGAGATGCAATCACTCCAGTCCTCCTCAACCTGATTTTTAAAAGCATTTCGTCCCTCTTCCATGGTCCCTGAGCTGTAAGTGTGAGGTGCAGATGCCCCATTTGTGTCTGAACTCTACTTATTCTCTACACCCTGACTGGTTTGGGGTTTCTGCATTAAGCATTGTCCACTACATAAAGACAGATTTCTGAAGAGGTCTGAGGACTGCATCCATCTGTGGGTATAGAAATATGAATTTAGAAGGTAGTTTTATCCTGTGTCTGTTTAGCAGAACAATATAAATGGGTTCTTCCCTGGGGCCGGTCGACTCCCTAACCATGTGCTCTTAGCCAAATTTGCAGTTTCAGGCATGGGTTTCCTCCTGGAGACTTTAAATCCAACCAGAAAACAGTTGGCTGCCCCTATAATCTTCATGCCACTGTTCCATCCATGGGCATATCTCACAACACCAATTATACAGGGTCCACGGCTAGGTAAGACTGATGATCATGTTTATGTTAAGAGCACTTCAGTAACAACATGTCAAGCTGTTGGGACCTCAGGAAGGGCTTTACTCCTCTTCTAGATGGCTTTGAAATCTCAAAATAGGTATAATGTTGTTTACAGAAAATATACTAAAGTCCTGCATCTCTATGACCCAAAGTTCTGGTATCTCAACTGTAATCCTGTCAGCTACATCCAAGGACCCACCCTGCATCCTCATTAAGATTCTCCAGCATCTCCTTGATGACAGGAACTTAGAAATCTGTGTGTAGCTATTACTCTTGGGCTTACCTTACTTACTTTCTTCCAAAGTGCTTCTTTCTCTTAACCCTGGTATCTAAAATGTCTATTAAAATGTCTTTAACTGTAATGTCTAACTGTACTTCATATGAAAAATTCAAGACCTTTACTTACAATTATATAATGGGTGGCACATAAAATATATTACACATGGAAATACATACAAAATCAGTGAATGAGAACAGTCCTTCGACCTGTTGTTAGACAGATGACAAATGATAGATAGATAGATAGATAGATAGATGAGCTGGGCAGTGGTGGCACACGCCTTTAATCCCAGCACTCGGGAGGCAGAGGCAGGCGGATTTCTGAGTTCGAGGCCAGCCTGGTCTACAGAGTGAGTTCCAGGACAGCCAGGGCTACACAGAGAAGCCCTGTCTCCAAAAACAAAAAAAAAAAAAAAAAAAAAAGATAGATAGATGATAGATAATTGATAGATAGGAGATGAGAGATAATAAATAGATAGATACATGATAAATAGATAATTGATAGGTAGATAATTGAAAGATAGAAGATATGTAATAAATAGGTAGATGATAAATAGATAATTGATAGTAGAATATAGATATCTAGGATATAGATAGATAGATATAATAGATATGATAGATAGAGATGATAGATTGATAGATATGATAGATAGATAGATATGATAGATAGATAGATAGATAGATAGACAGACAGACAGACAGAGATGATAGAATATCCAAATCAGCTTCTTCTCATCCTATAAAACCTACAGACAGAATTCTCCCCAGTAAGACATTGTGTGCTTTCATAAAGCTCCTTCTTGTTTTCTAAGCTCTGATCCCAGGACAGAAAATTCTACCTAACTGCCTCTCAGGATGGGTGTTTCCTTATTTTTTCTTTGACTGCAATGTCCTTTGGAGCGAAGACTCAAAGGTCAGAGCCACACTGATGCAAAACTACACACCAAGGTCTCATAGGTAATTTATAAAATACGGTTTTAAAATTCAACAAAATCAGTGTGCTAAGAAGGGGTGAATAATTCCCTGAACGTAGCCATTCCCTAAATTCTTCCGTAGTACCAGAATGAACTGTTCTCTGCATTTTCTAGAAAGGCCTAACTAGTACAAGCTAGCACCATGGGTTAAAATTCATTCACTTAAAAAATATTGACTGAACAGTTATGCCAAGTACTGTGTTATACAACAAGGAACAGAACCAACAAAAATGCTCACACTTATGAAATTAATGTTGGTAATGTGATATCCCTTGGTCAGCTGTGTGCTTGGATTGACCTTCACAGCATGGGAACTTGAAATGTGTGCGCAAGGCTCAGACACGGAGGGGGAGGGGAGGGGAGCCTTGCACTCAGTAAGTGGTCCACGGCAATGCCATGGAGGTCTTGAAAGCTCAGACGATCCATTCAAAACCCAGACGATGCATGGTTCGTGCAGATACACTTGATGAGTCAACTTTTATCTGATGAGGAAAAAAATGATAATTTTGTAGAAATTGAAAGGATCCAAGAAAGACAGTAGATACTGCAACTGTAACAAGCTACTTTTAAAGTTGCTTATTTGCTTGCTGAAAGAATATTCTGTGATTTACTAACACTGGCATAAAATGGTTCTTTGCAGCTCCCGAAATGTTACTAGAACCCTATTATTTAAGCTCATGTTGGCAGCTACAGGTTAATATTGGCCAAAGCATGTAAATTACACAAAATTGTATTTTGCACAACCAAGTAGTTAAGTGACCATCCTCAGATGGCAGCCAACTTGGAGTCTGCCTGGCACAAGGCTTTCTGGATTTAGTTTCCAGGCTCAACACCGTTTCCCAGCCCGACTTTTAAACTACTTTTTTCGTGTAGGAAAAAAAAAAAAAAAAGGAACAAAGATGGGGTTCTTTGGCGGGAGAGAAGGCTGCAAGTTTTGTTTTGTTTTGATAAGGTCAGAACATTGCTTCCAAGGTTTTTTGGTGCAGTGGTGGTGGTGGTGGTTTATTGTTTGTTTGTTGTTGTTTAAATCAGGATGTAAAGACAACTCTAATGACAGAGACAGGAGGAAAGACTTCACCCCTGTGCTTTCCCACCTTTCTTAAGGCTACGCCTGAAGGAAGGCAACGTGATCTATCAGCATCAAGTTCTGGAAGTGAGATGTCTGGAGTCTATAACATGCCTAGTTTGCCTCTGTTGGTTTTTCTGCCTTCCCAACATCATAATAAATGCGATGCTTTCGAAGAAACTTTAAAAATGTATGTAATGGACTATGTAGGAAACAGAGTGCAGCAGATAACAGAAAAGGTCGAGTTGTCAGAGAGCAGCTAGCTGTTCACCTCTGCCCGGTCAGGGGTCAGCATATTCCAGGGTTTGTACACGCGGCTTCGCCGAGCACGATCCCTTCCCTTGTTTCACACAGCCTCAGCAGAACTGCCACACTAAAACTTGCAATCAAAGGGATAACAGCTGGACTCTGCAGCCTCTGAGATCCTGGTCAGGATGATTCAACTCAGCGCATAGCTTTTTTCCCAAGACTTTTCTCCACAAAGTAACAAGGAGAGTCGTCCGAGACCAGTGGCAAAGCAGCTAAACTTAAAATCCTGGTAATCAACGTCATCTGTAAAACCCCAGCCTGCAAGTTAATAAAGAGGGAACTAGCATATATTTCAGAAGAAAGTTCTAGTAACCCAAGGAATCTAGACTTCAGGAGAGGTTGGTGTCTTTTAAAATGTTATATATACACATACAGAGAGAGAGAGAGAGAGAGAGAGAGAGAGAGAGAGAGAGAGAGATTGATTTAAGCTTGACCAGAGTTCCCCATAGACTCAAAGCCACTGCAGAAGAGGCTTCTTCTCCTTGAGGAGTGATCCAGAAGGTTGAAAGGACTCAACACTCTATTAAGAGCTGTAGCTTGTGAGGCCACCGCACAAAGCTGTGTGGAATCTCCATGTAGCACAAATGTATCGTGACAGTGACATTCAAAAGGCAGCATCATCCTGAGGCCTCACTGAAAATTCAGTCATCGAAATGCTTGAAACCTAAGAGGGAAGAAGGGTTGGTGATGTACCCACAGGGTCAGTGACTCCTGCTACTTCCTTTAGCTCCTGTTCAGATGGCCAGTGGCACTGGGTGCTTTCCAGAAAGCCTGTCTCTCCACTTCCGTTGGGGCAAGCGCTCTCATAAAGAGGGAATTCTCTGCGACCCAACTCTGAAGTCAGCTTGAGAATCCCATCCTGAGGCATACAAGCTGTTTTCATCACTTACCTATCATACATAAAACATACTCCTGACAGCCTAGTAATTCTCCAAATGAGGTCACCAAATCCTCAGACAGGACAAAACCTCAGGCAGAGCCTCCCCCATCTCATCGGGCAGAGTAAGAGGCCCTCGGAATGCCAACAGCTGTGACCAAAGTAAGAAACTATTTCTTCTAAAATTAGTGAGCTTCTGTAAGAGGTTCTTTGTTCCGCTGAAAGGCAGGGCGTCCCGGCTGTTCTACACTTCCACAGTTGGGACACTGATGTTGTCCCTGCAGGGAACCTGGTATGATTGATTGACTCAGAGTCCCGCTTTGATATATATAGACATGACTGACATGGAGTTTCAGATGTCACCGTTTGAGCAGACTAATATATGAGCAATGGCTCCTTCTCTATAATGAACTAAACAGAAAACACAGTGGTGCAGACACCAGAACTGAGAACAGGGGATGGTTATAGAGTATTTAGTTGCATGTCACTGAACAGGGAGCGCATATACATGCAGAGTGAGAGCAGAAACAAACTCCATAAATACATGTGACCTATCAGGTTATCAGGGCAGATCTCTGTGTGTGTGTGTGTGTGTGTGTGTGTGTGTGTGTGTGTGTGAGAGAGAGAGAGAGAGAGAGAGAGAGAGAGAGAGAGAGAGAGAGAG
>JADRCH010000028.1:13230503-13247230 GCA_019843965.1 Rhynchomys soricoides | reverse complement strand
GAGAGAGAGAGAGAGAGAGAGAGAGAGAGAGAGAGAGAGAGAGAGAGAGAGACAGGGAGAGACACAGAAGCTAACCTTGGGACATGTCCAAAGCAAACCACAGTAGGCACCTGTGCAAAACTATTTCACACTCATCTGGGGTAACTTTGTACCCCCAGGCCACTGAGCAAAGTCTGGGAACATTCTGAGTTTTCATAATGGAAGGAGTTGAAACTTCTGCCCACAAAGCACAGGATGAATTTAAACCAAGAATTACCTGTCCCTAAATGTTAACAGGACTGAGGGTGGGGAACTGCACCAGAGCAAAGTTTAATGTGAGTCACATCCTTCGTTCCAAATGTCTAGCAGCCCTGCAATCACAAGGGAAAAGGGGAACTCAAAGGTAATTACATAACGAATATTTTATTTAGTGTAACATAGCCAATGTTTTAAGTTCCCACTATGCATCAATACTTTCAAATAACTGGCACATTTCACGCATGTCTTGCATAGTCTTTGCCTGATGTAAACCTCGTACACACAGGGCAGATCATTTCAGATCTGCCACATTCCAGACACTAGGCAGTCACACTCAGGTGGTGGCCACCATCTGGAAAGCTGTGTTGGAGAAGATTGGAATATACATTTCATTTTGTTGATAGCAAGAGAGTTCTCTCTCCAACTTATAAGACAGGAGAGAATGGATTGCCCCAGCTTTTAAATGGGCCTTCTGGTTTGAAACAACACCATGGCGGGCACACACCTGACGAAGCCTTCTTCTATAGCTCCCATGTGTGAGTAGAGCTGCTGGCCCACAGGCTGATGATGAACATCAATCCCCTTAGCTGGCCATTGACTGACTAAGGAGCAGCTTGGAAATCTGAAACCTTGGAACACTGAGCTTCACTGACCGTCCCGTCTCCACCCTTTGGAACGCTGGCTTCCAAACAGAAATGCTATCGGTGTTCCAGGTCCCTTTCCTTCCTTGGAACTCTAGAAAACTTTTTGAGTTTTGAGTAAGAGGTTTTGTTGAGTGCCAGGTCCATCAGCAGCTGTGACCGTTCAGTCTGCACTGTACAGACCATTATATGTTGCAATAATGGAAGATTAAAAACAGCTCTTGTGAGATGCTTACAATCTTCTCGGGAATAAATAAATGATAACATATGAAAGTGATTTTAGGACATTTACAAAGCCACATTTTACTGAGTGTTTCTATAAACACAACTCCATCCCCCAAGGACCTTTAAAGGACTACGGTTCACTTTGTTGATGTAGAAATAGCTCAATATCATAGAAACGTATTAAAATTTACTGGCCCCATGTCAACCAACTAAGCCAGTTACAAACAGTTGAGTGTGGTTTTGTTCGGCGCACACACAGGCAGCTAGTTAAACGATTTACTCTTTAAAACGATTCCGTATGTGTTATCTTTTCAGACGGGTGATATTTCATGGCTAGATTTCATGAAAATATCTATGCCACCACAAAAATGTCACGAAATAGAAAATTCACATTCCTTCTCACGTCTCTTCCCAAATCAAAGAGTCGGATGAGCACAGAGCAGTGCCTCTTCTGTGGGGCAGTGGGTGGGTGGGAGCCTTCATCGAGGCAGTGGGAGCTCATTCCGCTGTGAGCTGTGAGGGCCAGAGGACTCAAACCACAGGCTAAAGCCTACACCTTACTTTGTCCTCAGTTTAAAGCCAAATATATCCTGAAGAAAAAAAGCAAACTAGCATTTGTATATATTTATCTGGTATTTTTGTAACCAAGACAAGAGTCTGAGAGTCGTTCAGAGAACTTTCAATGGAGTACAGAAATAGTTGTGAATGTGGACACAGCACACAAACACTGATTTAGTATGAGGAAATGTTACCTCAGGCACGCAGCTAGACAAAGATAGAGTTAGATCCGTGCCAGAAGTGGCTGGACCTAGTTTTGCTGGATCACATTTTAATTCGGTTTTGTTTTTTGTAGGTTTTGTTGTTGTTGTTATTTGGTTTGGTTTCATTTTGTTTCGTTTTTCACAAGCTGGTTTCCAAAAGAAAATTATTTACTTCAAATAATAAAAATAAATAAGAGTTCTCTCTACAGTTTATAAGATATTGGGAGAACAGATTGCCCCAGCCTTTACAAAGGCCTTTTTGTTTTGAAAGGACGCCAGGGCAGGTGCACCCCCAATGACACACCTTTCGTGTAGCAGATGAAAACCCCATGGGTGAGCAGAGCGGAGTGGCCACAAGCTATTGACTCTCCGGTTGGCTTGAAAAGTCTTTACAATGCAACAGGGGAAACTAGGGTGCTGATTGAGAAGCAGGAGAGGACTTGAAATGTACTTCTGTAAACAAGATTTGTAGCAGTCTGCTGAACACGTCTCTGAAGATGGTTGTAACAGCACACAACTGTGTATACGCACTCACCGTGGCTGTGACATGCAGTTTACAATGGCTCTAGTGGTAAGCTTTATGTTCCCACAACTGCGTCACTACCAACAACAACAGGAGAAAACTGCAGGAGAGCTTCGAATGAAGCACTACAAGGCCTGAACTTGTAAATTTGACACACGTGGGAAGAAGGAACATCAACTGAAGAACTGCTTCCATCCACTTGACCTGTGGGCATGTCTGTAGGGCATTTTCTTGATCAATGATTGATGGAAGAGAGCCTAGCCCACCGTGGGCAACACCATCCCTAGGCAGATGAGACTGGGCTGTATAAATAAAGTATCTAAACATGAACCTGGGTGCAAGCCAGTAAGCAGCGTTCCTCCACAGTTCTTCTCTACAAGGCTCCTGCGTGAGTTCACTCAATGATGGAATGAGATGTGAAAGTGTAAGCCAGGCAAACCCTTTCCTCTCCCAAGTTGCTTCTGGTCATGGTGTTTATTGCAGCAACAGAAAGCAAACTAGGGCAAGCACATGCAAGCTCACTCATTGTGTTCTGTCTGTTCTTGTTATGATCCTGTCCGTACTTCCAGAGACACCAACAGGCTGGACAGGAAGGCTGGTTGGCCTGGTCTTCTTTTCTAAGTGCCAACTACCAGATCAGTACCACCTCTGCTTGATGTCACGTGGACACTTCAAACACAGGTTACACAACTGAATGATTGTTCTACTGTGTCTGCTTTTCCTCTCCTATGCAGACATGACCACCACAACCCTCTTAGTTGCAGAGTCCCAAAGCCTCCTTAGTTTCTCTTCTTCCTGGTCAGAATACTGAATTGGGAGCCAGAGAGATAGTTCAGCAGGTAAAGGCACTTGCCAAGAAGGCTGGTGACATAATTTCTGTTTCTAATATCTTTGAAATATTAATAGCCTAAAACGGTTACATTTTGAACAGATTATAGAGAATGGGCTTGCTTCGCTCCTAGTTTACGTATTTCTATTCAAATTGGAATAAAATACCTGACATGGACCCAGAAATTGACAGACTGAAATAAGAAACACAGCTGGGTGGATGAACAAATCATTTATTTAAGTCTTTACCCTGTCTCGTCCCCTCTCAAACACAGCTGAAGTATTTCTTGGGCACTTGAAAATCTTCAAGAGGGTATTGAGAAGCCAAGTGTAATGACATGTACCTGTAATTCCAGCATCTCAGAGGCTGACACAGGAGGACTGAGAGTTACAGGCTGGGCTAGCTTGGGCTATATAGTAAGACAATATCTAAAGAAAAAAAAAGAATATTTGTCTTTTGGGCCATTAAATGTTTTTCATGTGTAAGCTCCCAAGTGGCCTAAACTGTAAAAGGTACACCATGTACGTTTTAATTTCATTTATGTTTTGTTATAAATTATTTTTAATTAAATAAACCTTTATATCAGAACATATAGTTATCAGCAAACCCAAGCAAGCTTTGAAGGGGCATTGGATTTGTATGCCTTGCTCCTTAGGGCTACTTATGTTCAGAGACAGGATCAGCTTCCTTCCACAAAGCCCTGATTCAGGCAGCAGCCAATGTTTCTTTAGTAAATGATTTTTAAGCTGTTAAACAACTGCACTCACAGAGAGAAGGAAGGTTCCAGAAGGGCAGCACCAGAGCTGCGCCACAGGCCTTCCCTTTGCCCTGCTTCCTACATCAGTTTTCACCAGTGAGTCAGTCAATCTGCTTATGGCACCCTCGCTATTTTGTGAATGGTGACAGTCTGGGAGAAATAAATAATGAACTTACAGGCACACGAGAATGAATGAATGATCCAGAGCCTGGCGTCAGAAGACAAAGAAAAGGGGGAGGGGGAGGGGGAGGAGGAGGAAGAAAAGGGGGAAGGGGAGGAGGAGGAGGAGGAAGAGGAAACAGACTTTAGGAAGGTAAATTTTCATACAGGCTAACATGAGAAGCATGAATCCACCCCATCCGCCCACCCCCACCCCTACCTCACACACAGCTCTGCTGGATAAAGGTGGGCAAACACAGCACAGAGGCCAACTTCTGAGAACAAAGTTTAGACACCTAGCAGGATGTCCACTGATACAAAGTTATACCATTACAAATTTACTAACAATCTTCAGGGTTCTGTGAGCAGTGCTTTGCTTGGATTAAGATTACCTAATATGTCACTTCCAATCTTGATTTCCACGAAACCTGTTGGGCTGTGTCATCTTCTCCTTGACGGGGGATATATATATATATATATATATATTCATGTGCCATTGAACAGTGAGCTCTATGAATCATGAGAAAATGAAGCCTTGCCCCAAGCTTCACAGAAGCATGTAAGGACTCGACCAGAGGCAGAGCCAGCCTAGAAGCTGCCAGTCAACTAGGAGACTGGCAAAGTTGTGGCTAAATGCCGATAAGTAGTCAAGCGCTTCTTCTGTTTGCACACTCAAAGTGTCTTCTAGAAGATTCTCATAGACTAAGACACACCATACAGGGATTGTTCCAACAAATAACTTCTCCTTGGGCTCTTTCCCTAACCCCATGTCAGTTCCGGGCATGTCAGTTTGAAACAGTGCAGGAGGTTTCCCAGCCACAAGGACCCAGACACTCTACCTCCCCCTGTCTTTCTGCCTTGAGCTTCTTTCTTCCTTTATGTGCATATTTTACCCTATCAATGCCAGGACATCCACAGAAGCAATGTAAACAAATCAAACCTCAGACCCATTAGAAACAAGTTGGAGCAGTCAGCCATTGTACGGATTTTACAATATACCGAGGCCATTATTCATAAGTGATGACAAGCCCAAAAATGTGGTCTCTTTAAACACGTAGGTACCAGTCTACAAGCCTCACACTGCCATGCTACTTCCAACAGAGATTTCCACACACATGTTCCCTTCCGTCCCATGGCAGATGCTAGAGAGAGGCAGCTTACAATTATGCCCCAGTAAATTAAATGCACATGTACAAAATGGTTTCGAAACCATCGCCAGATTCCAGCGATCCGTTTGCTGTACTTGACACAAAGATGACTAGCTATGACTTGACTTTTAAAAAATCAAAGTGCAGGCTAACTGCCTGGTATGTTTATATCGTAAAATGCCAGCAGCATCGTGTGCCACCAATAATTAACTTTGGGACAGAAAGCACAGTGCTAGAGAACAAAAATTCCCACTCCTACTTTCTCCCTTAATGAAGAAGCATGTTTTTAAACTTCTTAAATACAACAGGGCACCAGCTGACCTCTACTTTCTCCTTGGTTCAGCCACCCTTTCACAGGTTGCCTGAGAACCAGAGCCTCCAACAAGCTGCTGGCCATTTGGAGTAGAGGACACAGGGAGAGCTGATGAGAGAGGAGGTGATGTGTTTCACAAGCATCCTCAACTCTGTAAGAGTCTCTACTTAGGCTGACCCAGTCCCACAAAGGGAATGAAGCCTTTCCCATGATTTTTGATCCAAAAACAGAAGGAAGTCCACAGAGAATGTGTATTTACGGCCAACTCCATCAAATGCAAAGAGCTTTGCCCATCAGAAACATATTTGTTAAACATTAAACATGATCTTAAGATCTTGATCTTAAGACTCTTTCAGCCACTTGATAGCCAGGAGTCTCAGGCACTGCCTTCACGTTGTGAGTTGCCAGTATGGTCTTCTCCTAGCTCTTTGTCTCCTCTCCCCTCCCCTCTTGTGACTTCTCTTCCTCTACACTTTCTTTCCTGTCTTCCCAACTCAGATTCAGCTCCCAGCAAGTCCAGCGACCAGCAAGTCCAGCGACCAGCAAGTACTAGGGCCTAGTGCAGTCAGATCAACATGATTGTCAGGAGAATAAAGTGCTCCTATCTCCTGTCAACAAGATTCACCTCTCTTGGGAGCCAGTTACAGCTGGTGTGGGTCATGTCCCCTCTCTCGAATGGAGCCATTTTTTGTCAGAACAGTTTGGTGCAGGATTTGCAAAGATAGGGACGTGGTCGCTGATGTCTCACGTCATTAATTGTTTAGAATGTAAGATTCAAATGTCTCAATATGCAAGGCAACTTCACAAGCCAAGTGGCTCTCTCTGTGGCCTTGTTTGTTCAAAACGACCACTGAATCTCAACTGCTAGTGATTCTGACCAGTTTTCTCTGTACGGCCAGCCAGGTTGGCACGGCTATCTGGAGCTATCTGAAATGCTATAGAGTTTGTCAGCAAACCAGCGGCCATTCTACTGTGAGCGAGTTGCAAGAGCTGAGAAAAACAACATTTTATGCCAATTCCAAGTTGTTAGCAAATAAAAGTTATTTTACTTGCTTCTCTTCCCGTGTGTTGGTTTTCTGCAGAGGTTTGTGGCATCGATTTGCTTATAAATTTTGTGCTGACAAGCTGATTTTATATTTTGTAGTCCTATAATAAATTCTGTCTACAGAGGAGAGACTCCTGGTTTTGAACACGGCTTGTCTTGCAGATACAGGCATCTGATTCTCAAACGTGAAGTGAACCTACAACAGGTTTTTGAGAAGCATGTGTTGATTCTGTTACTCAGTTTGAGGCAAGACCACTTTTGAAAAAGGAGAGAAAAGGAAAAGGAAGGAAGAAATACTTCACTAAAGAGGAAAGAGTTTGTTTCTTCACTCCACATTTCTGTGCTTCGGACAAATGCCAAGGAGTCTTGGTAGGCTAAACCCACATTTCCAGCAAAGTGCGTCTTTTACTCATCTTACTGTTCAGGCCTGGGTGACAGATGCCCTGGGATCCACAAGGATAGTGAGGATCCAGTCCACAAGCCTGGGAGTCACCAATCCCTATGTCCACCATCCCTAATTAGATCATAATGGAAGTGTTAGCTTGTGAGAGGATAAGCTAGTACTTGCCCCAAAGAGGATATACATTGTAGCAAATAAGAAATGAGCTAGAAGTTAAGTCAACAAACACAGGAACTCACCGTTTGCATTTCAGATACAAAACAGACACTAAAATGTTATTATTTGAACTATTGGGCCTACCCCTAAGAAATTAATTATCCTAAACTATGTGTTTTTATTCCTGGTTTTTTTTTTTTAATAGAAAATAGGCCTGTCCATCTTGATATTAATTAAAATATTTTTTTTTATTTTCTGAGCTGCTATAATTCATAATTGCATCTGTTTTAAATCTCCTTTTATGGTTGATACACTTCTATCTAACTTAATCCACTATGTTATTGATGAGCTATAAATACAAGCACTTTTTAAAGCCAGCAATGCGCCAGTGTGATGCGTAGCTAAATTTGAACCTCAAATACTCTGTAAACCAACTGGCTTACAGTCATTGTGTTGTATTTTTCCATCACGGGCAAAAAGCAGTTTTGGACTATCTTATAAATTCAGAGTCCAGGGAATTCCAGTGAGATAATGTCACTGACCTTGAGAACAAATAGTCACTAGTGGATTTTATAGCTCAATAGTGTGGAGGATGCAAAGGGCTCATTCTCAGGCTCCATCAGAAAAGCTGCTAAGTCAACAAAAGATGAGGTAGAGTGTGCACTAAAAAGCAGAATTCTAAGGCTTACCACCTAAAACCGGAAGATTTCTAAATAACTCAGATATCAAGCAGGAACCCATCCACTTGATGTTTGCCCAGCAGGGCAGCATCTCCCGTAAATTAACCTTCCTGAACCATTTAAGTGACCAAACATAAAGTCAACTTGTAACTCATGGGTTCTCCTTCAATCTAATGTAGGTTTTGGTTGGTTGGTTGGTTGATTGGTTTTTGTGTTTTGCTTTGCTTTGGGGTTGTTGTTGTTGTTGCTGTCATTGTTGTTTTTACAGTGGTATCATGTAAGTCAGCTACATTTTTCAAAAGCATGAAGCTGCAGCTAAAAAAGTCAGAGTTGGCTCCCACTTAGACTGGAATATGAGCAACTGCTGACTCTTCCAAGGGGCTAGGTCATGGGAGAAAAAACTTGCTCAAATCACGCTATGTGTGTTTATACCCACAGCCTGATATTTGTCAGAAATGCAGCTTCAATTAGGGAGAGCAAAGGGAAATCAGCTTCGGTTGGCTAACTAACCGGAGGCGTCTAACTTTTATACTTGTTCATTTGTTAAAACATGCAAGCAGACAGCTCTCGGAGGCTGTATGCTGCTCATTATGACAAACACATTCCTTTAGTCTTTGTAACGAAAACCATATGGATTTCTGCAAGTTAATTATATCATAAATGTGCCATAATAGTTGGGATGGGGGCTGGGCAGGAATGGTCTGGCAGTAACTGGAAGAAAGTGCAAGACTTCTTTTTAACTTGGTTGTCTACTGTGCCTCAGTTTCCCAACATTTAAAAAGATAATAACAGGACTCCTAAGCGTTATCAAAATGCTTCCTACTTAGAGATAAAACCACATTACAAACTACAATTCAGGCCAATATACAAATATCAAAACAGTGGAAGCTTTTTCTTAATATTAACTAGTTAATCATAGCTCTGTCCCATCGCTGCCAGAATCAACTTTCAGAAACACAAATCAAACTCTTTAGCTGTTACTAGATAGTATTTAGAGAATTGCATTTCCCAGTCTGCCTTCCTCTGTAGTCCCCACCAGCCACCAGCCACCAGCCACCAGCCTCGCTTTGCCCTGACACATAGAAGTGCACACCAGGTCCCTGTGTACTCTCAAAGACTGTGTGCTCCTGCCTATGTCCTGGACCACCCCCATCTTCCTTTGCAGATGGTCCTGGCTTTCCTGAGACTCCCATAGCTCTCTGCTCTGAGCTCTAGCACCACTTGCTGCATCTTTTAAGCACTTACATTGTGCGATAACTGTGTAAGCCCCTCCCTCAAATACAGGCTCCTAAAGAAAAGAGTCTGGCCTATAAAGTAGTAAGGGATCGCTGAATACTATTTATGACCCAACTTTAAAAGTCAAGTGTAACTACTTGCTCCCCCTCACACACCCCCAGGGATCTCGTTTTTAACTAGTTTCCACATTCTGTCAGCCAATCAGCTCTCTAGCTGTAATACGTTTTAGTAGCCAGAAAATGATCCCGAGAGACTTGGAATGTTCTTAACTATCAAAGACTAAACTTTTCCACTGCCCCATCCTTTCAATACCAAAAAAAAAAAAGAAAAAGTGAAATAATTTTAAAAGTTTTCCATCAAGAGCTCAAGCCAATCTTCTGGTTAAACCTCAGTTAATCAAAAATTAAACAAATGTAAGTCTTCGTTCCTGACACATTCCAGCTAATCATGGTCTTATGGAGCCTTGGAGAATAGAGACAGCAGTGTCCTGAAGACAACTAGGCCTCCACCTTGACCTGCCAGGCCATAACAATAGTTCCTAAATCTGCCAAACATCAAAATCCCACCAGGTGATTCAGAACAGCATTCTATTGACCTACTTCTTTTTTGTTGCTGTGTGTCTGATTGATTGATGATCGATCGATGGATCGATGGATTGATTGTGTTTATGACTATACTCTTTGCAGACAGAAAACAACCTCTCTCTGATCACAGGGAACTTAGATTCTGTGAAATACAAATGTCTAAGGAACCCTCTTTCAGAAATGAAGCCACATCCCTGTGGAACAAGAGCAGCAAGCAAGCTCGGCCAATTGTATCTGAGACACGGAACTCAGAGAAAAGCCAGAGGGGAACCTGAAAGTCAGAGAAGACAGGGGCTAAAGAGCCTGACCCATGAATGCATCAGAAGCAGCGCTAGAGGAGTCTGGCTTTAGGATGTCAACTCGGGAGCCAATGGAGGATCTCAAGTCAGAGATCCATTCGCCTATTTGGTAAATGTTCTACAAGACACCACATTCATTTGTAACTGTCGTTATTGACACGTGTCCTCTAGTGCTCAAGACCTTGAAGGTTAGAAAGAGGAAGGAGGCCCAGGAAGGAGGAAGGGGGATAAGAGAGGGTAATGAGGACAGGAACGTGATAAAAGCACATTATATGTATTATGAGAATGTTAAAATTATACTCATTCTTTACAATTAATATGCATTGTTTTTAAGACAAGCTCCTGTCTGAGGACCAGTACACTTTAATTTTATCAACACTCCAGGAAATGTGACAACTCAGCTCCTGGAGAAGGCTCTGTGTCACAGATGTCTTTGGGTATCCATATTTCTTCCAGGAGAGCACATGCCAACTGCGTGGTTTTCTTTCTGCTTCTATAGATCCCCAGTCACAGAACTACTGCAGGCAAGAAGAAAGGAACCTGGTTTAAAAAAAAAAGCAAGGTGGCATTTTTTAAATGCATATGTGTGCACCTTTGTGTGCACGTGTACGTGTTCCTGGATATGTTGTGTGTATGTGTGTGTGCATGCGTGCGCCTTGCGGGGGCGCACGTCTATGTGTGTGTGTGTGTGTGTGTGTGTGAGACTCACTGCTTATGTGAGCTGAATCACCCGTCTCCACCTCACCATAGGAGTGTTGAGATTACAGATTTGATCTTCCTCATATCCTTCTTCGATTCTTTAAGTCCCTTTTAGATAGAAACACATCCAAACTGGGATTCACAGGACTGGAGGCCCTTGCTAAAGGCCATCTCTTGGCTAGATTAATAGTCCTTACTGTACCTCCGTTTCTCCTTCAGCCATCTGCCTTCTTAGTAAAATCTTCTGAGTGTAGATAACAGTATCAAGTACCTGTGTGCTTTTTTTCATGGCTCGTACATAAACACGGTGACTCTCAGAGAAGCATTGCCAAGCTCTGCTTTTTCACCCATCCATGTAACAGCTACATTTGAATGTGCACTGTGTATTAGGTGTTGGTCACTAGACTTTATTGCTGAGCAAAACCCCTGCTTATGGTCTAAAGCCCAATAAGGAAGACAAGAACTGGTCATATAACCACACAGAGAGAATTACAAATTGACGTATGCAGAATTATAACTCATTAACATCGTGACCCAGACTATGCCATGTTTTCTCTATCAGATGCCCTTGCTGGCTCCCTAACAGTTCATCGTCAACACCAACTGATGCTTACAAGATGCTGCCCCAACACAGTGTGCCATTTGCCACTTAAGGCTTTAGGTAATGAGCCAGATGGAACTGAGTCTGCACTGGGTGAGACAGAAGAAATTTCGGCACACAGTTCAAACCAGGGAAGAAGAATCTTGGGCGAGTTTACTGGCAATATCGTATGTCTAGCCTGGAACACACATGTTAAATGAAACAAGCCAGACACAAATACCACATGAAATCGGAAATATAAAACTCACGGAGACCGTGAGCGGAATGGTGGCTACCAGGGCTGACAGAGTGTGTGGAGAACAAAGAAGATGTGGTCAGAGTGAAAACTCTCAGGCAAGAGGAAACTTTCAAGAGATCTGTTGTTCTCCCCATTAGTGTGTGTGTGTGGGGGGGGGTTGTTTGTGAGATTTGTTAGCTAGTTTGCAGTTGTTGTTTAGTTCGTTTACAAACTTGACATAAGCTAAGCAGAGGAACCTCAGTTGAGAAGACGTCATCCTCAGACTGGTCTTTAGGCAGATCTGTGTAGCAACTTCCTAATTAGTGATTGATGAGGGAGAACCTGTGGCCAGGGCCATTCCTAAGCAGGTAGTCCTGGGTGATATAAAGAAGCTGGCTGGACAAGTCACGGTGAGCAAGCCAGTACCTTGCTCAATGGTCTCTGCTCCAGGTTCCTGCCCTGTCTTCCCTGCAAGATGAGCTACAACTCTAAACTGAAATTAAATCCTTCCCTCCTCAGGTAGCTTCTGGTCCTGGTGTTTATCACAACAATAAAAAGTCACAGTGGTGGCGCACGCCTTTAATCCAAGCACCCAGGAGGCAGAGGCAGGTGGATTTCTGAGTTCGAGGCCAGCCTGGTCTACAGAGTGAGTTCCAGAACAGCCAGGGCTATACAGAGAAACCTTGTCTTGAAAAAAAAAAAAAAAAAAGAAACAAAGAAAAGAAAGAAAGAAAGAAAAGAAAAGTCACTAGAACAATGGCGACTACAATTAATAGCAATGTTTTATTTGAGAGTGTAGGTCTTAAATGTTACACTGCTAAAATACGTGTAAAGTAATATATGTGCTAATTAGCTCACTTTAGCCCTTCACAATTCAGAGCCACATATTCTATATCATAGACCCATGGCTTTTGCATATTAAAAATGGCCTTTATCTTTGGTGACAGTAGCAGCTGGCTTTACGCCCCAGAGCTTTTCTTAGCGTTTTATTGATTATGATTGATCATTGATTCATTTGATCATTGAATTCGCCCTCAAGAGAAGTAATCATGGTGGTGCTATCCCCATTCTACAGATGAGAAAATCAAGGTGCAGAAGGAATCCACACAGCCAGTAAAGAAAGTCAGGACTCCAGCCCCGCCAGAGCTCTGCTCACTGAGAGCTGCTGGAACATGGCAATTTCATGGCAAAAACTGTAGAGGTTTGGCTGTTGCTTCTCTCAATAAGGTATCCTGTTCTCCCAGTGACGATCTCACTTTCCATCTAAATAGTAAATTCTACTTGATAGATCCTGCTGGGAATCCCAATTACAGCAAAACAAAATGTCCACTTTTTTTCCATGAGAAACTTGGTGTCCTGAGATTTGGTATGACGCTTTTATGATTACTTCCTGAGAACACAAGGCTCAAGCTCTCAAGCTTAAGAGAAGGGTCTACTTCCTTTACCACCACACAGGAAATTGATTATAGGTTTGATACAAAGTTCTGCCCCTCGAGAAATGATTCTACTTAACACCCAGTGCAGCACAAGGTGAGAGCAGTTAAACTTGAAAGGTGGAAACCCAGATCTGAACCGGCTTTGTCTGAACCTCTTTGAAGAGGCCACTCCCTGTCACTTCCGGGCATGCTGCTTCCTGGCTAGGTCGAATTTTAAGAGTGGAAGAAGAGAGAACACTGCAAAGGAGGCGTGTTAGGGCAGGATGACCTGGGGAGGGTGCCACTGCTGTTTTCATGGTGTCAAGACTTTCTCTTCTTGAGCTGAAGAGTCAACAACCGTCATAAACCACCTTCCTTAATTGATTTGAGAATCCATACAGAAAGGTTTTGTGTTTTTTTTTTTAAAGTATCTCTTCTTAAAATAGCAGAATGCTTGTTGGAATAAAGAATTCCGGGCAGTGGTCGCTCGCCTTTCAGGAGGCAGAGGCAGACAGATTTCTGAGTTCGAGGCTAGCCTAGTCTACAAAGTGAGTTCCAGGACAGCCGGGGCTGCACAGAGAAACCCTCTCTCGGCACCTCTCACCTCTCTCACCCACCCCCACATCCTACATTTCTACATTTAGCACTAATGATTGGCAAACACGGTACAGCTTAGAAGACAGTATGATCCAGGTAGGGTAACACACACCTTTAATCCCACCACTTGCGAGTTAGAGGCAGAGAATCCAAAGTTCAAAGTTCAAAGTCATTGCCAGCCACATAGCAAGTTCAAGGTCAGCCTGGGCTATAAAGAGATACTGCCTAAGAACACAGAGACCCCTGGGGCAACTGATGAAAGATACGTCAGGGAACAAGAATTTTACCACAAGACTGAAAATGCTGGTGACAGAAAACAGTGCGACAGCCACGACCCCTGGATTAGAATTTCTGCATCGAATTTCTAAAAATACTTTTCCCCTCACGAGATATAACCTTTAACCCCTTGGAATACATGCAGTGTTGAGCTTAATCTTCCTTTTGGAAATAAGGATTAGCTCTAAACCAGCAAGCATACAGAAGTACAGCAAGCATGGCTTGCCGGGGTGACGGACCAGCTTCCAGAGGTAATACTCACATGCCTACTTTCGTATGTAACCTTTTCAAGTGACAGCTGGCTTGGAGCCACACAGTATTCAAGCTGTGTGCATTGCTTCTGTGTGACTCCAACAGTGGACCTAGTGAATATTTCAGGAAGGTATGATCTTGTTCTAATTGTGGAAATGACTGAGCTGATCAAATTACCCGTGGCGTTTCTTGCATTACACCAAACAAACAGTTCTAATAAGGAGCTTTGATTGGATGATTAAAAAATCGCCAGCCATTTCTGTAGGCCTTTGAAAAAATGGAAAGTGTAAGCAATGAAGAAGAACCAGCAAGGGTAATGGAAAGAAGCTAACCCTCTAATACGCGGCTGCTGTGGGGATCAGTTCACCTTAATTACCACTGCTTGGCTTGAAAAATAATAATCACCACGAAGAAAGTAGCTTTAATTCTCTATAAGCTTTGAACAAAAATACTTGGATTTTTCGATTATTCTTCTTGTAGGTAGACTTACTGGATACCCAGATTACATCACGTTTGCTAGATTTTTGAATAAACACGTTCCTCGATTATAAATGATTTGGGGCTGGCACGGCGGCACACACCTCTAATCCTAGCACTTAGGAGGTGGGAGCAGGAGGGTCTGCAGTTCAAGGCTATCCTGGTGTGTGTCACTCCGGGGTTGATCGCCTCGTTAACTGTGCCCTAGTCCCTAAAAAGATTAACTGCAGACTTAGACACTTCACCTTTTTCCTGTCTGCAGGAAAAGGGGTGATGTCCCCCTCTAGGAATGAGTGAGAAGAAAGTCATGGGGGAGCCCACATGTTCTTGAGGCAGAAGTTCTTGCCAGTTTTACAAGGGAAGAGAATGAACTTCTGAGGACTCTGGAGGGTGATGAAGAGAGACTTCAGTAAGCCAACCAACAGCAGCACACACAAGCATGAGATGCTCCACTCCGTGTACAGGTTTACTTCTTGGACAGATTAAACCGAGAGTCTACTTGTCATGATGGGCAGTGCCCATTCACTCTTGACATTCCCCTGTCTTGCATCCTGCCTATCACGTACACACAGACGTAAGTCAATGACACAACAACGAAGGTAGTAACTTATTCCCTCAATGCTAACACACCTTCAAAGATGCTCAAATCTCAGTGGAAGATCCATTATTAACCTAGATTTTCCATTAGGGGTAACAGGTAGATGTCAGGCCAGAGGTCAGAACTCAGAGCTCAGGATCTGGTATCCCTGCCTTCCTATGGCTGGTCTAAACTATAACAAAGGATAAAGAATAAACTTATGAATTAAGTTTCTATCTGTCTGAAACTTACTAAATAACCTGAACCGATGCCTACAATATGCCACAATGGTTAACTCCAAGTAGTTTGTACTTCTGTTCCTTTCTCCATGATAACAGAAATTTCATCCAGTCCCTGACCTGTGCACAAACATGTCCACAAGTCCAGACCCTAGACATTGATTATTCTTTGTGGACAATTGACAAATGACATTTTGCAGGAGCCTCTTCTTTGGAATAATTTATTTATTTTTTTATGTGCATAGGTGTGAAGGTGTTAGATCCATTGGAACTGGAGTTACAGACAGTTGTGAGTTGCCATGTGGGTGCTGAGATTTGAACCTGGGTCCTTCGGAAGAGCGGCCAGTGCTCTTAACCACTGAGCCATCTCTCCAATTCCTCTTCTTTGGAATAAAAAGTTACATTTTGGAAGGGAAAGGATGGATTTTTGATGAATCTAGATATTATATTATATATCAGATATATAATATAAGCAAAGCTAAATCCAGAAGGAAAGTCACTTAGGTCCTCAAAAATCACGCCAAGTCTCTGCATCCACACACAGCTGGTGACTAGGAGTGGCGACATTAATATAAATATAAAGACTGGTATAACTATAAAGAGGAAAGGCATGTGCAAAACACTCTCCAGACTGCCACAAACAACATAGGCTTGGAAATTCCCGAATTCTAAACCATGCTGTGCTCTTAAAAAAAAAAAAAAAAGAAGTGTGCCTTTCCTGTTCAACAGTGAATTTCTTCAAGTGACACACTGTATATCTGCTTCTAATATTATCTAGTTGCTCAGAGTAGGCATGTGCCTTAGACATTGTTTCTCCTTTTCCTCTAGAGTGGACGTGACCTTCAGTCCAATGACCTTGTCCTCTGGAGCACAGCCGCAGTCAATCTCCCCCTCCCTGTCTCTACTGTAATCACTCAGGCCCATGTCATGTTTCCCCTTAATCTACAATTAAAGCCTTTTAACTCTGCTCATATCTCCATCTCTTTCGATCCCAATCATCCTGCATGTTCCCCATTGATGTGGAGTTGCTAAAACAGAAAAGTGCCCCGGGACGCTCCAAATAATGTCTTCAGGGACTAGACCATTACTTTCTGGACTTTATCCAGGTCCTTTAGCACAGCATTCAGGGTCTAGCAACACAGTTTCACAAGCTCCTCCCTGCTTCCATACACTCCCCCCTCCCAGAACAATCCACCTTGAAAGCTGCCCTCCTGCCTGTGTCATTGCCCATAGTGCTCCTACAATTTTCACAGTGCTCCCACATTGCCCACAGTGCTCCACATTGCCCACAGCGCTCCACATTGTCCATAGTTCTCCCACACTGCCCATAGTGCTCTCACATTGCCCACAGTGCTCCAAACTGGCCATAGTGCTCCCACATTGC
>JADRCH010000028.1:13190046-13223095 GCA_019843965.1 Rhynchomys soricoides | reverse complement strand
TAGTGAGTGTGAGATTCCGGGGGCTCCACCCCTTTTAGTGAGTGTGAAATTCCTTCATTCCCTGACACTTCATCCCCCACAGCTGAGCAAAGCCCTGGCACCACAGACACAGCTCTGGAATGATGGCCTGTGACTCAACAACTTGCAGGCGCTGCGCTCGCAGTAAAAGGTGCTACGAGGCAGTTGTGCTGATGGTAATAGCCAAGGACCGTTCCGAGGTAGTGCGGAGACCAGAGCCCCTTTCCAATTTCCTGGTGGCTTTCTACCATGAAAGAAGTCCCTAGAACATGACTTTGAAAACCTGTTAGGACTGTCGATCATTTCCAAGCAGTTGGTTTGACGACACTTCACTTATGTGTGTCCGCACACCGTCAAGATTACCAATATCAACAGATAAAGTCTGGTTTATTTTAGATTCCTGAGTTATTCTCCCTATTTCATTTCATTTCACGAAAGGGGTCCAGGCATAGAAAGCAAATGCCATAGGGGAAAATCCCAGAGTGATTTCTTTCATTAAAATTGCGTTTGCTGGAAATTTAGACAATAAACTGTCCTATCTCCGGGCTCCAGCTGTACACTTGACAGTTACCATCACCTACAGATGTATTTTAGCAAATGGGTCCCCACAAGATGCTTCAGGCTTTTACAAAGGCCTGAAAAATAACAGGGAACCTCCTAAGATATATATCTAAAACCTCAAAGCAACGCCAAGAAAAAATAAGACAACTCTTCCTCTTTCCAATGTGGCAGCGATAAAATATACCTCAATCTGCCACTAGAACAGGGGGCAAGATGGGCCAGCAGAGCCCATCTTCCTCTCACCTCTGAACTTAAGGGCATCATCATTGCCCAGACACATTAGCCACAGAGCGTATGACAATCAAGGAAGGGTCTTTTGGAAAGGGGATTTGTGGTCAAAAGAAACTTCAAAAATTCTTATTTGATCAAAAGTAAAGGAAGAAAATTAATCAAATTTCTTCACAGAAATACTACCCAGGCGGCAGTCTCCAAATGTCTTCGCCAAGAAAGCAAAACGATGCATGCAACTGTCAGACACAGGCATATTATCTATGGTTAAGCGTGGTGGATTAAAATCACATGATTTCTTCACAGAGGACCCATCAGAACTATGTGTTCGACGAAAAGGAACACATCGGAGTATTCTGTCTTACAGCTAGGTGTTAAAAACCAGCCTCCAATACCACAGAGACTATATCGTAAGAACACACTCTTCCACTAGATCCCCAGCTCGTGCGTTACATAATCACCACGTGCACATTGCTCACACCGACTCCGGGCTTTGAGTTCACACTAACCATGAAGAAGAAGTGCTTCGCCTCATAGCAGAAGAGCAGAGCTTGTTTCTCTACCCCTGTCTTTCAGTTGCTTATCGAAACACATGATCTGGAAACCATGAACTCTGTTTCCTTCTCTAGGTCACTGATGCTCATTCTTGATGAGCAGGCAGGATGTTTTCAGTGTAACCATAAGTTTCCTTCCTATGAAGTTACACTTTGCTAATTAGATTAAAATTTGGGAAATACTAAGAGTCTTTTAAAGAAATGATAAAGCATCATGAGTACTGTCGCAACTTGGAGAGGAACCTTGGCATGTCTTCCTTGCATAATGTCTCTGTCCTAATCTTTCAACATACTGAAAACATTCTCTTCCTGTGCACACACAGGCACAGACATCTTATCCATCGTTAAGCCTGGTAGATTAAAATCACATGCTCGTTTTCTTTGCCCCTTGCTAAAAAAAGCAACAGTGTACGAGGAGAATTGAAGAGTAAGCCTCACCCTTCCCTTTGGGGAGGCTGGAAATCAGATGAAGGTGTATGGACCCTGCACAGAACAGGAAGAGCTGAGACCAAGCATCTCTTGCAGACAACTTCATCAAGGAAGGAGCAAGTTCACTGTAACCTTCCTCCTAAGTCCCTAAGACGTTACCCAGATGTGGCAGTGAGACACATAGCTGAGACAAACTAGCTTCAAATCTTTACCAGGAATAGACAACCGGGTCCCAGTGTGCCTACGCATCCCCCCCCACCCCCCCAGAACAGAAAGTAGAGCAAATATCTCCTAAGCACAGGACTGCCCAGCAGAGTCAGAGGACAGAAACCATAGGTTAAGATGAAAGCCACAGATGACCCAAAAGCCTAGAATTATAAAGAAGAGAGATAAAGATGGAAAAAATAAGAGCCCGCCCACCGCCACTATCAACAAACTGGTACCTGTAAAGTATGTGAGTTGGTTCAAATAGGTTCGGCTCCCATAGACTCACGTTTTTCAATGTTTGGCCATAGGGAATGGTCCTATTAGGAGGTGTGGCCTTGTTGGAGGAAGTGCTTCACTGGGGAGGTGGGCTCTGAGGTCTCCTATGCCCAGTGTGGAATCAGAACCTCCTCCTGGCTGCCTTTGGATCAAGAAGTAGAACTCTCGGCTCCTCCAGCACCATGTCTGACTACATGCTGTCGTGCTTCCCATCATGGTAATAATAGACTGAAGCTCTGAAACTGTAAGCAAACCCCAATTAAATGATTGCCTTTATAAGAGTCATCTTGGTTGGGGTGTCTCTCCACAGCAATAAAACCTGACTATGATAGTGTGGAATTTGTCTGTGACTGAAGGAAGCCAAGTAAACTCGTGCCTACAGACCAGAGTGACTAGTATTTGCCGGTAAACTAACTGATAGCTGCTCTTTTCCCTGGCATCTCACACGGATGCCCTCAGTTCTCAGGGTCTTTGCAGTGCTAGTCTGAAATGAAACTGCAGAGACAAAACTCCATTCCAAGAAGGAAGGCTTGCAACTAAAATCAAATAGGTTTGGACTGGAAGTCAGCTGGAAGGAAAAGGTATGTGCCCTGTCAGCAGGGGATGGCAGCTTGAGTCTAGAACTGAAGGCGAAAGCCAGGAGGACATAGCAGCCACTTGTCATCTCAGTATGGGGAGGTGCATACAAGAATCTCAAGAAAATTTGCTACCCAGACTTAACCAAACAGCAGGCTAGGTTCCTCAAGAGACCCTGCCCTGATATATAAGGTGGGTAACAATAAAGGGGGACATCTAATGTCAACTGGTGCTACCTGTGTCCAATGTATATTCACTCATATACACACAGACGACACACACACACATTTTTTTTTAATTGCTCTTAACAGAACCTCATCCATTTTAGGAACAAGGATGGGTCAGTAATGTAAAGCTAGAATAAATATCAAATGTCGATAAATATACGTAAGAGAAAATACTAAGAAACTTGAAATGAGAAATAAAATCCAGGACAGGAGGAAAGAGAGAAAGGAAAAGCCAAACACTTTTATGATCGCCAGAACTTTGAAAGGCTGTAGGAGAAAATAAAACCGCGAGACTTTTTGAATATATTAAAGATATTCTTGGGAGTTGAACAGAAAGACAAACAAACCCATGGGAAATGAATCGCATTAAAAGGTTAAGCCAAGAAATCTGGTATCTGGCTGGCATCTGTCGGTAGAGGAGATAAGGTGAGAGGTTAAGTGTCTCTCCAGTTAAGTGCCGCCCTAGACACATGTCTATGTGTGGAGAATAGTCTAAGTAGACTGCTTTTAGACAGAAAAGGCAGGCATCTTTCTCACCCTACCTGCTCTCTCAAATCTATGAACCACAGACTTCAGCAGAGGGGCCCACACTGACACGCTATCATCCCCAAACCTATAGTCTATCGGAGTTTGCCCTTGGCGTTGTGCACTCTGTAGATCTGGAGAAGTGTTCACTGCATATTCGCTGTGAAGACATGGCGCGGAGTGATTCCCCCTGCAGAGAACATCCCTCGCGCTCTGCCTGGTCGTCCTCTCTCACCCGATCCTGTGCTGTGAAGACATCACGCGGAGTGATTTCCCTGCCAAGAGCATGCCACAGTGCTCTGCCTGGTCGTCCTCTCTCACCTGCTGTCTTCACAGGTTTGCCTTTTGTCACAGTCATTCAGAATGTAGCGCCAGCTTTTTCACTTCATAAAAATACATCTAGGATCCCTCCCCCGTTTCTTTTCATACCTCACGGCCTCCTTCAATAGCATCCCGTTGTGTAGATGTATCACAATTTGTATGTGCGTTTCTTGAGCGTCATTTACAAATAAAGCTGCTATTAAGTCATGTGCAGGTTTTCGTGGCCTTAGAAGTTTTCAATGTCTGAGCAAACTCCAGACAGCAATCAGCAGATATCATGGTAAGAGTCTGTTTAGATTGTCAGAAACTGCCAAACTACCTTTCAAAGTTATGGTACTGTTCTCTACGCCCATCAACAATGAGTAATGCTTCCTGCTTTCCCACATCTTTTTCCAACACTTGTTACTGTCAGTTTTCTGGAATGGCAACATCCTGCTGCTTAACATCACAGTGTCCTGACTCTAGGTGATAGAAAGCATCTCACCGGTGTCTGCCACCAGTCTATGTACGTAATGTACATGCTGTATTTGTGTCTGTGTATACGTTTCACAAAATGTCTATAAAATCTTTGAACTACTTTTTAAGCTGGGATGTTTGACTTCTTGTTTTGAGCTTTAAGCATTCTATGTACTGGCCGTTTACCAAATGCGTCTTTTGAAAATAATTCCTTCCAGCCCACCACTTGTTGTCATGTCCCCGACAGTATTTCTCACAGAACAGGAATGTTTAGTTTTATTGACAGCCAACTTACCGATTCTTCCATCTACGTCTGTGCCTAAAAACGTATTACCAAACCCAAAGTCATTCTAACTCTCTGCTCTGCTATTTACTGAGAGTTTTACAGTTTTGCATGTTTATACATGTCCACTGTCCTTTGTACCTTCACTCATAAAGTCTGTGAGGTCTTGGGGTCTTGATCTACAGAGATGTTTTAGTTTGTAAATAGTTTTAGTCACTGCAGTACTTAGCAGGAAAGCTTTGCATTTCTAACACTGACTGTGATATTAACTGTAAAAGTGTGAAGGGGGAATGTGATGTCTGTGTGTGTACATATGTGTGTGTGTACATATATGTGTGTGTGTATATATATGCATATATACACATAAATATATACTACATATATACCCATCTATATACATGTATATAAATATATATGCATATACGCACATATATATGTATGTACATATATGTATATATCACATGTGTGTGTATATGTATACATGCATAAATATATATACATGTTTACATATATGTGCACATACATATGTGTACACACATATCTACACACATGTGCATGTATGTATGAGTACACACAGTTATGAACATCTGCATGTATGTGAGTGTGTAGAGGCCACAGATCAATGCCAGGTGTTTCCCTCTGTTACACGCTCTCTTACTTCTGAAACAGGCTATCTCACTGAGCCTGGAGTTTGCCAGTTCAGCCTGCAAGCCCAGGGACATGTTTGTCCCCCCCTCTCCGGTGCCAGGATTGACAGGTGCATTCATAGGTGCATGCCCCTCCACACCCGTCTTTTCACCTGCGTGCTGGGGACCCACTCTCCAGTCCTTGCTTACGTGGGAAGCTTGCTTTTTACCCACTGAGCTGTCTCCCCAGCCCAGATGTAGAATTTATTTGTAAAGTTTTCTGACCATCCCAAGCTTCCGTGGTGAATAGATGTGACTTTGCAAAATGCCCTTCTTGTGCCTGTTGACATAACCATTCGATTCTGTTCTTCTCAGAGATAAATTAGCTGGTGCCTTTGATCAGGACAGACTCTGTATAGTATGCAGCAGGGATGTGAAGAGGCTTCTGGATACGAGAAACTGGCTGGGAGGGGACACTGCTAGATTAAATGCCTAGTGAGGAAAATACAGTTTTATATTTTCAGGAGAAAATATATCTCTATGATTTTGGGATAAGGGTGGGTTTTTAATCAGTGTGTCCAAAAATATCGCTAAGCAACACAACATGAAACTGGAAAAGTTATAAAGCTGTCAGTAAAAAACAAAACAAAACAGGTACCAGAAGGGGAAGAGGCGATAACAAAACATAAAACTGACAACTGACTCGTATCTACACAAGTAAAACGTTCTTACAAGTCAAGGGGAGGGGTGGAAAAAAGGAATCAAAAAATTAGACAAAAAGATAGGAATGCGCAAGGTCAGTTAACCGAGGAATATCCGAGGGAGTCAGCAGAGATACGCAAATCGAAACTTCTGGGGTCTGGAGAGATGGCTTGGCAGTTAAGAGCACTAGCTGCTATTCCAGATTTGATTCTCAGTAGCCATGTCGCGGCTCACAACCATCTGTAACTACAGTTCCAGGAGATACAGTGCCCTCTTCTGGCTTCTGAGGGTACTGCATGCCCATGGCGCACAGACTTGCATGCAGGCAAAACACCCTTCCAAGAAAAGGAAATAGGTTTTTGTTGTTTTGTTTTGTTTTGCTTTGCTTTGTTTTTTTAATGAGCCAACAATTCTAAGTGTTGAGTAGTCTCACCAGGGTAGTGACTTTTTTTGTAGATCTACCATTTTTCCTATAAAATTATCCTTAGTATTGAAAAATTTTATGGACATTCTCTGAAATAAGATATTTGTTATGAAAGCTTCATCCCCAAGTTGCCCTTGCTTGCTGTTTTCAGATGGAGAGATTCATAGTCCATATTCTCATACAGGATATAAATAGAGACATCCAGGAACCTTCTCACTTAAACAGCAGAATACAGATCGGTCTCCACAATTTTTTTCTCAATACAATTATTTCTAGAAAAATCATAAATTTCCCAAACAGAAGAGGTCACATCTCAGAATCCCATGCATAGATGAGTGCCTGGCATGTAACATTAAACTTGCCTGTCTCCACAAATCCACTGTTAATAGGATGTGCCAGAGGGTGGGGCCAGGGATGGGTGGGGGAGGCATCTTGTTAGCTGCTGCCTGTGGCCTTGCACCTATGTACCTACTTAGATATGTTTGAAATTGAGTCTTATCCAGAATACTTCCACTTTCTTGAATGTTGGTGCTGATAAGCGCATTGCTTTTTGGGGTGGGTGGGGGGATTGCAGGGTGGGATTGGGGGTTGGGAGTAGGATATAGGGTTTGGGATTGGGGACACAACACATGACCAAATGCCCAAGGGACATTTCATTCCCCTTCTGAACTCTATAGAGCACTCATTTTGAATTCAGGCAATCCTGGGGAAAGTTTTTTTTTTTTTTTTTTTGGTTTGGGGGGGGTGTTTTGTTTTGTTGTGTTTTTTTGTGGATTTGGGGTTTGTTTGTTTGTTTTTTGTTGTTTTGCCCCTTTTCCTATCTTCCAACCAGATTTCATTCTTCCCTTAGCAGAGGGTCTAACCTGCACTATCTTTTCCTTCTCTGCCCAGGCAATGCAGGTGGCTGAATTTTTCCATTTGGTGACATCGTTGACTGTGGCTGTCCGTCTCACACCTTTCCTTTTCTATTCTAGCTGACACGGTGACTTGTTTTCTCTCTGTCTTCCATTCCCAGCTTATTTGATTTTGTTTTCTGTGCGTGTGTGGTTTTTTTGTTTTTGTTTTGGTTTTTTGTTTGTTTGTTTGTTTTGTTTGGCTTGGTTTGGTTTGGAGACATTTCTTTAAGTGCTTCTCAGCCATTCAAGATTCCTCTGCTGAGAATTCTCTGTTTAGTTCTGTTTCCCATTTTTTAATTGAGCTATTACGATTGTTGGTGCCTAGCTTCTTGAGTTCTTTATATATTTTGGATATTAGATCTCTGTTGGATGTAGGGTTGGTGAAGATCTTTTCCCAATCTGTAGGCTGTTGATTTGTCCTGACAACAGTGTCCTTTGACTTACAGAAGCTTTTCAGCTTCATGAGGTCCCATTTATTAATTCTTGACCTTAGTGCCTGAGCCATTGTGTTCTGTTCAAGAAGATATGTCCTGTACCAACAAGTTCAGGGCTAGTCCCAACTTTCTGTTCTATTAGATTAAGTGTGTCTGGTTTTATGTTGAAGTCTGTGATCCCTTTGGACTTGAGTTCCGTGCAGGGAGGTAACTATGGATGTATTTGCATTCTTCTACATGCAGACATCCAGTTAGACCAGCATCATTTGCTGAAGATGCTTTCATTTTCCACCATTACGGTTTTGGCTTCTTTGTCAAAAACCAGATGTCTGTAGGGGTGTGAGTTTATTTCTGGGTCTTCTATTCAATTTTTGGTTTTTCAAGCCAGGGTTCCTCTGCACAGCCCTGGCTGTCCTAAAACTGGATCTGTAGACCAGGCTGGCCTCAACTCACAGAAATCCACCTGCCTCTGCCTCTGACATGCAGACATTAAAAGCATGAGCCACCACCATCCAACGTCTTTCGTTTCTTATTATCTATGTTCTCCATTATTTTTAAGGCCTCAATCTAGAATGACAAACGTCACTCTAACTCCTGTCGGACTTCAGACAGACCTGGAGTCAAACTAGAACTTGGAACTGTGTATGGGCTTAGGGGGGTGGCTTAATCTCTCTGAGTGTTGCTCCTTTCTCTACTTCAACGATTATTTCAGTAAATGCTTTGGCTGGTTTGGGGGGAAACAATGTATGCAAAGTACCTGCTGCTCAGCTAATACTATAAATAATAATAATAAATATAATAAATACTATCTGTTATTGTTGCTTGACTCACTATCATTTCTATCTGCAGACAACCCCAGTCCCCAGCTCCCAGCCCCACCTCACCATCACCCCTTTCTCTGGCAGAAGGATACTGACCTATAACCCAAATAACTTATTCTCTTGGCCAAGGTGAGGTGGGAACCGCCCAGAAAAGAAAAGAAGACAGAACCTGTCCCATCTACTCGACCCTATGAGTCATTATTTTGGGAAAAGGGCAATTACAGCTAAGTGAGACAGGAGTGTCTTACAGTCAACCGCCCTTCCTGCCTACACCGAGTGTGTAGAGACTTCTCGAAACATGAAGACTTAGGTGCTATAGTTACCCCAAGGCCCAGTCCTCTCTCCAGATGCCTCCGCATGTCTCACGGTAACCACAGTCAGTGTCTCCAGACCATGGGTCCTTGCAGATGTGCTCCTTGGCTAGCTGAACTGCAGAACCTTCTCCTCCCTGGCACTGATTCCGTTTCTCTGCAGATTTCAGTGCCCTTGGGGGATGAAACTTGGCCGAAACTCACAGACAAAAGTCTGTCTCCCA
The DNA here is from genome assembly GCA_019843965.1 of Rhynchomys soricoides. Classification (NCBI taxonomy): domain Eukaryota; kingdom Metazoa; phylum Chordata; class Mammalia; order Rodentia; family Muridae; genus Rhynchomys; species Rhynchomys soricoides. The sequence goes on along the minus strand of JADRCH010000028.1, from coordinate 13,213,996 downwards.
TTCCAGAACAGAGAGGAAAACCAGACCTGGAAAAGTCTGGGCCAAAGGAACTCAGAAAGCCTTTCTCTTGGGTCAGCCCTTTCCCTGAGCCCCGGAGCCTCCCTGAGCCCTGGAGCCTCCGCTGCCGGCTTTCCTGTGACCTCTCAGAAGAGCTTCGTTTTCTCAGCATCTTGGGCCACACTGGTTCACCCTAGTGTCAGGATTCTGTTGCATTAATAATAAGCCCCAAAACCATGATCACTGTGGTGAAAAAGATAAAGACAAATGCATCTTGGTGCTGTAGTCAAGTATGGGTAACTGAATCCCAGTTCTGATCAACATCTATCAATAATCATTGGTTTGAACTATCATCTACTGTAACTGGTGTTACATAAAGACATTTTATTAAAAACCATACTGGACTTTTCAGAGCAGTTGAATGACTCATGTGGGGAGTCAGCATGTAAGTATGCTCCATCTGTGGGGAGGAAGGCAGTGGTAAGAGTGGACAGTAATCATACATGCTCTGAAACACTCTCAGAAGCATGTGCTGAGGTGTTCCCATGAGCGAGACCACAGGTGCACTTGTATGCTTGTGTTGAGGGTGACCTGAGAACTGTGTGTGTGTGTGTGTGTGTGTGTGAGCACATGCTTGCATGTGTCTATTTAGCCAGCGCTTTAATTACAGGGTAACCAAGGATGTGAGGTATATAGTTAAGATTTTGTCAGCACTTTTATTGTTAATACTTAGCGAGATTAGTCATTTTATTTGCTCCTTTTTAATGCCAAAAATGGAAGACAGCTGTTTGTGCACTAAAATCCCCCCTTTAAAAGATAGTTCTTTCTGCTTATCAGGCATATTTTGCCCCTGGGGAAATTTATTTTTAAATTGCACCGTCAAATGAAGTGTGTCAGAAGGATTACTTTGGCCGTTACTCCTAAATAATAAGGAAGATTTAACATGGGGAAACTAAGGGCTCAGGGCTGATGGGAAATATCTGGCAGCGCTCATAAATACTCAACCCCCTCTCCTATGGGGAGGCTCCCTCAGAACACTCAGTCCCTAGGTCCATCCTAAGGTGAGCAGCTCAGTGGTGGCCACATCGGAAAAAGAAAAGGCTGGGATCGGTGGCTTGCCTCAGATCCAGCCGCCACCAGGACAGGGAGCCACCTTTTGTGAGACAGCCTTAGTCAATCAAGTCCAAACCCAGTGCTTGTTGCCACCCTGTAGTTATTCATCTTCCAGCTATACACCTCCAGAGTTTGTTTCCACTAGCGCGTATTCAATATTTACCATCGAACAGACCAGATACTTAGAAGCTTAATTAAATTTTAAACAAAGCTCATATTTATCATTTGTTCTTTGTCCCAACTTGTCAGGTTCCTCCAACAGAGGTAATATTTATCTCTCCGCTGTGGATGTTTTAAAGACGTCATTCTTTTTATTCCAGGGGCAGCTAGTCATTTTGTTCCCCAATTCAAACAATGACCTAATAGGAAATCTACCAGGCTGCTTTGTACAGGGTGTTTTCTTAATCCCGTAAAATAGCCCCAACTCTTAATCAGGTTACATTGTTGTTACTGAGGTAAAACTTAAAAGCATAAAGCAATTGAACCATCAAAAATCAACACTCCAAAATGTCTGTGGAATACACTTCCGAGAAACACACTGCACAACTGCTGGCTTCTTTGGCTTCCAAATCAAGCCTGATTCCTCTCAGGAGTTTCTCAGAGGATGTCGTAAGGAAGCAGTGCCACCGTACAGGGCCTGGTCATCTATCTAGTGAGTGTTCCTCTGGCTAGCCTTTGGACAGCACTGGCTCCATTCTTCTGCAGTTCTCTGGCTCCTGGGCCTGGTCCTGAGTTTCTGTTTCCTTTTTTGGTTGTCCTTCCTCCACAAGCCTGGGCCAGAGGCTGATTCCTGAACTCTGTAACCAGAAACACCATCAGTGTATTAGGGGAAGTGGAAATGAGGCTGGGCTCAGGATTGTGGAGACCTTTTGGGAGGAATGTTGAACTCCTTAAGGAATCTGTGACTGTTGGTGAACTTTGAGTCTCCCGGCCTTAAATGATACCTGTCTTTGGAAAGTGAAGGAGGATCAGAAAATGAGCCAAAGAAAATGAATTCCGCATAGTCCAAGGAAGAAGGGACAGAGGAGAGACTGTGAAAGAGAACTTGGTAGTGATGTACTCAGAAAAGTTCAACTGAGTCCTAGCTCTCTCAATGACCTGTGTGATCATGCAGGCAGATCACTCCCTGGACTTCCTTTGTTCTTGATTCCCTTGCCTGCCCCACTGAGCAAGAATCCAGAGTCCAGTGAGATGGTATGTGTGAAGGTAGGCTGTTGGCCTAACCACCTCAAGAGAACCTGAAGTAGTATTATCACATGGCATGAAAGAGGCTAAGAGGAAGCATGTAGAAGCATGTCTGAAGAACACCCAACATTCCCCAGATGCTGAGGATGGGTGGAGCTCATTCACTGACAGAGTCAACACCCAGCTTTACCTCCTGAGTCTGAGGCAGACCACTCAGTGGGCCATTACTTTCCAGGTGTCTTAATTGTTCACCTCATTTTCTCCTTGAAAGGCTTAAATTTTTGGTCAAATCCACACACTTGTCAAGTATGTGTTGAGTGGAGTTAAATTGATCTCAATTATTTATGCATTCCCATTGCTTATGATGGCTCTCACAGACTGTGTTCTAAAACACCAAAGTACTAAAGTAGCTTATTCTTGATGACTGGGAGAGACTCACTAGATGTTAAAAAAAAAAAAAAATAACAGTCCAGCCACCACAGTCCATACAAGTCCACAGTCCATGAGAACAAGTGTTTGTGAGCATCAGTCGGTATTCCATGAGTTTTCTCTGGAAGCAATCCTTTAGTCCCTAAGGTCATGCTTGTGTGATATCATCTTGAAAATAACTGTCTTCTAGACATGATGAACAGGGACAGCCATTGTTTCCTCCTGTCCAGGGCACCTTTGTTTTTCTCTGATAGGAACACCCCCTGGATCACCTCCCACACTTTGTTAGAAGAGAGTGCACCCACAAATCTCTCCTCTACCTCCTTTTAATTCTGAGGTAACTGCCAATCAGAGTAATTATGGTTGTGGTCTCCAGACACCAAATCCAGGGCAGGTTCCATCTTGGTGTTCATTCTTCACGCCTCAGGGACTGACATGGAAGTCTAAACATCACCAAGACCAGTTAATCGAAGCAATTTATAGATGTGTGCCCAGAGTGGACTAGCCTCATCAGCCAGAATCGGTGGAGGGTTGGTGTAATCTTGAATCTATTCAGATCAAACTCCTCTCTTTTCACATGTGGAAGGCTCTAAGAGGTTGGGGAAAAACAGGATCAAACTGGAAAAGGAAGAAAAAGAAGAATCCTGTGGTAGGGAGATAGGGTCAGGAAGGAAGAGAGAGAGAGAGATCAAAAAGAAAAGAAGGGTGTAGTAAAGGAGAGAGAGTAGGGGAGGGAAGATTTAGAGAGACTGAGGGCCACGATATAAATGTGGTATGGGGGCTGGAGAGATGGCTCAGCGGTTAAGAGCACTGACTGTTCATCCAGAGGTCCTGAGTTCAATTCCCAGCAACCACATGGTGGCTCACAACCATCTGTAATGGGATCCGATGCCTTCTTCTGGTGCATCTGAAGATGGCTACAGTGTACTCATAAGCATAAAATAAATAAATCTTGATAAATAAATAAATAAGAGGCTCAGTGAGTGATTAGCAATGTCTGCCATGGGTGAAGAAAGAGAAAATGGTCGTATGAGTTTTTCCTTTCTTTTTCACCATATGTTATTCTTTCCCCGATCCTGTAAGATGAAACTACACTTCCCTCTGCAGAAACGCTGGGGACTTTGACTCTGCAGAAACGCTGGGGACTTTGACCCCACAGTGGAGCATTTAATCTAACCATCTCTTGACAGGTTTGTGGGTGGGGCCACCAAGACTTTGGTTTTTTTGTTTTGTTTTTTTTTACCTTGGAATTTCAGCTTGGAGGACTTTGTAGTGTTGAGTAGTTGTTGATCAACCATGGAACAGGGGTCCATAGGTAAATGGAGACAAGAGGAAAGGAAAGTAACCGATCTTGTGAACTCCCTCAGCCACGCGCATCGAGCGCCTTAAAATCAGGCACAAAGCAGAGTCTTCACTTACTCATGTTTGGGTTGGGTAGTCTACTATTTACAAACTACACAATCCCAACGAATCCTGCCGTTGATGACTTTCCTCCCCCAGCTGTGATCTTTAATAATTTCTAAAAATCAGTTTATTCCAAGGAAGACGACAAGTCAAACTTGAGAGTGATTTGTTGGTTAGAACTGTAAAGGTCTTTCCCACAATTCTGACATCCCAGATGCTAGAGCATTTGTAAGCATGCCACACTAAAACACTCAGAGCTTCTAGACCGTCTGCCCAGGCCTCCAATCCACCCTGCCTGCCATCTGCACTGCATTCTGAGAAAGAAGAGGAGAGACTCACTTTCATTCATAACCTCAGCATCATTGATGACAATGTCCAATGACCTTGCTAATCACTGTGAGGCCTAGTCAAGAAACTGAATTTCCAGATGAATATGAAATGTAATTAATCCCCATCTTCAGTAGCCTCACAAGCAGCTCAGCGCACCAAGGCTAACCCTTCAGTTAGCATCCTAGCCATAGGATGCCACACTGAAGCAGTGGGCGTGGTCCAGGTTGGTAAACCAAGGACCCACCTAAGGAGACGAAAATGAGCCCTACGGTGTCTCTTTCTTTTCAATACCTTGTTTGAGTATCAACAGTACTTAGCAAGGGGACAAATACTAACTTCTGCTCTGCCTTTCGAAGGCAGAGGGTTTCCTGAGCAGATTATATTAGCTTGTCTCCCGAGCAATTGTTCATGAAGGTGTCAATATAAAAAAGACACATACCCTCACTCCCCGCGGCCCCTCGTGCCCCAGTCAAGCAACAAGCAACCCATAAGACCTATTCTTTGTGGTATGACAGATGCAAGCCACATCAAAACTTCCCTCATTGCCTCTCAAATATGTATCTCTGTGCCAGATCTTTTTCTGATGACCAGACATGTAGTAAGTGCTGGGCACTGGTCTTTGAATATTGCCTGTCACTAAAGTGTACCACTCCACTATTCCTATCCCAATCTGTCTTATTCCCGATGGAAGCCACGCTCTTCCAAGAGTTTCCTGCAATATCTGTCACCCCCACCCTCTGCTCATTCTTGATTCCCGATCTCCACTTGTTACTGTCAAACAACGTTGGGTCGTCATCAGAACCACCCTCTCTTGACTACTGTTGCCCTCCTAGCTGGTGTCCCATGCCCCATGTCGACCCGTAGAGTAATTCTGAAACATCTGATCATATACCCTCTGTCTGAGGTGCTTTGATGCCCCTCCTTGTCTAAACAGGATAGCTCACTCTATTTTCTTCATGTCGCCTCTGTTTGTCTCTCTAGCTTCACATGCTACTCCGAATCTGTCATCCATAGTACTGGCTGTTTGATGTCAATTTGACACAAGCTAGAGTCAACAGAGAGGAAGGAGCCTCCATTGAGGAAATGCCTCCATGAGATCCAGCTGTAAGGCATTTTCTCCATTAGTGATCAAGGGGAGAGGTTCCCCATTGTAGGTGGAGCCATCCCAGGGCTGATGGTCCTGGGTTCTATAAGAAAGCATGCTGAGCAAGGCATGAAGAAAAAGCTAGTAAGCAGTACCCCTTTATGGCCTCTGCATCAGGTCCTGCCCTTAAGATCATGGCCTGTCTGAGTTCCAGTCCTGACTTCCTTTAGTGATGAACAGCAATGTGGAAGTGTAAGCTGAATAAACCCTTTCCTCCCAACTTGCTTTTTGGTCCTGATGCTTCCTCAAGCCATAGGAACCCTAACTAAGACATTCATGGTACGTCCTGGATGCTTTGTAGCACTCTAAATGATACCGGCCCCTGTCGCCTCTGGGATCTTGTGTATTCTAGCTAAGAATTTGTTCATTGTCACCGCCTGTCCTCCTTCCCAATTCTGCTACCTCAAACTACACTTCAGGGACACGTCCCAGAAACAAAAATTACCTTTATGAGGAATGAATGACTGAGAAGGTTCATGAACTCTAGAGCAAACACAAAACTAGGCAGATCAGAGCTTGAAGAGAGATTTGGGACACCCTCTTGCTACGGACATTGTCTCAAGCACAACAATATATGTCAGATGTCCTATAGCTTCACCAAGGGAAGAGAAGGGAATGGTTTGCACCCAATCTTCCCCCTCTTCTCTCCAAAACCCCCCCAAAACTGCCTTCTGTCTGGAGGCTTGGAGCTTTGATGAGTCTGACACAACTAGTCATCCTGGGGAGAACATATCTTAGGCTGATAAATACCGCTGACCCTGGTTGTGCTCTGCACGAACCAATAGAATAAAAGGTGTGCACATGCGTGTGTGTGCACGTGTACACACACACACACAGCTCCTCACTAGGTAGGAAACAGGCTGATCTATTTGTCCTGGATTCTCTCTCAGTTTCCCTAAATTAGCAGCTGTTGAGGGGCTGCGTTTGTGCGCTGTGTATTCAGATGCTAATTACTGTGCCCAGAGATCTGGTGGCAGTCTGATGTTGGCATTGTCAAGTGTCTCCTGTCTCAAAGTTAGGTAAAAATTGTTTTCATCATCTCTGATTGGTTAATAATGATTGGTCAGCCAATCGTTGGGCAGGGGAGGAAGAGGAAGGACTTCTGACCCCTCTGAGGGGGTCCCAGGTGGAAAGAAGAGAGAGGAGAGGTGGGCAAGAGAGAGTCCCCAGGAGAGGACAGGTGGAGCAGAGGCAGCCAACACAAGACTAAGTTGGCAGATATACCCCATCACTGGGAAGTTCCTGGGAAGCAGGCTACAGTCAGGTTAGAATAGATGAGAACCCTGCCCAACTATAGTGCAAAAAGCATTTTAATAAACATACCAGGTCTCCTTGCCATTACTTCTGAGCTAGGTGGATGTAGAAAGCCCTAGACTTTTACAAGCAGCTAACATTATGCCATTCTGAAAACTCTGCTAGGTTCAGCACAAAAATAGTAGCTTGGGATGGAGGGTACCATTAGCTTCCCCTAGTCCCAGACTGAACACAGAAAATGAACAAAGGCAGCAGCAGCTTGCTTCTCACTGAGAGAGGAACGTCACTATAGGACTAAAAACCTCCAGCACAGTTCGTGAGGGGGTGGAAGGTGAGTTTGTGTGTTGGGGGAGGGGCACTTTCCTCCAGTCGATTGGACCAGCCGGCCTGATAAGGCTTGTGACCTTCTAACCGGGAACACTTCTCTTTATTGACTCAAAGTTCTCAAAGGTTACATTTTATTCTGTACCCTATAGAACCCACACGGTAAAAGAGAAATGATTTTATTGCTTTTTTGTTAGAGTTCTAAATATGAAGAAGACTCAACCTGTAAGAAAGCCCCACCCTTCCTTTTTTAAAGGAAAACTCCACATACCTTGAAGTGTTCCCATGTTCATGTTCTATTGAGATTCTCTGCACTGCGATCAGACTTAACTGTAGAAGGAAACAGCACTCAAGAAACCTACAGGACCCCCGTGCTTGTAGGGCAAACCTATTTACAGTAGCCCTAACATAGGTGAAGGCTCTGCCGTGGTTCAGCCAGCACCTTTTGAATCACAGCAGGTCCTTCAGAATCCTTCCTAGTTTGGAGGGGGGGTGTTGAGTAAGCAATTTCCCGCTAATTTTCCTTGTATCTCCCTCTTCTCAAATCTCAATTAACTCCACTTAGCCACAGCTATGATCTAGCTAGCCAGCCACCATCTATCACAATCTACTCAATTTTATAATTTAAAGCCTTCAGGCAAGAAATTCAGTTTATTCTCCCTATATGCTGATATTGATACCAGTTATGTTAAATGATCTTTTAAATGTTCATCATTTTGACCTTTTTTGCATTGTAGCAAAATCTCTACTGAGTAGAAGTAAGCTGTCCAAGAACCAATGTTTAAACATAGTTTTAGCTGGGCTTGGTGGCACATACCTTTGATCCCGGCACTCTGGAGGCAGACGCAGGAAGGTCTATGAGTTTGAGGCCAGCCTGATCCACATAGTGAGACCTTGTCACAAGTAAACAAAAAAGACACCTAATTAGTGATTATTTACGGACACATACACAGGACTAGAAATTGGAATCCCAGATGTTTGGTTGAATATTTTATTTTAAAACTATCCTTCTGAGGATGGACAGATAGCTCAGTGGTTAAGAGCACACATATGTGTTTTTTTAAGAATGTAAGAAGAATTAAATATGAGTCATATATATATATGTGTGTGTGTGTGTGTGTGTGTATATATATATATATACTGTTGCTGTTTTCAGACACTCCAGAAGAGGGCATCAGATCCCATTACAGATGGTTGTGAGCCACCGTGTGGTTGCTGGGAATTGAATTGAATTCAGGACCTCTGGAGCAGTCAGCACTCTTAACTTCTGGGCCATCTCTCCAGCCCAATATGCATCTTTTTTATATGATACTATAAAACTTTATGATAAGCAATGCAGAACTTTCTGTCTCTCTCACCTTGAAAAACTTTTATGCAAATGTTTTAATCTATCCTTGATCTGGTAAAATCTTTTTTTACACAGAAGACCTGTTCTCAGATTAAAGTAGCTAACCCTTTCTCCCTTTGTTTCCTTTGCCCTGATTCTGTTAAAACTAGCCAATCCTCAAAGACCTGTGAGGTCCAACCTCAGCCACTGAGGAAAAGACATCGGCACCACCCGAGTTAGATCAAACCAAGTGTATTTCCTGTGTGTTCACTCTTGGGAGTATAAAGGCTAAAGTTAACCTGTGACCCTCACTTGCCCAAGGACAGACAACTTCCTGGAATGCTGGAGGCTGTTGTTCATGTAAGATAGTAAGTCATGTGTTGGTTGGTTGCCCCAACTGCTCAGGATGTGCTTGATCAGACATAGGTAAGAGGTAACTCAGCAGGAAGAATGTCAGGGTGTACGCTTGCCCTCATTGGATGAAGGCAGGTGCCTTTATAAATGATACATGAGCAACCTAACTCAGCCATTCTCTGAGAATTCCAGGTACGGACCTGGCCACTGTCCATCTTCCTGGCCAGTCGTTAATAAAGCTTGTTTTAATTGGGCAATTGTGGATTTGATCTTTCTCCTTGAAAATTTCAGGTTTTACAGGAGTTCTGTCTTCTTGACCAAGAGTAACGTTTTGCCTCTTCCAGACATTGCCACTGGAGTGGCAGTCTCTTTCCTTGTCACCCTGAACTTATTTCTAGTGAGAATGCTGGATCAGTTCCCATCGCCTAGATGGCAGCTCACAACTATCTGTAACTCCAGTGGCAGAGGATCCAATACCTTGTTCTCAGCTACTCAGGCATGCATATAGTAGGCAGACACTCATGAAGGCACAACACTCATACACATAAAATATAATAATAACAACAACAATAATAATAATTTTTAGGTTAAAATAAAAATTAGTAAAAACCAAACAAACAAACAAAAAACCCTCTCAACTTCCCCAAAAGAAGTCTTTCCTCTATTTGTTTAAATAAATATCCAAGTAAGAAGGGTTTAGGTTCTTATTAAATATTTCCTTTGTGATTAGATTTGTCCTCAAAAACTAGCTCAGATGCCTAGGTTAGAACTAAGCTCAGGTTCACACAGAATGAGATAGCCATTCTCAGTGAAGTTAAGGTAGAGCTTTGCTCTTGATCAAGAGGGAACATTGCTCACCAATGGGAAGAGCAAGCACACCAGGACCGGAAGTGTGCTTGGATTTTTATTCTAATGTACGTAGTACCCGTGTCTTTTCCCTGTTGGTTGGAATCCGACTTCACAGTCTTTGGTGATTGGCTAATCTTTTAATCTTTTAGGACTGTGCGCACAGGAAACGGGAGAGGGTTTATTGTTCCTGGGGAAAAGGGATCAAGCTCTACAGCAAGGGCCTGGGACACGGCTTTACAAGGTGAGGAGGAAGGATAAAGCATTTACGGAAATGTTTTCCCAGTGTAGGGTGGGAATGAAAAAAAGACTTGTAAAAAGACTCGTCTTAAACACCAGTTTTAAAGTATTCTCTAGGAAAGACTAGGTGTTTCTTATACCTAGAAAGTAGCAAATTGTGGCAAACAGTCAAGGTAACTGAACTCACATCTCTGAGCATTTAGCAGCCTCACCCTCCTCACACATGAAATGTCTCTGCACTTGATGAAGGTCCGAAGGACACATTTATTACAGTGCCTGACATTGTTCCCGCTGTGGGAAGTGCCAACTTCTACTGTAGGTGAACCGTGCCCTGTATTCCACAGGTGGTGTACAAACAAGCTCAGAAAGCCATTGCAGTAAGAGTCCTCTGCCTGCACCTACGGTTACTAGGGCTCTGTAACGCAGATTTGAGGGTAGGTGCCCCCTTCTCCCCTCAAAAGAGGAATTCTCTGAATGAAAAAAAAATAGGAAAGGCCAGGACATGATGCTCCTAGGTGGAGGAAAGAAATTATTACAGATTATGTGAGAGAGCAAAGCCAGGAGCAGAGCATCTGGGAGAGTCCAGAGAGTTCATGACCCTGGACTAGTACAGGGAGAAGGAGAGGGCAAGGGAGAGAGGACCCCAAGTCTAGCAGCCAGGAAGCCAAAGGTACAAAAGGAGCAGAAGAGGGTAAATTACCAACATGTCTGGATTACATAGGGAAAGCTTCTGGGGAAAGGCAGCCCAGCCTTCAGGCTGGAAAGTTCAGGGTAGAGGGTGGGCTATCCCAACCATACCCATAAGGAGTAGAGACTGAAGGATGCTGGGAGAACCTGGCAGCCAGGCCCTCTTTGACTATGTTAACCGGGCACCTCAGCTGCTTGTCCTGGGTTTGGAAATTAACACTGTCCACTAAGGGAAACACCCAGGGCTGAAGTCTTTCTCGATATTGGCTATTCACCTAGATTTAGATAAATTGATGGTACCAAGAAGTCTCCCAACAAATGTAATTGAGTCTCCTTCTAGAAGCCCTTGCTAGCAGTGGAAAAGATGTGTACACTCTGTCTTCAAAGCAAGGTAATGCAAGGATGCCAGAAATTCAGCAGATGCCTCTCAGGTGACCCTCCTGCCGTCCTGGGAGCTGGGATTTGGGCTTGTGGAATTTTCCGTCATTTACCTTTCAATTTTCATAGCTTCTGGCTGCAAGTATCTGTTGTTTCCTCTCAGTCAGTACAAATCACGAGGTTTTTAAAACTGGCCTCAGACATATGCATTATTTATCCATTCTGCTTCGTCTTAAGGGAATAAAGAAGTACTCTTAATTCCCAATGAAATATTTAAAGCTGTCCCCACCCCAACCCTCACCTCCATCCCCACCCCTACCCCTTCCCCCAGGACTGGGCAGAAAATTCCAACCATGGTTGATGTAAATACAAAAATAAAAGTTATGTGTGAATGTGTGGATGGGTCTTTATTAGGACATAGATCTGCGCAGTTTGCCTCCTATTCCATCCCAAAGTACTTGTGTACAAACATGTAACAAATTCGATGTTTTCATTAGTTTGTGAGAAGTCTTATGTACCATAATAATGCCAAGAACACCCTGTACTCTCCCTAGCAAGTGTTGACTCAAAGGACACTTTGTTGACATTTGTGGTACATCCTTGACTGAAGAAAAAAAAAATACATATCACAGAATTTGGTTTGCTTTTATTTTTCTGACTGTAAATAGAGTGGAGCACAAAATTAAGTGGTTATTGTCCATGAAATAATTATGTTTGTCTCTGGGTTGTTATTGACTGAAGGCAGAACAGGTGAAGGTCATCTGTCCCTCATGAGCGGGCTCCTCTGTCAATAAACAGAAGGAGGTTCTCAGAGCTCAGCACATCCCTTGCTGTCTGACAGAATCCAGTTGAGTCACAGAATTCCCACATGGAAAGAAGGAAGCAAATGCAGACATGGACATTGAAGTATCAGTCAGCACTTACACAGAGTCATTCTACAGTGTAAGAGTAACCCCTTGTCTTCCTGGAGACAAGCCCACCACACTGTCTGCCATAGAACTACTGGGAGAGGGAGTTTAGCACACAGCAGGAGTGGGATCATCACCGCCCTCCAGGCTCGGTGCCACTCTCTTCACCTGAAGAATTAAGTCCTTAGATAGCAACAGCAACCCTGAGCAAAAAGGGAGAGGCGTGAGAACAATGTTCTCAACCAGAAGATAAAAGTCACATTACAGAAAAAGCAGCCATGGTTTTGTCAGCCAGAGAGCTCACATCTGACATTCCCAGCCAACACTCTCTCATCAGGAGGGCTCATGGCTCCAGGTCAACAAACTGTGGAGAGGTCTGTCTGCAGGCAAGTGGAGACAGCTCGCTGAGAGCGAGGTGTGTGAGGAAGATGATGAAATGGACATACTTTCCCGATTAATTCATGAGGAAGAAACTGTGTGGACCCGAGCGGAGTGGGGGTTTTAACCCTTCTGGTTGCAATATCAAATATACGGGTGTGCAACTGTGACAGTTTCTCCCGCTGGTGACCCGTTCGGTACCTGAACACTTCTTATACTACTACTTGGATTTGTCTCAAGACAAAGCACATGTTTAAGCATCTTTCATTACTTTTGTTTAAGAGTGTTACGTCAAAGAGGTTATGTTCTGTGGTAACTTAGTTCCAAACTGCGCCACCACCTATCATTGAGCTCACAGCTGGGGGTCATTTCTGGAACCTGTGGCAAGGTGGGTGATCTTGTCATGGATGACTCTGGAAGAGAGTGTTAAATTCAATTGCAAGAATTGCCCAAGCTGTGACACACACAGCTTTGGTGACCCCACCGCCGTCCGTTTGCTTCAGACTGCCCTCTGTTCACTTTAACCTGATTTGGTCTGGATAAACACGTTAGACTTAAGGAAAGACTGGGGGTGTGGGTGGGGGGGTGTTGTTTCTTATTTTTTTCTTCAAATGAGTTCAAATGTCTCGAAGGGTTCACGTAGCTTATGCTTATGTACAAGAGTGATAATGACTTGTGACTTTTGTTCACTGCTAGAAAGAGTATAGGATCGGGTACAGAAAAGACACCCTAAGTCCTTAGCATGGGCAATGGGATGTGAGGACAGGACCGCTAAACATGTAGAGTAAGGGTGAGCTCTAAGGAGCAGCAGGCTTAAACTAGCTGCTCTAGATGTGTGCAGCTGAGACTGAGAGATGGGAGACAAAGACCTGAACACTCACACCAGCATACAAAAAAATAAGCACTGAAAACACTTTCTGTTTTTCACATGAATGTGTTTATGTGGGGGGAGGGGCACATGCATACCACAGCCTCCTGAGGAGGTCAGGGGGCAGCCTGTGAGAGGCTGCTCTCCCTTTCTACTTTGTGGGTTCCACACATCAAGCTCAGGTCGCAGCTTGTTGGCACTCGCCCTTACCCAGTGAGCCTTCTTATTGGCCCCATCATAAAGAAAAAGCAAAAAAAAAAAAAAAAAAATGTAAATATTATTTCTTAACCATTGTTAGCTGTGTTGCCTGGAGCTTTGACTCCCTGTGCTTCAACTCTATCATGTGTAAACTCGAGATAACAATACGCTTGCTAGGAAAATCAAATAAGTTAGGGCTCATAAAGAACCTAGGGTAGAACTTGGAAATGTGTGTTTAATAAAAATCCTCTGTGCTGTTATCACGGCTGTTGACAACACTCAGACAATCCACACAGGCCTTCGTGGAGCAAGTGTTTCTAGTTGATGAACTGTGGTGTGTTACACAAGGGGATTGTGGGACACAGCTTTCCTCACAGGTGACAGAGGAAGGGGTTGGGGAGACTTCCATCTCCATAGCAAAAGTCACTCATCTTTATAAACATTTGTCTATGGTTGTGTTGTACTAAAACACTCCAAGATTGGAAGCCCAGCCTTCCGGTGAGTCCCACTTTTGGTTTTTAGGAACCTTGTGCAAGCCTCTCACATGTTCATCTCCCTGGGTGGTGAATAGCAATCTCGCCACAATGGCTGTAAAGAATAACACACGAAGCCGGGCAGTAGTGGTGCACGCCTTTAACTCCAGCACCCCAGAGGCAAAGACAGACGGATTTCTGAGTTCGAGGCCAGCCTGATCTACAGAGTGAGTTCCAGGACAGCCAGAGCTACACAGAGAAACCCTGTCTCGAAAAACAAAACAACAACAAAAAAAGAATAACACACTAAGTTCACCTTTGTGTTGTGCATCTTTCAGCACATCATGCATCCCTTGAAAAGCACACAGCATTGCAATGCTAAACAGTTTTCTTTTTTTAAAACCACCAGGGGGCGGGAAGAAGGTCATTTCTGATTTTTTTCTAGAGTTTTGTGTTGACCATGGAAATAGAGCCACGTGGCCAGAATATCCACGGAAAAATGTGTTCAGAAGGAAGAGCCCTGAGCTTGGAGGTTTGAGGTCCTGGCCTGGCTCTCCCATGGACACTTCACATGGCTTTGTACAGGCAGATCATTTCCACTGTCCTGGCAGCCGGTTTCCTTTCTGTAAAATGCACACTCGAGGATCTCTTCTCTCTGATTCCAGAATTCAAGCCACCATGCCTTCGTTTGCATGAATCCATGAGTCATTAAAACCTGGCAGGTTTCAGAAGCGTATTTAATAAGCAAAATGTCTCATAAGCATTCAACAGAACTTGGATCCGATTCCCAAAACATTGCAAACTGTGTTTGGGCAAAGACTTCAAACTTAAGAAAAATTGTTTCTTGCTTCTACGGGGTACAAGGCAGTGAGCAATGTTGATACCCGAGGGCACACACACACTTACTCTTTGGGATGCTCAGCAGAGAGGATGGTGTCTCTTTCAAAATGGAAGGGAAGCCTCAGGGGACACTGCATCTGGGCGGCTATTTCACATTGTTTTCATAACGATTTAGCTGTGTTGCTCTTTCATTTGTCTCTTGCTCAGTGTGGTCACTTGGCCCAGAAACGATTGTGTTACATTTTATTATTGTTCCCATTTTACAAACAAATATCCTGGGACAGACAAGTAACACACTTTCACTTGGTGCTGATGTTCTTCGAATATGAATCTTCTCTGCTCGGATGAAGCCTGACTGGATCTAGGGGTGGCCTTTGTACTGCAGTCCTGGGCACCGTTCCACCTGCCTCTGTGTCATGGAAAGGCAAAGCAGTCTCTCACATGTCAAGAACAAACCCCTCCCCTGCCAACCACCAAGCCACTGTCTATGGCCAAGGACAGAAATGAAGGGGGTGAGCACTTTTAAAGCACCTCTCTAGAAAATAGCAAAGTTTCTAGATACAAAGAAGCTTATCACTAGCTGGATCCACCACTGCCTCACAGGGCCTGAGGTTGCTCGTCCTGAATGTTTTTCCTGTGACTCAGTGGCCACGTTGGGAGGGTGGTGGAGGGCATGCTCACTGGGGCTCTTTTTCCATCTTAAGGTTTTAGTCATAACTTCGTTTATTGAAAAGGGAGGAGAGAGGAATTAGTGTCCTTGAGAGAGAAAAAAAAAACCTCTTGCAAGGTTCTAGATGTTTTCTATCCTTAGGGATAATTAGGGGGCCCCAACCTCAGTTCGCACGTTCAGGCTTCTGAAAACAAAGTTCTGTGGCCTCTCAAGCCATTACTGGAAACAAAGTCCCTCTCTATACAGAGTGCTTTTGCCTGGCAAGGCCGGTATGTTGTGAAGGAAAGAATCCCACAGAGACTGCCACCACGGGGACTCCTGCCTGTAGCTGTCAGACCTTCATACATCTATAACCCACCGCTTCTCTCTACTTCTCCATTCCTCTCGGCAGAAACAGCCACTCTGCAGTCCCATGGCCACACCATCCCTTTTCCAGTTCTTTGAGACCAATGCTGTCACTTTTTCTCAGGTTACTGAAATAAAATAAACACAGATCTGAATATTGACTCCTTTTCTTCAAGAGTCGAAGGCATCGAGTCTGTCACATGCCTCATGGCGCCTAATTTTGGCTTACCCATACCCAGAACTCATCCCAGGCAATCCATCATGTTGAACGATAGTAAATCTAAGCAAATTACAGCCCCAGTTCCCAAAAGGTCAAAACAAGGGAGTAGTGACAGTGAAGGACCACAGTGCAGTGATCTTTAAGTCTTCCCATTGCCACTGAGAATCAGTCTCAGTTTGGGTGTCTTGTTTTGTTTTTGTGTTTGCTTGTTTGGTTTAGTTTGGTTCACACTTAACAAACATAGAAGACTGGAGATGACATTTCCCTTGAGATGCCTCTACTTCCCACCAACAGTACTTAAAACAATGGGGAGAGATTCTCCCTTTGCCTCCTCACATACTGTCAGGTCTCTTCCACCTGAACGCTCCCCACATGCTGTTCTGCCAACCTGGTACCTCCTTCCCAGCATCTTCCTCACTTTCTGGTATCTATGATGACAGGACAGAAGACAGGACGATTCGAGGCCAGTGCCTAGGCTTTAGAATCAACTGAGTTCTAATCCTACCCTCTATGCACCACCAACTAAGTGATGGTACAAGTCCCATGCAGTCCCTAAACTGATGCCTACCCATGTGGAAATAAGAGTCCAGCCCTCACAGGGACACTTTTTACTAGCATCTGGACCTAACACACAACAACTGCATAACAACCATAACCTAGTCAAGATTATTCTTTCTAATGAGTCCGCCAGCAATTCTCGGAG
This sequence comes from Rhynchomys soricoides, assembly GCA_019843965.1. Taxonomy (NCBI): domain Eukaryota; kingdom Metazoa; phylum Chordata; class Mammalia; order Rodentia; family Muridae; genus Rhynchomys; species Rhynchomys soricoides. The sequence continues at coordinate 13,197,381 of JADRCH010000028.1, read as the reverse complement.
ATGCTTTCACAGCCCTCCTTGTGAACCCTAGTCCCCTTGCACACTGGCTCATTGTACCTATCGTAGACTTAATTTTGAATTTATACCATGTTTTGAGATTACTTGCGTCTTCTCCACTGGGCTGGTGGCTTCCTCAGAGCTGAGCTCTGCAGGATTGGCACCTACGGAGAAGATCCCAGTCCCTACCACTGTACCTGTGCCAGCAGAGTGCTAGCTAGTTTACTTCAAGTTGACACAAGCTGTAGTCATCTGAGAGGAGGGATCTACATGTGAGAAGATGCCTTTACAAGACTGGCTGTGGGCAATCTTAGCTGTCTAGATGGACTCGTCACCTCTGGAAGGCCACCTCCCCTACAGTCAAGCAGCACTGAAAAATCTTTCCCTTTGTGGTTTTGAGAACAGAAAAGGGAGTGTTGAGGTCTTCTTGACTCCCACAGACCCCAGCATAGTCCTATGTCCTCGGATTCATGTTCTGTTTGGTCCCTGGCTGGCTGTTGTCTTCCTTGAAGCGATAAAAGTGCTTCCTAGCAATGCTCTGTGGTAGCACTGATGCTGACAACTGAAACCTTTGACCTTAGTGCTTAAGACACTTTTGTGGAGAAACCGATCACTATGTAGCAACCTTCTAACAAAAATGTCTTGGCCTTTCAGAGTGCAAAGCAGCTAAGGAAAGGTTTACAAAATACCAGGAGCAGCCTTCGCCTCACAAAGTCAGACCCCTGTGAAAGACTGTAACCATCGGAAGATTAGACAGCCAGATTGGCAGGAACTAGAAACAAACATCAAGAGCCATTTACTAAAGTGGAAGATCAGAGAGGGTCTTTTATTTTCTCTTGTTTGATTTCTGCTCCTGTCATTACAATATTTATGTACAATAACAGATTGTCAGCCAAGCATATACACTATGCTTAAGTTATTGTGGGAAATCATCACATACTTACACAGTACAGACATTAAAAGTTATAGTCCACCTTAAAACTGAATGTAAAAAAATTATAGCCCACCTTAAAACTGAATGTAAAAAAGACTTTTCTTCCTTGCTCTACAAAATAAAACAGAGAACAACTTTTAGACGTTTTTTTTGTTTTATTTTGTTTTGTTTTAAATCAGCTAAAATGAATTCCATTCATCTCCTTTGGCATCACAGACAACAGCCTCAAAACTACTTCCTTCAGTGAGAAAGAGTGAACCAAAGTCATTTTTATTGTGCTTTCTCTTTATTATCCAGTAGATCAGAGAACTTCCCTGGGAGTTGGAGAAGGACTACCACAAATTCCAGGAACCCTTATTGGGAGTGGCCCAGAAAATATTTTATCTTCTACGGCAGGCACTGAAAGACAGGATGCTGGCTGGATGCAAAAAGCCAGACGTGAATCACTAAATTGCAGGTCTGCAGATTGAACTCAGAAAAAAAAAAAAACCTGCATCGTTCCTGTTTGCTGACTGTTTATTCAGTCCTTTATCCACCCCCACGACCTAGTGCCAGTAAACAGAACTGAATAGAGGGTTAGGATAGGAATTATCCTGGACAGACATTCCCATCATTCCAGACATCTGCCTTTTAAATGAAATGGTTCCTACCCCTAAGGACAGACGGTCAGCTGGGCAGATCTTAGATTTTAGAAGTCCAGTGGAAGAGGCAGGTGGATCTCTATAAATTAGAGGCTAGCCTGCTCTACTTAGAGAGCTCTGAAACAGCCAAGACTACACAGAAGACCCTGTCTCAAAACAAACAAGCAAGCAAAACAGAACACAGAGTGTCAGTCCTTTAAGGGCAGGATAGTAATTAGAAGCTACCCCTGTGGGATAAGATGAAAGAAAGTCACGATGAAAAGCCACCAAGAGAGAAGTAAAACAGTTACAGAAAACAGGAATAAGACTGGGTGGGATTTTCCCCACAAAGGCCAGCTAACACCTCCAGCTTCATTAAACTGCTCACACTGAGCTGGGTCCGCAAAAGAGAAGCTTGTTCAAGGACTCTGAGCACAGGTGGCCATAAGACCCAGCAGGAGAAACAGTGCCTGCTACTAGAAACCCAAACTGGACAGAGAATTCAGTCTGTCTGGACGGGACAAAAGACTGTGGCACAGGAAGCTATAGGCACAGGATGGGAGAGAGGCATGGGAGTCAGCAGTTAAGAGACATGTAATCCCAGCACTTGGGAGGCAGAGGCAGGCGTATTTCTGAGTTTGAGGCCAGCCTGGTCTACAGAGTGAGTTCCAGGACAGCCATGGCTACACAGAGAAACCCTGTCTCGAAAGAGAGAGAGAGAGAGAGAGAGAGAGAGAGAGAGAGAGAGAGATGTAATGCCAACCATTCCCTCACCTCCACCGGAGCTTGGGATCAGAGGCAAAGGAGGGAGAGCCCAGCAAAGCCCACCTCAATGACAGCAGATCTCCAATAGCACAGATGGTGGAGACTGCAGAGATAACCCTTGTGTTAGGAGTCTGAAGCTGGGATCTTCTCAATAGCCTGTAACATGTTGTCCCTCCACTCCACCCCCATGTCCACAATAATGAGGAGCACGCTGTGGAGACTAGGGGTTGGGACCCTAGGATGTGTGTGTACTCAGTACCCTACAGTATCCCGAGGCACTGAGGAAAGGTCAATGTAGGTATGTGGGCCCTTCATATGACCTCAGGGTCTCAGGCAAAGACAACCCTATAGACACCAGATGATCCCACAGAGCCCCAGAAAGATCAGCCTCAGAAATCAGACACCAGGGAGTCTGGCAGAAAGCTGCAGTCTGGGCCCTCTTTCTTTTGCTGTCATAAACACCACAGCCACAAGCAACGTGGGCAGGAGAGATTTCAATTGGTTTGAATATCCAGTCACAGACCACGGTTGATGGAACTCAGGGCAGGAACTCAAGCAGGAGTAGAGGCGGGAAAGATGGAGGAAAGAAAGAAGCTTCTGGCTTGCTCTTGGACTCACTTCAGCTCTGCTCTGAGGACCCCCTGCCCAGAGATGGCACCCCACACAATGGGTGGGGCTCTCCCTCGTCAATCCCTAATGAGGAAACACCCCACAGATTTGCCTGCAGGTTAATCTGCTGGAGCCAGTTCCTCCATTGAAGTTCCTTCTTCCCAGAGGACCCGAACTTAAGGTCAAGTTGACAGGAAAAGCCTAACAGCACAGGGGTCTTCAACCACAAAACCCTTCTCTCTGGTAGGACTGGCTGATTTAACATGCTTGAATCACTGAGACTAGCAGCGCTCTCCACCAACTTTGGAGTCTGGTTTAAGGCTGGGGGGGGGGGCGTGCATAAAGCAAGCCTAAGGGACAGGAAGCCCCAACCAGGATGAAACACTGACTTGGGGCACAATGTCTTCTATTTCATTACACTGCTCATTTTTTTTATTTTGTTTTTAGTTTGTTTTTAGTTACACTTCTATACTTTAATTCTACATGTATTGTGCTATAACATGAGTGTCACTGGAACAGGCTTTTCTGATGGCCTTTCCCTTCTCTGAACCTAATGCTGGCATTTCCTCCGGTGACTCCCACACCCAGCGCATACTTTCCTTTCACCCTTGCTTTGGTCCCCATCCCCTCCAATTCCTTCCTGCTCACACGACTTAAATGCTGATAGCCCTACCCCCTCGAAAACACCATAAGCTACCTATCAGGTGGGTGCCAGGTGCCCTCAGAGGCCAGAATGGGTCCCTGGTCCCCTGGAACTGGAGCTGTAAGCTTTCGTGTGAGGGCTAGCAATCAAACTCTGGTTGGACATCCCCAGCCAGGTGTGTAGTCTGTCTATTCGCCTTAGGAGAGCACATGTGTCTTCTCTGGTGGCTAGCTAGCTCACGGGCTGCAGTCAAAGCACCGTGTTTATTACTGCGGCTGGCTTCCCTAAACATAAGTGCAAGCAAAGGCAAGTAATCAAGAGGATGCACACACAGTGAAATGGGAAAAAGGTGGAGACAGAGAAAGAACTAAAAGCTAGAGGCCGCATACATACCAACAGATATGTAAAATACAGCAAAGGAAAAGCACACACACACACAAACACACACACACATCAGACAACACTCAACTATAACACTCACAAGCTAGTGACTTCTCAGAAAACAATGAAAGAACTGAAAACCAGAAATATATTTCAGATCCCGTTTTTAAAAGGACCAATGTCCATGTGTTAAATAAGCAAACGAAGGAAGGAAGAAAATCAGTTCGGGATCTAAGTAAGAAAGTTGCAAAATCAATCCAGAGCCTGCACGAGAAAGACATCAAGGTGAATGAAATGGGTGGTAACTTAAGGAAAGATTTTCAAACATGGAGGGAAATAAAAACAGCAAGGGAGTTTAAAAGCCAAAAAAAGGAACCAATTAGAAATTCTAGAACTAATAAAAGAAGGAAGAAAGAAAGAAAGAAAAAAAGAAAGGAAGGAAGGAAGGAAGGAAGGAAAACTAAGCCATCATCAGAATATATCATCAACAAAAAGACCTAGAAGAATAGAAGAACAAATACAAATAGAAGAGATGAGAATATGGTCTGACAGTAACACCTACAGGCAAATACAGAAAAAAATTAATAAGCATGACCAACCCTCACAAAAACTCTGAGGTATGTCCAAGAGACCAAAGGGGCTGGAGAGATGGCTCAGCAGTCACAAGCACTGGCTGCTCTTCCAGAAGACCTGAGTTTGATTCCCAGCACCCACACAGCAGCTTACAACTCAGTTCCAGGGGAGCAGACATTCCATTCTGGCTTTTAAGGGCATCGGGTATACACATGGAATGCAGACATACACATAAAATAACATTTAACTTTAAAAAGATTTTAAAAGGGATCCGTGGAGTAAGGAGGAAGAGCTGAGTTAAAGTATAAAAATAATTTAATCGATAAAATTATATCCAGGAATTTCCCAGTGCTGGTGGGAAAGGGAGGGTCTGGCTCTAAGTCCCAAGAGTTGCTTAGAACTCCAGGCAGATATAATCAGAGAAGAATCTCCCCGTTATGTATCAAAGTCAAGATGTCAACAGTACAGAGCAAAGAAACCATGTTAAGAGCTGTGAAGGAAAAACAAAACTCACACACAAAGGGAGAGCCATGAGGATGACATCAGATCATCTGTTTGATACTTTCACTCATAAGAAATCAGGAAACAATACATTTCATATGATAAGTTCCCGGAAGAGGGCCAAAAGGAACCAGTTATGCCCAACAAGGGAATAATCCTAAGCAAGGAAGAAAGGGAGAGCTAGTCTCAGGTCACCCAACCAGATCCACAACCAACAAAGCAGGAAATAGCACACCCTTCTCAGTAGTAATCTTAAATGTAAATGGTGTTGATTTGCCAACTAAAAGATGCAGACTAACTGATTCGATTATAAAACAAGATCCAGTTAGATGGTTCAGTGGGTGAAAGCGCTTGTTGCCAACCCTGATGACCCGAATTTGATACACAGAACCTGCATTGTAGATGGAAGAATGGACTCCTGCAAGTTGTCTTCTGATCGCCACACATGTGCCATGTCACACACACACCCACATGTCCTAGACATACCCAAAAAATATAAGAAAAATTTTAAGCAAAACCTAATTATCTGCTATCCCCAAAATCTCACAATTACTACCAAAGACACCCAAGAAGGAAGAGTCAAATGCTGGCAGTCAGTCTACCCAGTGAGTGGAAGAAAACTAGTATCCTGGTTCTCCTGCCTGATTAAGTATACTTCAAACTAAAACTGTCAGAAGAGATAAAGAGGGTCACTTCATGTTAATACAGGATGTGATACATCCAAAAGGAATAGCCATTGCAAATACTTATTGACTCTTGGGGCTGCAAATTTTATGAAATTAATGTTTAAAAGGCACACCACATGGGTCCTGACACAATAGTAGTGGGAGATGTCACTACCTCCACCTCATCCTGTTCAGATAAGTCTTCCAGTCTAAGAATTAGTAAAGAAAGCTTAGGGCTAAATAATACCACAGATCAATGAATTTAACAGATGGTTAACAGGTATTTCACTTAACAGGGAATGCACAGTCTTTTCAGGAGCTCGTGGAACCTTCCTCAGAACAGATCACATTACAAGCTGCAAAGCAAGGCTTAACAAGGAAAGAAGTAACTCTTTGTATCCTATCAGACCATAATATACTAAACACATAAATCAATACCAAGAGAAACTCAGAAACGTCATAAATACTTGGAAACTGAACAATCCACTTTTGAATGAACAAGTGGGTCATTGAAGAAATCAGGAAGGAAATTCAAAATTCCTAGAATCAAATGAACTGGAGCAGAACCTAGCAGAACCTCTGATAGACAGTGCAGGCAGTCCTAAAAGGAAAGTTCAAAGCTAAAAGTGCTCATGGTTAAAACAAAAAAAATCAGAGAGATCTCAGAGGAATAACCTACTGATGGGCCTCAAGGTTCTAGAAAAACAAGAACAAGTCAAAGTAAACCGCAGAAGACAGAAAAAAAAGATAAGAGATTAGGGCAAAAGTGAATGAGATCTAGAATAATTTATAAAATAATCAACAGAGTGTTAGTTCTTAGAAAAGTCTGACAAGATCAACAAATGCCTAGCCAAACTAACCAAAAAGGTGAGAAGACCCAAATTAATTAAATTAGAGGTAAAGACAGTTGTCGCTACAGACTCCAGTGAGAACCCAATTTACTGGGAAGGCTTTGAACACTTATAATCATCAAAGTTAAAAACATAAAAGAAACTGATAAATTTCTAACTGCATCCACAAAATAGAAATGAAAAACTGAAGCTATTCTGTGAAGCCAGTATTGCATCAATATTGTCCTGACCAACTGTATGTCATCTCGACACAAGCTAAAATCATCTTAGAGGGAAAATAAACACCTCAATTGAAAAAGGCCTCCATAAGATCAGGATGTAGTCAAGCAAGCCTGTAGAGCATTTTCTTCATGAGTGATTGATGGGACACTGGGGGTGGGGGGTGGGGCACCACTGGGTTGGTGGTCCCAAAGTTTATTTAAAAAAGCAGGCTGAGCAAGCCATGAGGAGCAAGCAGTAAGCAACACTCCTCCATGGCCTCTGCATCAGCTCCTACCTCCAGCCGGGTACTTGCCTGGTTTGAGTTCATGCCTTGGCATCCCACAATAGACTGTGCTGCAGAATACTTAGGTCAAGTAAAGCTCTTCCAGTTTTCCTCTCCCAGTTACTTCGGTCATGGTGTTTCATGACAGCAGTATGAAAGTAACTAAGAAAGAAATCAAAACCAGAAAAAGACAGCCAAAGAAGAAGAAGAGGAAGAGAGAGAGGGAGAGGGAGAGGGAGAGGGAGAGGGAGACGGAGAGGGAGACGGAGAGGGAGAGGGAGAGGGAGAGGGAGAGGGAGAGGGAGAGGGAGA
>JADRCH010000028.1:13161303-13190036 GCA_019843965.1 Rhynchomys soricoides | reverse complement strand
GGAGAGGGAGAGGGAGAGGGAGAGGGAGAGGGAGAGGGAGAGGGAGAGGGAGACGGAGACGGAGACGGAGACGGAGACGGAGACGGAGACGGAGAAGAAGGAGGAGGAAACTATAGACCAATTTCCTAGATGAGTAAGGATGCAAAATGTCTCAACAAAATGGTTACAAACCAAAATTCAGACTCTAACAAGGTCATACATGATGACCAAACTGATTTCATCCCAGAGATGCAAGGTTGCTTCAATGTACACCAAGCAAATAAATAACACATCATTTAAATTGACTTAAGCACAGGGGCTGGAGAGATGGCTCATCAGTTAAGAGCACTGACTGCTCTATTGGAGGTCCAGAGTTCAAATCCCAGCAACCATATGGTGGCTCACAACCATCTCTAATAAGATCTGACACCCTCTTCTGGTGTGTCTGAAGACAGCTGCGGTGTACTTATACATATAATAAAAAAATAAATCTTTTTTTAAAAATTGACCTAAGCACATAAATCACGATCAACGCTGAACCTGCAGGGAGGACATAGGACAAAGTATGAAGCTTTCATGATAGAAGTCTGAAGAAAGTAAGAATCAATTGAACATATGCAATGTATTCAAGCTGTTGACAACAAACTCACAGTCAACCTCCTACTAAATGAGGAAATATTGAGAGCATTTCCTCTGAAATCTGGAACAAGATAAGTGTGTCTGCTCTCTCCAGTCTTATTCAAAATGGCACCCACAGTCTTAGCTGGAAGAGTAGGAGAGGCAATGTGCTGAAAGACTAAAACACAAAGAGAAAGAAAGAGGCTAACTTACCCCTATCAGGGAAACGCGTGGGTCTCTATGCTATAGACTCCATAAACTCAATGGAGAACTTTAAAGTTTGACGAACAGTTTCAGTAAACTTGCAGGATACGATGCTAACATGCAAACAGTCGTTTTTATAAATGCCAATAAATGAGCTCGCTGAGAAAGAAGTGGGAAAGTTATACCATCCAGAACAGCATCAGCCTCAAACCAGTTAAATCCCTGAAAATTAACCAGGGAGGCCAAGGGGCTCCACGGTGAAAGTTAAGACACTGCGAGAAGAGATGGGAGAAGACGCGAGGGATCCGGAAGACCTCTTCCATGCTTGTGGACTGAGCTCAGAGTGAAAATACCTCTGTCAGACAGGGTAATGTGGACTCCGTGCAATCTGCACCAAAATTACAGTGACCTTCTTTACAGAACTAGAAAAACGGCGTCTTAATTCATACAGTGACATAAAACATCCCGTGCAGTCAAAGACAAAGAAGAAAGCTCATGGCCAATGCTCCCATGACACTGCACCTCAGATTATAATACAGACCCTTAGTGACTGCAAAAATCCATGGGCCCAGAAACAGTGGCCAAGGCTATGGACAACTTGTTCTCTTGAAAACGGAGGAAGAAGAGACAACAAATGGTGCTGGCGAAATTACATACACACACAAAAAAGAGAGAATGTCAACCATATCTCTCGCCCTGCAAAAAGAATCAAATTGAAAAAAAAGGATCAAAAACAGATCTAAAGGTAAACCACTTCATGATACCGACAGCAGGTAAGACTTTCTGAACAGGATTCAAGAGCATGGGAAATAACACATTGATAAATGGAATCACATGACACAAAAAGACCTCTCTGTCCAACCAGGGAAGGTGTGAGCAGAGAGAGCAGACAGCCTGCACAGCGTGAGAACATTGTCAGCTTCAGACCAGGAGCTAATATCTAGAATACATAAAGAACTGCAAAAACTAACACAACACACATGAACACACACATTCACAAATGTGCACAGACTGCCCATCAGCAAATGGGCCAATGAACTGAATAAGCAACTTTCAAAAGAAGAAAGGAAAATGGTCAATAGTCGGGTTTTGTTTTGTTTTGTTTTTTAATGTTCAGCATCCTCAGCCAACAGGAAAATTCAAATTAAAAATATTTGAGATTCCAGATCACCTCAATCAAAATGGCTAGTATAAACTGACCCCATGGCCACTTGATGGTCTGGTTAAGGGGAAAGTTTTAATTGTAGATCTAAGAGAGAAAACAGCCAGAGGCATCGGGAAGAGCCCAGAGCAGAGAGAGGAAGAAGTGGACTGAACATGGCCAGCAGAGCATACATGGCCAGGGGAGAAGCAGGAACAGAGCAGACAGATGAGAGTGGACAGAGTGTGTGCGCATGCACGTGCGTGTGTGCGTGCATGCATGCATGTGTGTGTGTGTGTGTCTATGTTTCTATGTGTGTGTGTCTGTGTTATGTGGTTCTGTGTCTGTGTCTGTGTGCCTGTGTGTGTGTCTCTGTGTGTCTATGTGTGTCTATGTTTGTGTGTGCATGTGCATGCATGTGTCTGTGTGCCTGTGTCTGTGTGTGTCTGTTTCTGTGTGTGTCTGTGTGTGCACATGTGTGCATGTGTATGTGTCTATGTGTTTGTGTGTCTGTGTGTGTGTGTTTCTCTGTGTATCTGTGCCTGTGTCTATGTGTGTCTGTGTGCTTGTGTCTCTGTGTGTGTGCGTATATGTGTCTGTGTGTGTCTCTTATGTGTCTCTCTGTGTGTGTGTCTGTGCACCTATGTGTGATGGGGGCACAAAAATAGCAGAGTTATAAGTCAAATGAGCAGCTGTGGGTAGGGAAGCCCATGCGCTAGAGAACGGTGAGAAGGGATGGGATCCCAGCATGGACTGAAATCATGATACTGAGAGCCTGGAGACCAGCATGCACTTTGGTATGCTATTGGGCACCACAGACAGCCATTTGTCTCTTCTGCCAGTGATAAGGAAAATGATTCCTTTCAGTAGAGGGGAACTGGCTTCACAAGTTTCTGAGGAATGCTGGATTTTATCTAACCACCAGAAATCCTCCTGGAGTCCACGTTGAGCCCGTTTCTGGGTATTTGGACTGCCATTTGGGGTCTGGGGCACTGGAGTCTCATTGGGAGTACAATTATCAAAAAGGACAGTGGAACCTAGTGAATATATGGGTGTGAGAAATAAGAAATCCTTAGCCCCTGCTAGTGAAAGTAGAAACTGGAGCCACTATGGAAATTACTGTGGGTAGATACTGCTCATAAATCTACCATAGGATCCAGTGATACCACTCTCTGGCATATGCCCAAAAGATAACCCACCACAGAGATTCCAGAATATCCAGGGTTGGTTGCCGCTCCATTCACAACCGCAAGGAAGTGTAATCATCCCACACGTCCATTGTTCTGGCTAAGTTTTCCTCAGCTTGGCACAAGCTAGAATTATCCAGGAAGAGGAAGCTCAATTGGGAAAATGTCTCCATCCAGATTGCCTCTGGGCAAGTCTACGGGGACATTTCTTGATTAATGGGAGAGGGGCCAGGCCACTGTAGGAGGTGCAACCCTTGGAAAGCTAGTTCTGGGTTATATAAGAAGCAGTCTGAGAAGGTCGTGAGGAGCAAGCCAGTGGGCACATGTCCTCCGGGCTTCTGATTCAGTTCTTGTCTCCAGGTTCCTGCCTTGAGAGTGAGGCCTTACTTACCTTGGCGATGGCGAAGCCATGTATAAGCTGAAATTAACCCTTTATTCCCAAGTTGCTTTCGGTACAAACCATGGTGTTTTATCACAACAATAGAAACCCTGACTAAGATATCTATCAAGGGACAAATGGATGATGAAATTGTGATACTTATACACAATAGTCTTTTATTAAGCCATAAGGAAAAATGAGATTTTCATGAAACTGGATGGATCTGGGAATTATGATTTAAGTGAGGTATCCCAAACTAGAATTGATTAATAACTATCATCAGAAACATAAATATTAGCTATCCTGTCTCATATTAGGATCTTAGCTTCTAACTTTTTGATTTTTGAAGGGTTTATTTGTTTTATGTATGAGGACATTGTTGCTATCTTCAGACACACCAGAAGAGAGCATCAGATCCCATTACAGATGGTTGTGAGCCACCATGTAGTTGCTGGGATTTGAACTCAGGACCTCTGGAAGAACAGTCAATGCTCTTAACCACTGAGCCATCTCTCCAGCCCCTCGAGTTCTTATGAACGTGCATTAATATGAGTGAGATAGGTGTGGGTCATGCAACTCTAAAGGGAGCCATAAGAGAGAAAAAGAGGTTTTAAGAAAGAGAAGGGGAGGGTGAATGTATGAGATTTGAAAGTGGAAAGGACCACTGTGGGCTTAAAAGGGAAAGGTCAAGGACAAGGAGATGACAAAGAGGGGTAAGGGGGAGGGGACAATCGGCCAAAGCAAAGGAGGGATGAAAGCATCATCACGGAAGCTGTAACTTTGTATGCTAATTTTTAAAAGTTAACTAAAAAAATTAAACTGCATTTTTCTTCCCGAGTGCCAGCAAAAGTCACAAGGCTATGGCTGACTTGAACTTCGTAACCCTTAGAACTCAGGTTCTTTCTTAGATGCCAGTACAGTTCAACCAAAGGGTACCCAGTTGAGTGGCTTCCTGAAGCTGTTGGGTTAACAAGCTCTCCTAGGAGGCTATGGAGTCACTTTGTTGGCCTGTGAGTGCAGTGGTTCATCAGTGGTGTATCACCCAGTTCATGCCATATAGCTTAGTCAGGAGTTGCTGGGAGGGGAGCACCTAACTCACCTCCTCATGGGATGAGTTAGACTTGGTGAGAATTATTGGTAAAAACTTGTAAGTCCAGTGCTACCACAAAACAACAACAACAAAAATAAACAAAACAAAACAAAAAACCAGCAATCTTCTTAAAATAGTGAAATAACCAATTCTTCTGATTCCTACGATGAAGGGAAGGTGTATTGTCCTTTGAAAAAGATACTGATAAGCCAGGCAGTGGTGGCACATGCCTTTAATCCCAGCATTTGGGAGGCAGAGGCAGGTGGATTTCTGAGTTCGAGGCCAGCCTGGTCTACAGAGTGAGTTCCAGGACAGCCAGGGCTATACAGAGAAACCCTGTCTTGAAAAACAGAAAGAAAGAAAGAAAAGAAAAAGATACTGGTAGCATGATCTGAGGATGGGTTGAGAAATTAATCTAGAAGTGGGGTAAATATAGATTGCAGAGGGCAAAGACAGACGTGGGACCCAAGAGGAGGTTCCCAGAGTAATTTAATTTACTTGCACAAAAGCAATGAGATGGAAATAGACTAGAGAAATCAGTTTAAAGGGATAGAGTTCATTAAGGGGGTAAAGAAAGACATAAGACACAAGACTGTCCAGCCTAGACTACTAGTCTGGGCGATGCCATTAATGAGATTGAGGAGATGGGAGATCACTTGGTACAGAGAGAAGACAATGAGTTGGTTTGGGTTAGGTATGAGTTACTTCCCCGTTGGTGTGATTAAACACCATGAACAAAAGCAACTTATGGAAGAAAGAGTGCGTTTTGGTGTACTGTTTCACAGGGTAAGATTCCATCATGGAGGGGATTCCATCATGGAGGGGAGGTATGGTAGCAAGTGGGAAGCAAGACATCAGAAACAGGAAGCTGGGAGCTCACATCCTCAGCCACAAGCACAAAGAAGAGAGAGCAAACCGGAAGTAGGTGAGACTCTATGCTCTCAAGTCCTGCAAGGCTATGCCTCCTAAACCTACCTAGCCAGTGCCACCAATTAGGAGCCAAGTATCCAAATACAGGAACCTATGGTGGACATTCTCTTTTAAACCACCACAGAGCGTAACAGTTTGAGAGTCTCCTGGGACATCATGGGAAACACTCCATTAGACTCTGAAGATAAACCAAAGTTCAAAAGGACAGTTTAATAGTACATTCATTAAACTTAAATTAAACTTAAATTGATTAATGAAATCAAACCTCTGTGTTGCTCAGATTGAATAGCCTTGGATGAGGTAGAGATTTACACTGAGCCTTCTAGTTTCAATATTTGAAAAATGTATTCCACAGGGCTCTAAATATTAAGACACATGCATACGAAGCTCTTGCAGCATCTGACACAAGGCAATGCTCAAAAGTCAGCTACCCTGCCTCCCTCAGTCCTGTAGGACAAGCCAAGAGATCGTATAAAAACAAACAAGAGGTTCCCTTCACTACCCTTTAAAACTGTCAGTTGTCCATCACCATGACAAAAAAAAAAAAAAAAAACCTCAGATAAACAAGTTAAAGGAAGCACTATTTGAGCTCATAACTTCAAAATGTTTAGTCCATGGTAGGCTGACTTTTATGTACATGGTAAGACAGAAACACCAAAGTAAAGTACAGAGCTCACTTCATGATAGCCTAGAAGGATAAAGGACCATCTATCCCCACCAAAGGCACGCAGGTCCACCCTCCTACCCTGTGATCTTTGAGAAAGGACTAGCCTATGTCCTAATAGCCCAATCATTGCTCAATTCATCAATGGATTAATCTATTGACAAACTCAGTGCCTTCAGGATACCATCATTTCTCAATGACCCAACCAGCTAGAGACCAAGCCTTCAACATGGGGTCTTTGAGGACATCCTTGATTGAGACCATAATGTGTGCTAGGACATCCATCTTACCCGTGATCCATGTGACGTCATTCTCCTTCCTGTCTGTGCCAGTTTCATAGTAGGGGCTTTTGTCATTTCTGTTTGTTCTGTGTGAAGTGTTCCTCCCATGCTTTCTAAGAACTAGCTTTTCATCCATCTGTCACTACCTCACATGACACTATGTCATGGGACCCCTTGGTGGCTTTTTCTTCATCTATCCCAAACATTGTCAATCCTGTTATTGATATTTTACCTACAGAACATTACTGCTGTGAATATATGTAACACATATATTTCCAAGATGTCATCTGTTCCACCTCTGCATTCTTATCATTGGCAATGTGTTCGTCTCATTCCCTACTCCCTTACTGTTTGATACATAGTAGGTCTCCATAATAGTTGTTGAAGGAATAAATGAATATTCAAGAAAGCATTATGGATTCTTAAACATAAAGGGTACATTTCTTCCCCAATAAGACAAAACAATTTGACCCAAAGCATAACCCCATTGTGTTGGCTGACTGTAACCCGGATGTTACACAGAGGTAAGCAAGTTAACCTCCTGACCTCTATTGTCCTTCTCATTAAGAAAGAACCAACAATTGCCACCCTCTTGGTGAAGATAGAGGTAGTAAAGAAGAAAGGAAATAAATTCTGGCAAGTGTCTGGAATTTTACAAATGAAAGGCACCCTGTTTAACTGTTCAACCCATCATAAAAATGACAGGCATAGGCTAAAGTGGCATAATCAGAATTCCTGAAGTCACGTCAAACTGCTGGACTATGACAATAGTTCACCAGAATTTCCACCAAGTACAATGACTGTGTAAATCCCAGGATTACAATTCAGGGTGGTAGTTACTAAAGTAAGATTAAAAACAAGGTCACTACCCAGATAGACTGGCAATTACAAAGAGAATGTAGACTCCACTGGAGCAGAAAATGACCCACCCATGAGCTCCCAATCTCCAGGCTTCCTTCCTTCCACAGGCACAGCCTCTCTGACACACAGGAACCCACTCCTGGAGCACTCCACCAGTGCCTTCCAGGAGACTTGTACTAAATTTTAAAAAAAGCTTTCTGAGTTTGACTCAGATAACAGCCTGGTCTGGTATTTTCATTTCAAGCCTACAATAGAGAATCTGGTCTTTTAAGTGCATGAATAGGGGCTCAGCTCAGAACAAATATGGTTGTATACACCTTCTGTGAATGCTCTATTAGAACAAATTCCTTGTGCAAGCCTACATCTGGCATGGGGATTAAGAATATGGATTTTTCACTTAGGTACCCAAGGCTGTCTGTTTTGCCACCTGAGAGCTGTGTAAACTCAGCAAGTTACCAGAGATTCTCAGGAACTCCCACTTGTAATTTCCAAAATGAAGATAATAAATATCTGCCTTTAGAACAGTGGTTCTCAGCCTTCCTAACTCCGTAACGCTGCAATACAGTTCCTCATGCTGTGATGACCCCCAACCATAAAATTATTTCTTTGCTACTTCATAACTGTAATTTTGCTACTGTTATGAATCATAATGTAAATATCTGATATGCAGGATGGTCTTATACTCCCTCCACACATCACGTGTCCTCCACAGGTCTTATCTTACTATGTGTCTTGCCTCAGCATGTGAGTCTGTCTCAGCAAAACGCCATGTGAGTCTGTATCAGATGACATCACTCTGCCAATCATCCTGAGTCTGAGGAAGTGGTAAGAAGCTACAGCACACTACCAAAAGGTTTTTTTGGTGGCATTTCTGTCTATGGAGTACGGACAAATTGAGCTCAACTTCGCAATATAAGTCTGACCAATACATGTGTGTCATTAGCCAAGAATCTTTCATCATGTGTCCTATCACAAGCTTGCTTTAGCAAAATGACCTTTCATCTGTGTCTGCTTCAAGAAAACATTCCTTCATGTGTTTGCCCCAGCAAAACACCATCTAACTCAACTGATTTTCCAAAGAACCCTTAAGTTTCCACTTCACATTACAGTATACTATAGTGGGTGCTATGATGGGGAAAGTGGAGAGCACCCGCAAGGCTCTTGGAAGGGACAAGCATATGTCAGCAGGTGGAGAAGGCCATGGGAGGACATGTACTATATACTAAGATGCCGTATAAAGTAGAAGAGGATGGGAGCAAAAGATATCCTATATAGAAGGGACATTATTTGCAAATGCCCAACAAGTACAAAGCAAGAAATTCTCAAATTTTGAAAAACAGAGCCACCAGGGAACACTGTGTGCTTCTAATTTAAAAGGTTGACATAATTGAATTCATACATTGCAGTGATTAATATGGTTATAGTATGAGAACTAGATTATGAAAAATACCACTTTGACTCCATGAATTAAGGACAGATATATTCTAGAGAGATTTAGGAAGGACAATAACAAGACTTAGCAATCAACAGGAGGGAAGAATGAGAAAGGAGGGGGAAGACAATAGCAGGTTTAATGGCAATGGCACTGAGACAGGATACACAGAGGAGAACGACCTTAGAAGACTCAATATGTCATAAGTTTGGGGTGCCTCTGGGGTTGTCTGGTGAAACATCTAGCAATAAGGTGATGAATTGGGCCCTGACTTTTCTTTTCTCCATGTTCAGCATTATAGCCACCTTCTATTAATATTAAATGTCCTTGGACTGGAGAGATGGCTCAATGGCTAAGAGAATGGACTGCTCTTCCAATATCTATATAGTCCTATAATCCAGCCACAAAGAACTTGCTCATGTCTGATTTTACAGCTTTTCTTTCACTGTTCTAATAGGAATCTCCTCAGTGTAGATGGCCAAACTCTGACATCAACTTAGACATGACCTCCACAGAGGGGCATTGGTTACTTTTCTGTTACTGTGATAAATGACCATAATGAAAAGCAGCTTATAGAAGACAGAGTTTATTAGGGCTTACTGTTCTAGAGGGATAAATGTCCATTATATATCTAATACCAAGTGGACATCTTTGAAACCATATGCAGGTTGTATTAATTAATAATAATAATAATATGTGTATAACAATAATTAAAGAAATAGAGGCCATGAGCTTGAGAAAGAACAAGGGTGGCGTATAGGAAAAGTTGGAGGAATTAGAAAGGAAAGGAAGAAAAATATGTAATTATATTTGTCTTAGGGATTTACAGCTGTGAACAAACACCATGACCAATACAATTCTTAATAAAGACAACATTTAATTGGGCTGGCTTACAGGTTCAGAGGTTCAGTCCATTATCATCAAGGAGGGAGGGAACATGGCAGCATCCAGGCAGGCATGGTGCAGGAGGAGATGAGAGTTCTACATCTTCATCTGAAGGCTGCTAGCAGAATACTGACTTCCAGGCAGCTAGGAGGAGGGTCTTAAAGCCCATGCCCACCATGGCACACCTACTCCAACAGGGCCACACCTTCTAATAGGGCCACTCCATGGGCTGAGTATATTCAAACCATCACAATATGTTAGTTTTTAAAACTTAAACAACTCTTCTTAAAAATAATCCATTCTGTGGAGGTGACATGGCAACAAGCACTGGATGATCACATTCTCAGCCACAAACATGAAATACAGAGAATGGAGGGGGGGAGGCTGTGAACTCTCAGGGCCTTTTCCCCGTGGTATCTTCCTCCAGCAAAGCGCCATTGTCTCCTCAAACAGTACCACCAACTGGAGACCAAGTTCAAGCGAATGAGCCTCTGTGGAACACTTAATGTTCAAACCATGACACCCTCTATCCCCAGAGACACGAGGATGTTTTCCAAACTGTCAATTAGTACATTAGTTCATTTGGAAGCCTAGTGGCTTCTGACCAATATAAATTTTATTGAAATACAGGAGAAAGTGAGAATGCATATCACATCAATATGTTTCCTAGATGAGATTATAGAATATACTTCTTACTGTGTGTGATAGTTAAAATAAAAGCATATATATATATATATATATATATATACCCCATAGTAATATGGGCTCAGTGTTTGTTTACTCAGTAAATGACATATCTTCTAAAACATATGTAATTTGATTTACTCCTAACTATAGCTCTATAAGGTCAGAATTATTATGCCCATTTTAAAGATAAGAAAGTTAATGGTATACATGTCAAGTGCCTTATTGAGATAACAAAACTTCAAAGACTGGGTCAAAAGTAAAACCTGGGCCTTGCAGATTATAAACATTATAAAAAACTACAACTGGCTACCCTGGAATGGGTGGATGTGGAGAGTCCACACAGTGTGTGAAATGAGGAGAAGCTTGGCCATGGAGCATGGGCAGGAGAGAAAGACGCTGGGACACTAAAAGAGCAAGCAAAATAAAATCCCAGGAAGGAGGGAAGCATACAAGAAGGAAGAATGGTGAACACTGCAAAATGGTCCCAACTTCAAGGAAGGGAAGACTGAAAGCTCAGCAAGCTGAAGACTTGACACGAATAGCAGTACATTGAGAATGCAGCGGCTGAAGTGTGAGAGTAAATGAGAGACTACTGCAGAGCAACTCAACCAATCTTGGCTGCAGAGCAACTCAACCAATCTTGGCTGCAGAGCAAGTCAACCAATATTGGCTGCAGAGCAAGTCAACCAACATTGGCTCTCTCTGTGAGGACAGAAGGAGAATTGAAGGCAGAAGTTCTGCACAATTTCCTTTGATATAGGATGCTCTGAGAACATCTGTGTATTGTCAGGAAAGGCAAGGTCAACACAAACAGAAAGGACACAAAAGGGTCAGAGTTCTTAGATATGGAAGGTGATAAAATATGATGAGAGATGGCGAGACCAGCCTTGGGGCACCCTCTCTGATTCATCCAGGATAAAGGAAAGATAATGGTGACTCAGCTTTAATCCTAGCCCTCAGGAGCAGAGGCAGGGGATTACTATGAGTTTGAGGTCAGTCCGAACCACAGAGTAAGACTGTGTCTCAGATAAACACACATCAGCAAGGCTATATGGCATTCGGGATATATATGTATGCATAGTCCTTAAACTACAAAACCAAAACAACCTCATTACAACTGAAGGAGAAGAAATACTTAATGCCAAAAGAAGTGAACTCCAGTAGGGTGAGAATGAAGTGGGGGCTGTCTGGGAGAGCTGTGTCTCTGCACACCCTAGAGGACTCCAGGAAGGCTGGCATCTATGAACCTCCAGTGACACCAGTCTGCAAACTTCCTGAAATAATCAAAAATCTCTCAATCTGCTTTAGCTGTTTAACACAGTGGACATTCCATAACCAGAGCCTGATGTCATCCTGCCTTTGAACATTTGCAGATAAGAGCCAAAGAAAACTATACTAAACAGACATTTTGTGGAGTTTATCAGAGCCTCGCACACATAACGTCCAAATAAGATGTACCGTTTTTACACTCTTTTGAGTATTTTTGCCTTCAATGAAAGTTCCTGGGGTTCGGCATTTGAACACTTGGTCCCCAGTTTTTGGTGCTGTTTGGGGAGAATTATGGGGTGTAGCCTTTGTGGAGAAAGTACATCATTGAGGGCAGCTTTTAGTGCACACATCCTCTTCCCACTTCCAGTTTACTCTCTCTGGTTTGTGTTTGCAGCTTGACGATATGATCTCCCAGCTTCCTCCAGCTGCCACCATGCCTGCTGCTTGCTGCCATGCTTCTCAGCCATGATGGACTCATTCCTCTGGTCTATAAGCCCAAATAAACAGTCTTTACTATAAGTCACCATTTTATGACAGCAACAGAGAAAGAAAAGTACAGTCCCCAACCTCAAATTCACAGGTATATGAGATGTCACTAATAGCACACATTTATCCCAAGTTCAATAAACAAATGTCATCAAAAGTTGGTCCAGGGAGCTAGAGAGACGGCTCATCAGTTAAGAGCACTTGATGTTATTTCAGAGGAGCCAAGTTTCTGACAGTTCACAGTTGCCTGTAATTCCAATTCGAGGAGATTTGACACCCTCCGCTGTCCTCCATGGGCTCCCAGGCACATAAGGCACACACACACACACACACACCCCAGACATACACACATACACACACACACACACACACACACACACAGTTTTTAAATTGTTCAATTATTCCACATTGGATTTGTAAGTGTCAGCTCCCCTTCACTGCATGGTGACTCAATATGAACAGGAAATATGGACATCAATCCCACATCAATAATAAAACCAGCTCTTACAGTTTGTGGGAAATGCTTGACCAATTAATTTCCTCCACCACCTTCACAGCCCACTGCCCATCCGCAAGTCAGTATTCCCTTCCTGCAGAGTAATTGTATCATCTTCTGCAGAGCCCTGGGGTACCACTGTTGCACACAGACTGACAGTAAAGTCCACACTACCTCATGCCCTCTCTAAAGGCCACGGTTGCTTCTGTAAGGCAGAATCATAGCCTCTTCTACTTTGTAAAGGCTTGCTGGTCTCAGAGCTACCCAAAACAGAGCTTGACAAGTGTGTGGAAGACCCTTAAATCCCACGATGGATGCTTACCTCACTCCCCACACCCAAAACCTCTCAATTCGATTGGCATCTGAAAGAGGAGCATGAGCCCAGTTCAGTTCCCAGCACCCACATGGCAGCTAACAACCGTCTGTAACTCCAGTTCCAGGGGATTCAACACCTCCTCTGACATCCACAGGATCCTACATGCACACAGTGTGCATTCATATGCTCAGGCACACACGCATACACATAAAATCAAATAAACGTAAAACTTAAAACATAAAACAATGAAAGTATCAGAAGAAAAAAATGAGAAAAGAAAAACCTTTAATGACACCAAAAAGGCATTGAGCCGTTCATAACTCTTAAAAATCTGTACTTAAACTACAATGAGATCATCATTCAACAATCCGATTGGCAAAGGTCAAAATTTTTTGAAGATTTGATTTTATTTTTCAATCATGTGTCTATGTGTGTGGGTCTGTGAGCACATGCGTACATGTAACATGTAGAGACCAGGAAAGGTCTGAATCTCCCTCCTCAGAGGCAGAGTTACAGATGGGAATGGCCTGGAGAGGGTCTCAATGACCATCTTCTACAAGAGCTGATCTATCTGCAAGACTATTTGACAATAATCACTGAACTCACTTGGACCTGGAACTCCCAGTATTTATTCGGTAAATACATTCTCACAGGTGGAATGCATCTTTGATTGTAACAGCCAACTATTGGAAACAAACTAAATACCCTGGTGGAAGGCTAAGTCCATGTTACACCTTTAGATGGGTAAACCTCCAGCATCTGACATGATTCAGGACAGAATAGCATGCATAGCATTTCAGCCATTGCATAACATGTTTGTAAACGCACAGATATGTGTAAACGCATACGCCTGTGAGCGTACAGTATACCCTTGGAAATCTATGTAAAGGAAACTAGGACCAATAGTTTGGAAAGAAATCAGATGCCTGGAAACAAGAGAAGGAAGAAGATTCTCTAGTCCGTGTGGACATATTGAATTTTTAACAGCTGGTAACAAACTCAAAGCACCACCATAATCTAGCAGACCAATTAAGAATAAAGCAACTCCTACAGGCACAAAGCTCCCTCGATAGTATATGAAACATCATCAGGAAGACTGTGTAAGCTCTGCAGATTTTCCTCTAAGCATAAATTCTAGCTAACCAATACTGCTTAATATTCTATTATGACAGAAACAGCCTTACTTTCCCGGAACTAGCTCTGCCCACCAGGCTGGCCTTGAACTCACAGAGCTCCATCTGCCTCTGCCTCCCAAGTGCTGAAGTTAAAGGTGTGCACCGCCACCATCCAGCCGGAATTGTAACTTTGTCTATCACAAAATTCTAGCTGTAAACGTCTCTATTCAGCTATACCCACAAATGTATTCATAGAATTTTGTCTTAATTTGATTGTATATTTCCTCCCTTTTCTGTCATAAACACTAAAATAAAACGATCCTTGGATGCCTCCCAAACATGACGATTTTTTTTCCCTTTTGCCTGGGCATGCAGCCAATAAAGATTAAGCTGGGGAGTAACTGATAAAGCGGTTGGCGATGGGGGGTGGGGGGGGTGTGGATCAGCGGTTCGTTAACCCTTTGAATGCCACTCTTCCTCAGCAAAGTAAGAACGCTGTACAAATAGGGCCTGGGTGACTTGGGAATAGAATCTGTGCATCTGAAGATATTTTTACACCGTGTGGGAGGCTCTGACAGACACCCAGATTGGAAGAGCTCTAAGTTCAGTGATTCGTAAGGTCATGGTTGACTCTGACAACTGTTGATCCTTTAAGATGGACTCTCTAGCTACGCAGGTGACTTTACCTAAGTGCAAGACTACAACAATAGCTGCATTCAGGGGGGAGGGGAGTTTTTGTGTAGCCCCTCCTTCTAGCCCTCCTCTTAAGAACACCATACCAATATACTACCCATGAGAGAGGCCTTCCTGGTCTCTTATTCAAGATGTGAAACACAGAATCCCAAGTCTTGAATAATTTTTATTTTTAATTTAACCCAAGACAGCAATCCCCTTGAACCCCTCACTTCCTTGTCTTCCTTACACAACCAGACGACCACATGTGACCAACCATTGTGTCTTCCTTCGGGGTTGTCTGCTTTGTCTTCAGGGAGAAGTCAAGAATGAGGGCACTTGGTTATTCTTTGTCAGTTGATTGGCTGGCTCTGGAAAGGGAGGCTTTTAGTCTTCACCTCTGACTTTTGGATGCCAGTTAGAAGTCACCATCTTTGCTGACAGCTTAACGTCAGAGATAATGAGAGCCGTAAAGGAAGTGGATCCTGGAGACTGTGTTAGACTCTGGAGACTGTGTTACCACAGGCAAAGGAGGCTGAAACCTAACAGTGGGTTTAAACCTATAAAATAATAACTTCTTCCAAAGCCGGTAAACAGAATTCAAAAAGCACCATATCTTCCATAAAAATATCATATGGCACCTCAGAAAATGGATTAGCTAGGTCTCACTCGATTGCGATTTAATTGTCTTCACAGAAATCAGACCAGGAAAAGAAATTGCATTCCTAAAGAAGAAAATAATTGAATTGAAATTTCATTTGAATTGAAACAATAGTAATATCGCTTGTGATTTGAAACCTTTGGCAAGAATTTAATAAATACTTTACCAGTGAGTGGTATACATGAGACAACACTGACGTTCCCTCAGTGACTAACTGTGGCTGGGAAGTTAGGGTGAGCTCAGCCTCTCGGCCTTTCTCCCAAGGCTTTCGAAGGCTCCTCCAGGGTTAGCTTTTTGTCCATCCCAAACATCCTGATAAACAACCAGGCACAAGAGCGCACGCACTGATGCACTGCCCATCTCTGAGGTACCCCACAGCGGTCTGCCAAGGGAGACCTTGGCGCAATTCATCCTCCCTTGGCAACGCAATCGAGGACCCTCAGCCAGGCAGTCTCTTCTCCCACTGTAGTTAATGTATATTACAAACTTACTTAAGAATTCAGCAGGAACTGAACATCAGAGAGTATGGCTAACTATATACCCTCGAATCCATGAAGAAATCGATACGGAGCACATTGACCCGTCCTCCGGTTACTTCCGGTGCTATCTTGCTCTGGAGAGCTCAGCTCTCAGGAGACTTCGGTCTTCAGAGCTGACAGGCAAATATCCCGACTCGGGTACTGAAGTAAACATTAATCATCACGATTTGACCAAGTCAAATCTTTAAACAAGCTCGGGGCCCAAATCGCAGTCAGTCACCACTTCCATGGGCCACGGTGGCCATACCCAGGCTTGGGAGCCACAAAAGCCAACGCAAATGACACAGCGAGGGAGTCGTCCTCGGCCTTTTCTGAGCTCAACTTCTGCCCCCGTTCCCGAAATCCTTCCAATAAAGCAGCAAAGGCAGTCCAGTCATTTTCTCCAGTTGCACAGTGAACTGGCTGGCCTCATTGTCTGATGGCATCTCGGCTCAGCTCTACTGTCTCAGGAGAGGGGCAGAACTTAGAAGTGCAAATATTGGAACATAAATATATCTGAAACGTTGAAAATAGCTGTTCCGTGTGGTTTGGAAAACATTGCTGGGAGATGTTAGGCTAATGTAGAAGCAATAACTGGATCGGAGACAAAACAAGGTAAGCCATCAAAGCCAAGCAAAATCTAATCACAGAGAGCTAGAGTCTGTGTTAACTGGGCTCTGTGTCAGGAGGGGAACGCCTAATGTAAATTAATGTCCAGGAGTATTTGAAAATTCCACCACACAGGAGTAGTATCTCTGCCAAATAATATGCTAATTGTTATTTTATTAAAATAAGCATTGCCTCTCATACGCTCCCTTAACATGGTCTCTCGCCCTCTAATTTACCCAGCTACTGAAATCTGATATTCCCTATGGTTCATCCCTTTCTTCCCCTCAAGAAAGCATCCAATCTCCCTGCAAGTTCCATCAGCACTAACACAAAAAGTCAACTCTCCTCATCCTGTATCAACAGAGTCAATAGAAAATTTTTATGTGTATAGTACATGTATGAACCTTTTTGGTCATCCCTCGCTAAAGAATACATAAAAGCTACGGGCATGCCATTTATATTATATCAGGGACCGTGTTAGTAATGCAGAGATGATCTCAAGCACATAGGAGGTGCTCCCAGGCATTTGGGTCTTCTCTAAATGCTATGGACTTTATACAGAGGACCTGAGCATCTGTGGATTTTGGAGGTTCCTTGAAGGATCTTGCACGTACCTCGCAAGGTCTGGCAGTCTGGCTACCTATGAACTATCCCCTCATCCATCGCTTCCCAGCTCCCGAGGCCTAGGCTGGAGCCAAACTCATCTCCCTCCAGACTACCACAGCTGCGAAATTGTTCCTCCACTTTCCTCCTTGCCCTCTTCAAAGCCGTCTTCCAAAAGCCACCAAGATAACCCTCACATAGCTCAACTTCCCCACAATTTAGAATAAAAGGTGGGACTGCAGAGATGGCTCAGCGGTTAAGAGCACCTACTGTTTGTTCTTCCAGAGGTCCTGAGTTCAATTCCCAGCAACCACATGGTGGCTCGCAACCATCTGTAATGGGATCCGATGCTCTCTTCTGGTGCATCTGAGGATAGCTATTATGCACTCATACACATGAAATAAATAAATAAATCTTTAAATAAAAAAAAAAAAAAAGGAATAAAATGCTCGTGCCTGTGCCTGGTCTGATGCAGTTATGCCTGGGTCTCATCTGTCTCCTTCCATGTCCTCTTCTTTAACACCCTTGGTCACTCTCTCACACTGACCCCCATCAACAGACCCAGCTAACTCCTCCCACCACACATAGACTTCTTGTCCACTCTTGGAAGAGCTGGGTCTGGCGTCATTCAGTTTTAGTTCAGGGTCAAGACTCAAAAAAGGACATTTCCGTTCCTCTCTTTCTAAAGTAGCCCCAAGTCCTAGGTCCCCTGTCACTTCACCCTGATTAGTTCCCTCATGATAATCTTAAAACTTTGAGAAGCTATTAGTCTAGAGAGGGTCCAGGGCTGAGCAGACAGACCAAACCATTAATTCACACTAACTGTGCTTCAGTTTCTTAAAGGGTGCCCGGTAGCCAATTAACTAGTTAAGCTTTAATCAGTCGGCTGACCGTTCAAGCTGCAGCTGATTGTTTTCTATGCCCTGTTTCCACCTTTCCATAGCTGGAATAATACTGTTTATTAAAATTTTGGCTCATGAGTTATCCTGTATTTCCATTTGTCAAATAAATTATCTTAAGTATAATTTATCTAAAGACTCTGCCTTCTCATGGTTACAGTGCAACTAATCAAACTCTAGGACCATCAAGTAACCGGAGGGGGAGGGGGGCGTGACGGAGTAATAGCACTGAGTTCACTGTGCTCTTTCTCTGCCGTAGTGGGGGATTGTGGGTCGGTCTTGCCCAAATTCTGAAATCCTACCGATTTATATTTTGAGATGTATGAGTCTGTATGAATAAACGCTTTTGTCCAAACAATATTTTGAACCCATGTCATAAACAAGATCGGAACGTGAAGAGAAGACTCCATGTTCTGAGCTGGGCAGACAAGAAAGGATTGAATGAAGGACAATCCATAGGTAGGTAAGCTCTTAGGGAGGTATGGGTCGGTCTGGACTCCTGCGCATGCTTACAGCTGGTTTCTGGGGGAGCTGCTTCTCCTGCCTTATGGGCTGCAATCTTGGTGCTGCGTGTTGCTAGCTCACCTCTTCCTGCAGGCACAGGGAAAAGGAGAGCAGGGAGCTCCGGGGCTTCCTTTCACTAGGACGCTAATCATTCAGATCATAGCTTGGCCTGATCACGGCATTTGACCTTAACCGGTTTTGCCTTCTACTCTTCAGTCTGCAGACTCTTCCTCGCTCAAGTGGAATGAATTTGTGGTCTTTTCTTTCCAGAGTGCAGTTGCGTTTTAAAACTGGAATTACTAGCACAGAAAAGGATCTGAAAAGGCACCCCAAAATCAATGGACAGTGCATAATTCCCAGGTGAGGAAAGGGCCATGAACAGTGGGAGGGAATGCTCTCCTGCCCTCTAGTCTGTTTTATCATGAGAGAGGGGGGACGGGGTGGGGAATCAAGATCTGGTATCTCCATATATGGAGAAAAGAACAGACATGTATTCTGTTACAGTCGAAAAATAAAGATTATAAGTCTGGGCGGGGGAAATAATAGAGCTAAAAGGCTGACTTTTTGAGACAGGGTTTCTCTGTGTAGCCCTGGCTGTCCTGGAACTCGCTCTGTAGACCAGGCTGGCCTCGAACTCAGAATTCCGCCTGCCTCTGCCTCCCAAAGTGCTGGGATTAAAGGCGTGAGCCACCACTGCCCGGCAAAGACTGACATTTAAGCAACTGTGTTGTGACTATCAAAAGTAAGAATAAAAAATAAAAAAATAAAAGCCTTGCGTTTTAGCATGGGCTAGGCAGCTCCAAATCGGACTTCTAAATGTTACCACATGTCCTCTTGTATCTCTCTGTTATTTCAAAGCTAGAAATAAGTCCATGAGAATTGTAATAAATCTAAGCAATAAATTATAATAAAAGTAAGCAAAAAAAAAAAAAGGGGGAAATTTTTCAAAATCAGTTTCCATGTGTTCTTCGCTGTATCTGTTCGTTTTTGTGCATTCTTTTTTTGAAAAGGTATTTTACCCCTTTATTTCAAGGGTGTGTGTGTGTGTGTGTGTGTGTGTGTGTGTGTATGTACACACACATGCACACGAGAGTTCTCTTCTACATGGGTCCTGAAGATCTTACTTGGATCACCAGGCTTCGTGGTAAGGACCTTTACCCACTTTAGCCACATGGCTCATTTTGTGAGTTCTTGTAGAGAAACTAAATATATCAAGGACTCCATGCAAATATAACAATATTACCATATTGACCAAGAATGTTCCTTTATAGTTTATTTGTATCTATTTTCCATTTTCTGATCTACATGGTATGAAAATGACTAAGGAAGAGAGGCATGCTGTGTAACAACATCTGGCTCCTCTGTTAACTCTAGTCAGGGGTCTGCTCTATCCTCAGGGGCAACACATTTTTCTCTATCTGTTCAGCAGTTTCCTTATCTAACGTGGGGACATTGAGGAATCAGGGAAGTCATCCTCAATAGCAACATCACTTCAGAGAGCCCACATGGAAAGCATTCGGGAAGTGCATTCCGTAAAACCGACTTGTGAAATGCTTTGGTTAAAGTCACAGACACGTGACATCTTTAGGAATTAAACTTCTGAAATTTTGCGATTCGAGATCCTTTCTAGAGCCATGCCTCCACCGAGATGTAACTTCTTTCCTTAGATTCAAGGGTTAGAAAGGCTTCGCACAAACTCAGATTATCAGAATGCTCATAGGCACCAAATCCCATTACAGAGTTACATTTAACAGAATCTAACGGTTGGAGAGATTTTTGGATGATGGTGTTTCTTTACTAGCCACCACTTAACTGGGAAAGAGCAAGGTCATGTCTCCTTCTCGGGGTGTAGCCTCAGGTGACTTTCTCCCAGTGTATTTTTAGCCTGCATAGGAGACACTAGAGACAAGGAAACTGAAAATGTCACTGACCTTTTACCTGTAACGATGCCAGTGCCTCTGACATCTGCTGACAGTGACCCAGAGCCAAGCTGACAGCTTTCTTTTTCACCAGCAAACTCCACAGCTTCTTTTTCGTCTGACCTGATAACCTCACCAGGAGTTTTACAATGCCTTAAAATTGCTTTAGACATCATTTGATTTTGAGACAGGGCACACAGCACACTTTTATGATTAGTATTTACTCCTTCTGGAAGAAACAATAGGGATACCATCTCATCATTGTTTGTCAACTGAGGACCACAGCTGTGAAATGGGACTAGCAGGATTACCTTCAGCTGAGGCAGCTGGGCTATCCTCGGTGCGCTGCTTGCCCCAGGGCTTTCCTGTGCTCTGCACCTTGCCAGGACAGCTTTAGTAAAATCATCAGTGTCCGGTCATGCAAAATAATGTATCAACATTTTAGTCACTAATAGGAAACAGTGCATTCTAGTTTGAAAACTTTTACACTCCGGATCTAATTCGTAGGCAATGTTCTCCAACATTTCTTCCTCCATAGCTGCAAACCCACAGGAGATGATTTCTTCCTCTCACATAATTGGATACATCAGAATGAATGTTTTAGTTCAGACCGAAGTCTTTGAGGGTGACGAATGTTTCAAACCACGGTGGAATGGAGAGAGGCAAAGCAAACAGGCACCTGCCGAATAGGGAAATGGGAATAGCAGTCATCCATCACGGCGATTAATCTATTCTGCTCTCTGAAAGCAAGAAGCGCATGAGGAAAACATGAATCCATCTGTGAGGGCTCTGCCCCATCTCCCTAAAGCGTCCGACTAGGTGCCACCATCCAACATCAACACATTGTGACGACAGGCATCAACATGAGTTTTGTTGAGGACAAATGATATTTAGACCAAAGCAAGTGAGAGTCAGGAGAGCCAGTCAGAACCAGGGACTGCGGGTCCCAGAAGAAAGTCGCCAGACAGATAAGACAGAGTAAGAACTATAGGAGCTGAGATAAGGCGAAGTGTTCAGCGCTACTAAAGGCCCAGCAGATGCTTCCAGCCACACCACATGGTGCACTCTGAGCCGTCTAACAGAGAATTGTCTTAATGGGCTCCAAGCTCGTGGCACAGCTCACTGTGAGACACAATTTGCATTGCTGTCAACTCAAGTGGGAGGCTAACTCAGGGGCCAGACTGGAAAGTGGGCCACAGCAAACCCGGAAACACAAGGTATAGGAATCTGGAAACGAGAGCCTGCCAATGCTCGCCAATCCACCGCCCTACTGTTGCCTGGGGAAACGGTTCTGATAAAGTGGCCCCATGCCTATGGGTACAACTCTGCCACAGCTAAAGCTGGCTTGTCCAGGTCTATCACAGAGGCGCCTTGCTCAGTAGGGACTCACAGAGAAACTCCGGAACCCCTGAAGCTGAGAAAACCACAACATAGTAGGGAGGACTTTAGGGATCTTCTGGGAGATGGGAAGAGTGGCACAGATCTTAGAACTTGGTTCTGGCACCCAGATGGAACCGATTGATTCCAAGCAGCACTGCGAAGACAGCAGTAAGACAGTCTCAAAGCCATAGCTCTGTGCCACCCAGCCCATCATAATGGAAGGAGTGCCACAGATGACCAGAAGTTTGGGATGAAACTGGGTACAGCTCATGATGGGTCTAAGCAAAGTAAATGGGAACTATCCCCCAACTTGAAAGAAGCAGTGACTGGGAACATACCTTTCAATTCATTTTATTGTTCACTGAAATTTATATAACTTTAATCTTGAATTTTTTATTTGTATTATTATATATTTGTTTTTATATTATTATATAATATTATTTAATAGTATATTATATATAAAATAAATAATTAATATGGTATGATAAACATTTAATATTAAATTGAATTAAATTAATAATATTTATTGTATATTATATATTTATAATTTCATTATTGTATGTGTGTGTATATATTAAAATTTTAAAACTATTTTAAGTCTTTAAAACCTTTTGATAGGTACACATTGGTACCTGAAGTGTTCAGCTGGTGTGTTGTAACTTGTGTCTCACTGAGAAAGCACTCTATGTCTGTCTACACTCTGGTATACATGCTTTCCTTCCTTCCTGACTCTTCCTCCCTCTGCTGTGTTCTCCATTTCTCTTTCACTTTACTACTTAAATATTGATACTCACAGCCAGTCCCATTTCTAAAACCAGCCAATGATCAAACAGAGGACCAAAAAAAAAAAAAAACAAACCAATAAACCAAACAAACAAAAATAAATCAAACAAAACCCCACAAAACCCAAAAATTACAAAACAAAATAAAACAAAAAACAAATAAGGAATTTAATTCACAACCTATGAATTAAAGTTATTAAATCAATCTATGACTTAGAAAAGAAAGTTACCAAGATGGATGAACGTATCAGGAATTTAGGAGGGAACATCAAAAGCAAGGGGGAAGGGGGGATTCAGCAAGGAAACTTTGGTGCCGGAAAAGAATCAAGCAGAAATGAAAGAATCAATCAATCCAATAAAGAACATCAGAAAGCATTATTGGAGACAACCCAAACAGAAAATCGAATGCCAGGGACAAGGGACAAAGTCAAAAGTCAAAGCAATAACATACTGATATAGTGAGATTGAATATATATATGACCAAAACTACTATGAGATTTTATATATATAAACTATGAACCCTGGGATCCATTTGAACAACCATACCTAAGAGTCCATGAGGTAGAAGGATCTGAGATAAGAGTCAAGTGGCTTACACAATCTAGTTGATGAAATGATGACTATAAAATTTCCAAACGTACAGAGAGATAAAACAGCCAAATCAAGGAAATAGTTAGAACTCCAAACAGTCATGACCAGAGAACTCCCTCTCTATAGCATATGGATGCAGAAATGACATTTACCAAAGTTCAACATGCCCACGTGATAAATGTCTGGAAACAATAGGAATGGATGGAACATCCCCCAGCAGAATCGGGGTGGTACACAGTAAATCCATAGTCAACAGTGTACTAAATGAGGGGATCAAGAGCATTTCCTATAAAGTCTGAACAAGACAAGCATGCCTCTCTCTACTCTTATTCAACATAATGCTCTCTCACATCCAACCTTACAATCTTTACACATTACAGTCTTTAACTGTAAAAGAAAGTTACAAAAAGAATAAAAATCAAATAAGAAAAAAAGAAGTTAAGGTTTTACTGCTGTGAACAGACACCATGACCAAGGCAACTCTTATAAAAGACAACATTTCATTGGGGCTGGCTTACAGGTTCAGAGGTGAAGTCCAGTATCACAAACGGCAGTGTCCAGGCAGGCATGGCACTCTGGAGGAGCTGAGAGTTCTACATCTTCATCCAAAGGAATCCAGGAGCAGACTAGCTCTCAGGCAGCTAGGAGGGTCTCAAAGCCCCGCCCACAGTAGCACACTTCTTCCAACAAGGCCACACCCACTACAACAAGGTCACCCCTCCTAATAGTGCCACTCCCTAGGCCAAGCATATTCAAACCATCACAGACATCAAGTTATCCAAAAATGACCTGGCTCTATACCTAAATGAACCCACAAACTCCAACTTGGGAAGGAAAGGGTTTATTTGGCTTACAAATAAACCTCCAGGTCACAATCCATCACTAAAAAAACTCATGGCAGAAATCATGGAGAAATACTGCTTGCTGACTCACTCACCCATTCATGCGTAGCTGGCTTTCATACAAAGCCAAAGACCACCTGCCTAGGGATGGTGCCACCCACAGTGGGCTGGGCCCCTCTGCATCAATTAACTACTAAGATAAGCCCCTGAAGACATGCCCATAGGCCTATCTGATCTAGGCAGTTCCTCAGTTGAGGCTTCTCCTTTCTGATAACTCAGGTCAACAATTCAAGGCACACACATGGCATTAAAAATCTTCTGAATAACACAGGAACGTGAACGGCCAGCTCATGAAACATGAGAAACCCTTTGCCAGCTTAAGACAGGAGTGAGAGTCTAGAAAACAGAGAAAACTGAAAATACCTGCTGCTCAACAAAAAGGGCCAACGAACTGAGAAGACGTTTCTCAAAAGAAGAAATTTAAATAATCAATAAACACTTTAAATTGTTCAGTATCCTTAGCCACCATGCAAATGCCAATTCAAGCAGTTTTGAGATTCTGTCTCACTCCCTTCAGAATGGACGCCAACAAGAAAACAAATCACAACAGAAGCTTATGAGGTTGTGGAGAAAGAGGAATCCTGCTTGCTGTTAGTGGGGGTGTAAACTGGTATTACCACTATGGAAATCAATGTGGAGGTTTCTCAAGAAACTAAAAATAGACTGGTCATATAACCCAGCCAAAGCGCCCTTTGCATGTACCCAAACGACTGCATCCTGCCACGAAGATATTTGCACATTCAGGTTTCCTGCTGCTCTATTCACAATAAAAAGGAAAGATAATCAGCCCAGATGTCTATCGACAGAAGAATGAGATACACAGACACAACGGGCTTTCTTTATGCTGCCATAATGAAAAATGAGATTTGCAGGAAATAGACGGAACTGAGATACCATATTAAGAGAACTATTCTGGACTCGAAAGGGGGACAGGGGAAGAGGGGGAAAAATGAGGAGTTAAGGGTTAGAGAAAAAAACAAAGCATTAAGAAAAGGGTTTGGAAGAGTAATGGGGGGGGGATTCGGGTAGAAGATGGGATAGGAAGACTGGGAGAGGGTGTCAATCAAAACAAATATAGGCATGAAAATGTCCTAAGCAAACCTGTTACTTTGTATGCTAAGAATAAGCCAAGAGCTGACAAGACGACTGTGAGGTGAAAACACTCACCAAATGAGCTTCGCACCCGGGAGTTGAGAAGAGAACCCAAGAAAGAAGTGGAGAACTGACCCCCCACAAAGTTGACCTGTGACCTCTACAGTGATGTCACAGCGTGGATGCGCATGAGCGAGCGTGTGTGCTCGAGTGCCCATGCACACACACACACACACACACACACACTCACTCACATAGTTCTAAACATCAAACTAATGAAATTAAAGCCGAAGCACGCGTGCCTTCCCACGCTGCCCACTGTTTGGCAAGGTTCCAGTCTGGTGCTGGGAAGGCTATGTAGCAAGTACAGTAGCAACAGGTTCCAGGTAACAGCTCCGGGGATGTTCTCAGAGGCATAGCACCCCAGTCAGTCAGTTTTGTAATTGTCCGTAATTTATTGATGATCAGAGAACAAAGTAGAACCTGGTTCTTCAGCCTGTCTAACTAACGCTTTTTTTTTTTTTCCTAGACAGGGTTTCTCTATGTAGCCCTGGCTGTCCTGGAACTCAGTCTGTAGACCAGGCTGGCCTAGAACTCAGAAATCCGCCTGTCTCTGCCTCCAGAGTGCTGGGATTAAAGGCGTGCGCCACCGCTGCCCGCCTAACTAACGCTTTTAATGAGTGACTAGTTTCTGTATGGAAACTCTCCTCAAGGGCAATAACTTCCCCTTCCTTGTATTGTACAAAAGCCTGTGTTTCTGTAGACTCCAAGTCAAGCTGCCGATTCTGCCCCCAAATTCAGCACCTTAACTAGACAGAAGGTTGTTTTTCTTCTGTGTAGCAGTCCAGAGGCGGCGCGATCCTAAGGATGAAATGACTTTCCACTGTTATCAGAACGACACTTCTCTCTGAAGTCAACAGCAGCTCTGACGGCTGGCTGTTCCTCAGCCAACTGAGAGGAGAAATTAGAGAAAACACACGGGAATTTTCACATCACTTCAAACCTCCAGTTCACAGAGTACTGGCTAGCACTGAGTCATGCAGGATTCCTACTCACAAAGAAGACTGAGGGAGTTAGTCAGGACGTAGGCAGGCAATCGAGTGCCCAACTTTCGAAAATAAGGGAAGTAGTCTATAAAGGAACGCCCTTAATCCCAGTGCTCAGGAGACAGAGACAGGTGAATCTCCAAATTCAAGGCCAGCCTGGTACACCGAGTGAAGTCCAGGTCAGGGCTACACAGAGAAACCCTGTTGAAACAAAAATAAATAAATAAAAGTGCTTTCTAGAGAAAGTTATCAGTACCAGCCATGTCGGCCTCCAATACCTTTTTGTGAGTAACCCACTCATCCCATCTTTAAGTAGGATTCTAATCCCTTGTCATCTTCATATGACAGACACAGTAATCAAAGACCTCCTCTGGCCAGAGTAGTAAGTCAAAGCCCTATTTCACTTACTGGTCCTTCTGCCTGCCCTTTCCATGGTTGGGTATCATCCTGCAGATGAGACCAAAAACCAGGAAAATGGCGGGCAGACATTTGGCTCAAGTTTCTAAGGTGTCTGTCCACAGCTTTTTGGACCTCTGTTTCCGAGTCTTCGGTAAAATAGGACACCACAGTATGTCAAGATAGCTTCCCACTTCAGACATCGAAGGAGCAGAATGAGCCAGGGTCCTTCAAAGGCATGCCCCAATGTGTCATGACAACCTCCAGAGTTCCCAGCATCCCTGAAGCTCCATTATCTGGGGACCAAGCTTTCAGCACACGGCCTTCAGGGGACATTTAGGATCCAAACCATCATGCTGCAGCTTTGAGTAGCAGCCATTCGAAACTGCTGAGAAGGCGGCATCTCTGTGATTTTGCCCTGTGTGAGCTAGCATGATCTAGCTGAGGAGGGCTCTTCACAGGAAGTCTTCATTGTTCAGTTCACCTGATACTGTTTGGGGATGCTAATTTGACAACCAAGATTACATAGTCCAGTCTTTCAGGACCAAGTCATTAGACTATAAGGCACAGGCAAGATGGACCTCTCTAATGGAGACATACTCCGTTTACTGGTTAGTACGACTTCCTTTTCCACTTTTAATACATCGTTAATTGTAGTAAGGACTCCCCTACAACACCTGCAACACCTGCTCTGAGTCTTGACCCTTGAGTTAAAAGTCATGAACACAAGGCCTATCTTCCAAATAAGGGCATGTTTCTGAGATGCTACAGCATAGGAAATTGTTACCAATGTTTCTAGGTAAATATTGTGTCCATCTCATCCTCTGTCTGTGTTATCCAATGAAACAAACTTAGATTTTCACTCTGGAGACTCCCTATTTCTAGTATAAATTTCTTTATTTACCATGACATATGCTAAGTGAGATATATATATATCGTCTTCATATGATGGAAGTTTAATTCCTGTCATCTAACAATTGAACAAGGAAACTCTGATTCCAGCCCATGACTCACCTGTGTGCTGTGTCTGTTATTTTTCCAAGCCAGCAGAAGTGGTGTTTCATAAGTAAGATCCAGAAGATTTGTGCTAAGGCCCGCTTACCATCTGTATTCTGGTGGCATGTATATTCAAATACATGTGATATCTTTCTGTGTCACCTTCTGTCATCATTTCTCTATTCAGTTATTCTCGTTGCCGTTTTTACTGAATCCCTAACACGAGCCAGGCATTTCGTTAGCCAGTAGGAATACAAACATAAGACAGAAGCACCTAGAATGCTTACACAGAAGTTTGATTTATTTAGATAACTTACTTAAAATTTTTGTCATTCTTTCTGAACATAAATTTTTAGTGTCTAGAAATCAAATTCAAGAGAAAGCATACAAAAGAAAGTGATGTTCTCCTTGATTTTTGTATTATTTACCTATATCAGCCTAACTAAAAATTATAACTTAACGTAAAGTTTAGCGAATCATTTAACATACAAAAGTCTTGAACAAGCTTCCACCCAGTCTTACCAATCATAGCGATACTAGCCTTCCATAATGAAAACGAAGCTACGACATGCAGAAGCCACTCTCCTCTGCTGAGTTCTCTCCAAAGCAGAGTCCCACTTCTGGCAAGCTGCCTGGATCATCCCAGTTGTATGTAGACTAGAAACAGGAGAAGGCTCACCTGTGCAGTTTGAACTAAGGATGGGGTACCAATGTCCAGGCCGTCTGCAATGCAAGTGA
Organism: Rhynchomys soricoides; assembly: GCA_019843965.1. NCBI lineage: Eukaryota > Metazoa > Chordata > Mammalia > Rodentia > Muridae > Rhynchomys > Rhynchomys soricoides. The sequence continues at coordinate 13,161,708 of JADRCH010000028.1, read as the reverse complement.
CGTCTGGGGCTAAAGGTACATACAGCTTATAGCTCCTACTTAGAGCCTGCATTAAAGTTCTGGTAGGAGTTGGCCATTCTTCCTATAATGTAGAAGACGTAAGAGAAACTTACAAGTGTCAAGCACTGCAGCAGCTGTGGTGGAGGTTTCAAACTATGTGTGATACACGCTCTCTTCCCTCACAGGAACTGTTTCCTTTTCCCGTGGAGGGAGTGGGCCTGGCAACATAGCTCAGTGGGTAAAGGTTCTTTCTGCCAAGACTAATGACCTGAGTTTGTTCCTCAAAATCCACACAAGGGAAGAGAACTGGTTCCCTCAAATTTTTGTCTGACTTCCACAAATGCCCTTACATCACACACACACTCACACACTCACACACACTCATTCACACTCACTCATACACAC
>JADRCH010000028.1:13110741-13160723 GCA_019843965.1 Rhynchomys soricoides | reverse complement strand
GAAGAAGAAGAAGAAGAAGACAAAACCATGTGGACACAAAAATGATTTTATAACAGATCCATGTAGCTCTTCATCTGACGGCAAGACAATACAGCCTGCCCGAAAGCCTGAAGCCACTGATTCCTGAATCTTTGACGTCAGTAGCTAGTCATGAGCTCACTATACAGCATTAGAGAAAGTCCCTCTTTTGTTGGTTTTACAATTGTTATGTACCGACTAGATTATCTCCACCCAAATCCTGCCAGTTCTAAATTTTTATATCTGGGTTATCATTTTGACACTGTGAAATAAATAGATCAATGTGTCTGGATGTTTGCCATGAGTCTGGATTTCTTTCTATAGATAATGTATGCTGAAGACCAACCCAGATTCAGACTCTTACATTTTTGTAGCTTAGTCTATGTGTCAGGTACCCCATCCCTGACATTCCGGTGAGGGTCCATCCCTAGGGCCCTTAAGGGAGTCTACACCAGTGTGTGCAAGCCTTCCAGGTGCAAAACAGATCTCAAGCTTCATCTTCCCAATGCCTTCTCCCCATGGAGGCTGGAAACACATCCAAAAATCAACAAATATGCCTAAAATAAATCTAATCCTAAAGCAAAATAGTCTTTAGTTTCCTTTAGCTGATATAGAAAAATAAGAATTAGAACTTTGTATTTTTTGTACATACAAAATTTTGCATAATTTGTTAAAATTATAGACATCTGCAGTTCACACCATTTGTCGTTGTTAGGTTTACTACTGCTGTGGTGGTCATCATGACCAAACCAAGTTGGGGTAAAGGGTTTCCATGGCCTACGTGTCCACGACCTAGTCCTTCACAGAAGTCAGGACAAGAACTCAAGCAGGGCAGGAACCTGGAGGCAGGAGCTGATGCCTTGGAGGACTGATTTCTTACTGGTTGGCTCCGCATGGCTTGCTCAGCCTGCTTTCTTATAGACCCAGGACCACCAGCCCAGGGATGGCCCCACCCACAATGGGCTGGGCCCTCCCCCATCGACCACTAATTAAGAAATTCCTGACAGTCTAATCGTCTGGAGGCATTTTCTCAACTGAGGCTCCCTCCTCTGTGATGTCTAGCCTGTGTCAAGTTGACACAAAACTAGACAGCACACCACAGCTCCAAATCTCAACGTATTCCAACACTTAATATATACACCTTTACATTTTAGCTTCTTTTGTCCGTAAGAGGCTTTATAAATATGTACAGTCAAAGATCAAAAGGGATTTTCCTGTCTTTTTTAATTACTCTGGTAAAACAGGAGGGATTACAAACCAGTCACTCTACCTAATGTGACACCCGCTGTCAAGCATCCTGTATGATACAGAGCCTCACCTCTACCATCTACAAGGAGCAAAAGAAAGCATGTGGGCTGAAGTGTGGGAACAAACTCTTGGCAAACTCAGAAATACTTTTCATGTTGTCTCAACCTAGCTGATGACTGCTTTCGAACAAGTATCCCACTGTGGCTGGACACTTGATCTGCAGGATTCCTTAAAAGAAAGGAGCGGGTGGCAAGAATGTATCATATGCTCCACAAAGATACAAAACGTTCTGGACATGGCCTAGCACTCAAGGCACTATCAAACTAGGTAGGTCACTTAGGTACTTCTAAAAATCTGGTGCAGGGTAACTTCCCTGGTCTTGCTTTCATTAGACACCAATTAATAGACAAGAAATAGCCATTATCCAAGTTTGGTTTGAGAAAATTACAATATTTGCTCAGTCTTTAGTGTGTGATTCTTATGCATGGTATCTTCCATTCAATGTCTTTTCGTAAATTCAGTGCTAAACTGCACACTAAGGTTTGTATTTGTATTGTATTGTTTTGAAACATTATGTATAATAGAACCATTTTCTTTTTCCTTTTTTTTTTTTTTTTTTTTTGGTTTTTTGAGACCGGGTTTCTCTGTGTAGCCCTGGCTGTCCTGGAACTCACTCTGTAGACCAGGCTGGCCTCGAACTCAGAAATCTGCCTGCCTCTGCCTCCCGAGTGCTGGGATTAAAGGCGTGCGCCACCACGGCCCGGCTAGAACCATTTTCTAAATCAGGCATTACAAGCCTTCGTGTTTGTTTGTCTGTTTGTTTCCCCCTGTAGTTGTACATTTACAGTGTGTTTCTGCTAATAGTACGTTCTCAAGTATCCCTGTACCCCCCACACACACACTCCACCCACAAAACCCCCATCCTGGTACATTGACCTTACTAAATGCGAGAATATCTCTTGGAAGCTGCTTACATCCAATAGCACTTTCTAGAATTCCACATATCATTTGTTAAACATGCTTTTGCATTCTCCTCTGCCAAAGGCCAATAGTTACAGATATAGCGTTATACAACACAGACATAGTCCTGTCTCCACAGAAATGACTGCCAAAATAGATTTGGACAGGAACCTGGGTCACCAAACGGGAAAGCGATAGAGAATGCGGCTGTGGCTAAAGCAGAGGCTGCTGTAAGAGAGGAGCTTCATCCCTGGAGCAAGAACCAAAGCGAGCCACAAGCTTGAGTTCTAAGCATGCGCAGTTCCCACTGGGGTCCTAGACCATGGGCCTGCCCGCTCCTGTGCATGCCTGAACATAGGGGCTGGGCTGTCTGATATATTCCTTGAATAGTATCAGTAGTCACGAGCCAAGTGTTATCTTAAGCTTTTTATGCAGATCTGAGGTTTTTCTTTGGTTTTTCACTTGATCCTGGTTTTGGAGCAGCGTTTAAATCTAGACAGCCTAGCTTCGCCTTAGCTCTCTGGCCCTGACCTCCAGGCCTTGTACCCAGCATGTTGATGAGAACACCATACCCTACTTCCTGCCAGGAGCACCCCCTACCTTAATATGGAGAGTCAGGGGAAGTGTTTCAGTTCTCAGTTACTAAACCGTGCAACGGGAAGTTGGTGCAAGCACACCAAAACCCGGAGTACAGTCTGGCTTGGTTGCGCAGTACTCGAGTTCCGGGCAGGGACCATGGAGGGGTGTGAGTGGATACAGACACTTATCCCTTCGAGTGGACAGAATTCCAAATGGGTGAGCAGCAGAGGTTGGCTTCCAGGGCAGCAAAGGGGTGAGGGAAGCAGAAAACTAAGGAAAAAAGTGGTTGGTCGTTTCTCTTTTTTCCTTGTATTTATGGATACTGCTGGAGATCAGTAGAGCCACAGGAGACTGGTTACCACCATGTCATTTCCATTAGCCTTGGTGTGTCAGGGTGGCAGTGGGGAGAACATCACTGTCCTACTGAAAGAAAGTGGCCCATTTAATCAACATGGCTGTCATCTCTCCCCTGCCTTCTCAAGGTGGTCATATAAAGAGCTAATTTCCATTTGGTGGTATAGTGCTTCAGCCCAAGCGCTCTGTTTTGAGCCTTGCTTTAGGCTATTTGGGGCCAGTATAGAAACGTAATCTGGGGGGGAGGAGGGAGGGCTTCCTATTGTGTTTATGGAGCAGTGTCCTAGAAAAGTAAGCTGTAGACCAAGGAAGGAAGGACAGTTTAGCTCTGAAGTACAAGAAAAATTGCTTCAGGACCACAAGACAGGTTGGAAAGTAAAGGCGCTTGTCACCAAGTCTGGTGACCTGAATTCAATCCTCTGGAACCCACATGGCAGAAGGAAAAACCATTGTCACCAGTTGTTCTCTAACTTCTGCATGCGCCCTATGGTGCACATGCCTCCCTCATCCACATCCAGTAGACAGATAAGCAAACACATCTAAAATATTTTAAATTTAAAAAGATACATTGTTTCAAAGAATAGAAAGGTCACTAGTGCTGTGCTTATGAACATGCTGTAGTTTCAGAATCCTGGTCCTTTCTGTCTCTTCCACTCTGGAGGCATGAGAAAAAACACTCATTGCACTAGTTAAATCCTATCTAAAGATCTGGTTGATACCCGTTTCTATTCTTTGTAGGGAACAGACAGAGAACAGAGTATCAGAACTAACTAAGAGGGGGATGAATTATTAACAGAGACAACAATTCAAGTGAGAGACTATCAGAAGAAATTGTGCCTGAGTTTAAAAAGTAATGACTTATATAAGAATAAAGGAAAATGAATCTTGTCCCTCTGGTTGAGGAAGCAGGAAACACACACAGAGGAACGGCCCTACACCCTGTCTGCTGAAGGGATTAGAGAGATACAAGCACCTTCAAGTCACCCAAGACGTGAGACATTGAAAGCATAGCAGGCTGGACTTGTCATCGGATGATATTTTAGGAGATCCTATTTTGCAAGCTAGAATTACAGAAAAGAGAGTTACAGTCAATTAAAAGTATTTAAGGGTGAGTTTCTGGCATAGGAGTGGGTGGCAGGAGAGTCACAACCCGTGACAAAGAACCAGAAGAGACCGACTACTATTCCACAAGGGCCTGGGGGCCACTTTAAAATGACATTTTAGGATAAACTGATTACACCCCAATAGCCAGTTCAAGATGTCAACGAAAGGGAGTGACTTACAGAAGAACTAACAGCAAGGATCCAGAGGCTTTGCCTCACCGGGAAGGTTGCTGTCTTCATTATGTCAGCTCTGTGGTCTTCCTTAAAGGACCTAGAAGTGGGCGGGACTCTAAAATCACACGACCTTAGAGTCCCCACTCCCAGTTTTCAAGGTCTGTGAGACTCCCTGCCCCGCCCCCCTCGTTATTCCTATACTCACGTAGGAGGCTCAAGAGTTAACATGGGACAGGTGGGAGAACTGAGATTTGAGAAAGTCAAAGAGAACATGCAGTAAGAGTACAAAGCCTGTGTCTCCCCTCTACCCTACTCTAGGCCCTGGGTTCAGTAAAATGAGATCTGAGTCAGAAGATGTTAAAGAGATGACGGTGTTTAAGAGAAGAAATTTCGGCTTTCTTGTCTCACTCGGTCAAACCCATCTCTTAGAGTGCTCCAACTCTTAGTGACTGTAGGAATATCCATGTCTTCTATTGTACTTCTCAGCTTCCTGTAGCTCGGTGAGGTGCTGTCATCTACACAGACCCCTAGAGAAGACTCCACACGCCATCTATCTTGGTTCTAATCCAGTGATTGCCTCCCTTTCCAAAGTCTTTCCTCTCTGGGAGTGTATCTTTTTCTAGACACTGTCTTCCTCAGGCACTTTTCACTGAAGAGCTGGTCAAAGCTTCTCTGTCTTACCCTCCAGCACCCCGCAGTGCCGGACACCTACAAGATGCTCACTCAAACTGTAAAGAATCAGCTGCTCTCTAGCCCGTTCTCCTTCTCTGTGTCAAACGCGACCTAACGATGGCCCCAGGAGAAGCTATTTCATCTATTGTGGGAAATGCATCTGTTTCATAAAACACAGTGTTTCAGTTGCCTGAGATTCAAATTTCTGACTTTGAATTAGAGTTTATCTTAATGTAATTTGTAATTTTACCACTCTTCCCTGTTCTCATGTAGGAACAATTAATAGTATAAGCTAACATCTACGGGGTGCTGATCGTGTGCTAGGCATGCTAAGTCATGTATATGTGCTATTTCATTTACACTTCATAATCGCGATCCGTGGTGCCTAGCTGAGGAGAGCGAAGCACAGGGAAGCAAGGTAACTTCCCCAAACTCACACAGCTAAGGTTAGCGTTAAAATCTGTAAGAAACTTTGCTAAGTATGCCATGCAGTGTACTTACAGAAATGACTATACATGGATTTATCTCCCCGACTGTTCAAATGTAAATGCTTTGCATGGCTGCCTCGTTTTCATCCTCTGAAAACATTTTTGAGGTTTCTATTATTGTGCTTGGGGCTCTGTTAGCCTCTCTGATTCTTAGAACACTACCTAAAGTGAGGTTTTCCGACTCAGTTTCGCCCTTCCTACAATGACACTGTGAAGAGTCATTGCAAGTATCACTGTAGTTTCTGGATGCAAAGACTGTAGATTAGATCACTGTGGGTGATAGCCTCTCTCATTGCAAGCAATTATCACTTTTGACCTGTCACCTCTGACCTCTGACCTTCCTTCCTCATCAAGGTCTCCCTCCTAAGTTGCAGATGCTCACTCTCTCGTAACTACACAAGGCATGATCATTTCTCTCTAATATTCAGGCTGTGCTTTGAAATAATTGTTTTGTCAAATAATGTAATATGCCTGGAGGAAAAGTAGCAACCTGTGTGAAACATCATTGCACCCCGAACTGTGGCCAGCGAGGCGGGCAAGCACTTGGTGATTAATTTGTAAATGAGCGTATGTAGAAAATGGGGATAGACTCAGCAAGGGGACAGGGAAGGAGAAACACGCAGGCAGAACGAGAAGCACTTTGTGTTTCCCAGGCTGGTTTTTATTTAACCCTTCACCTCATGCATGGTCAACCTTGTCTATTTAAATGAAATTAAGATTTCCAAAAATACAAGCTATGAAGTCACTTAAAGAGCAGGCCGGGCCCACCTCCAAGGTGCGAGGATCTCGTTGAAATGGAAGGAAGGAAGTTATGAGCGGGTTTGCCTTTCTTCCTTGCTTTCTCACGCTTTTCAAAGGCCACGTCCTAACTCTTTCTCTAATATTTGGAAGGAAGCTCAGCAGTTGTGAAAACAGATGCTCCAAAGATCTGACCTAAACATTTACATTCTGCTGTTTCAGTTAAACAATTGGCTTTGTTCTTTAAGCATTTAGGTCAAAATACTTAAATGTTTTAAAACATCAATAACCGGAGGATATGGGTGGGATTTTTTTCCCACTCCGTAGTCTAAACTTACAGGTTTTAGCAAAACCTTCACAAGAAAAGAATTGGGAGCTTTAAAGCAGAATGCGCGTGCGCTCGAGTGCGTGCACGCACACACACACACACACACACACACACACACCCTGAAAATAGGGAGGAAGAGGAGATCGCTGGCTTTGCATTCTTTTCAGCACAAAAGCACCTCCTTTCCACTTCCCTCCGCTAATCCTGGCAAGCAGATATAGCCCTGACATCATGAAGAGAGTATTTCAACCCTGGCACTGTGTAGACTTGACCTCAGGGGTGTCCATGAGCTCTATATGCATCAGTACCTCACCTCAGAGCATTCCTGTGCATTTGCAGTCACTGCCCCTCAAGACACAGAAGTCAGGCCCAGACCCCAGGGTGGTACAAGTACCACAAATGATGTCACACCTCAGATGTGACACAACCACCAGCCGGGGCCACCTGGCTTAGTGAGTGCGCCTTCCCTTGATATAGGAGGTCACTCCTGTGAGGTCATCTTCTTTACCTTCCATAAACTGAAGTTGTCAGCTTGAATAGCAGAGGTAAGTAGGAAGGACTGACTACCTCAGCAAACTGCAAGAGGAGTTTTTTGAGATTGGGTCAACCTGGCCTGAGGTTTGGGAGTCAAGGAACAAACCAGAAATAACAAGTTGGCAGAATGGAACCGTGTGAGGGCAAGCAAGAAACAGGAGCCTTTTTCCCCATGAACCTCCCTCTTCCTTTACTGGCTTCATTACACAGCTGGCCATGAGTTTGTGTCTGAACCCTGGAGCAACCCCCACCACCCCAAACCCTCCACCCTCCCACCCCCAGGTTCTTCCCCCACGAGTTTCCAGAACCGCTCTTGTTCACACCGGAAGCCACAGTGAGATGGACAGGTAGCTAGCTGTGTGTCCGGCCAGTTGTCCTGAACTGGTCACCTCTCTAACACTGGAACTGAGCCTTCGGTAATGAAGTCGCTTAAAGACCTTTTGCTGCAGAAACCTCAAGGGGGCTTTTGGATTCCCAGTCACCTCTGTCAAACCTGACTTAAGCTTCCAGAGCTGAGTCACTCGCTGACCTTCCTCTATGTATCACATTGCTGGTATCAAGTTCCACCTGTCCCAATTCTTGGTTGGTGACAACAGTTTACCCTTGAGAGCTGAGTGACAGGGGCAGCTGACAGACAGGCTTCCAAACCAATTACAGGGGAGACCAGGAAAACGAATGCTGTACAAAAAGGATTGTGAAGGCAAGAAGGCCAAGCGGGTGTTCCAGTGGATGCCTTTGTCCAAAGCCGTTTCTCAGGGTTGCCCAAGGTGCGGTGATGTATCAGTTTAAGCAGTAGCGGCAGAGGGCCTAAGTTTACATTGTCGGAGAAAGAATGCGGGCCCAAAACCCTGAGGATCGTCTGCACATGTCAAAGCTGGCAAAGGAGGAGAAGAACAGACCACATAGATCTCTAAAGAAGACTCAGGAGTACTAGCCGCCATGATCCTTTCTAGCACCCAAATTGTCTGAGGGAGAGCCAGGAAAGATACAACTCTGATTTTTCAGAAGACCTTGCTGCTGCATCCGCACAGCCCTGGCCTCTCCAGTCTCCTCTCTTGCCCATTTTGTGAACTGCTTGCTGTATTCCCTCCAGATACAGCTTCTCCCTAACTCATCTTCCTGAGAGTACCACCCCTTTTCTGTATTCTGTCTTCAGTGAGCAAGAAAAGCTCTGACCCATTGATGACTGTTCAGTTAGCACTCCCCTGTCCTAACCTTGCAAGTCTAAGGAGCAAAGAACAGCATCGACATTGATAAAGTAGACAACTCCGCAGAGACCATGGGATCTGGGTTCTAGCTCACGGTTGCAGGTTGCAGTACGTGTGGTCTTGTGGTGGTACCTCCAGGGCTTTCTCCCCATCAGCCTGCTTATGTCTCCTGTTTGATGTGTTCTAAATAATGAGTGTGGTGCTTGGCACACAGTCTGTTTTCCCCTGTACCTGTAGCATCAATAATCAACGTTTCCATTAGTCACACATGTTCAAGATTTTACGTAACTTCTTAAAGGCATTTTTGTTTCTAGACTGTGCGTTCTGGTTACTATAGTCCCAGAAGAAAACATGAGTTGGTCAAGGTCACCAGGCTTAATTCTCAAACTGCCTAAAGTCAGCTCTTCTTAAGTGTCTACATCTCTGAATACAGTCTCTCCTTTTATAGGAAAGAACCAGTCTTGCATTTGAGACTGCTTCAATGGAGCTGTCAGTGAAATGAATTGTAGGGCAGGGTTGGGGAATTAGCTTGTGCTTGAATAATCTAATTTTATTGACACCTTTCTTTGATGTTAACATGATATTAAAACCTCTGTGGGTAGCCATAGCTGTTCCCCGGGTGAGGAATGGGTTTGCTGACTTCCTGTCAGATGACGTTCGGTCTTTTCATAGTCATCAAGCCTTATGAGATCACTACTTGAGTTTTCCATCTCTACAAGTCTTTCTGATCCTGACAAACAGTAAGCAAGAGGGAGGTTCATTGCAAAGAAGCAGCACAGGAAGAAGAGGAGCGTCTATGTGAAGCACAAAGACAGGTTTGTGAGATAAAAAGACAGCATAGAAGCCCTGCTGGATGACTCCCTCCAGGATTCTGGTGGCTTGTCTGCGGCCTCAGGAGAACTCAGCTCTGGACACTTTACACTATTCCTCACCCCCCTTCAGAATTTAAGACCAAGTGATCTGAAAGAGAGCACAAGAACTGCATGCCTCCCCTCCTCTGTGGAGCCTGTCTCCGGGTATGCTTCCACACTCCATGGAGCAACTGGGCTGCACTCTGTAGTCATCCATCAAAAATGTGCTGAGGACCTACCTCACTAAGCCCCGGGGACAAGCAGATTCTCATTGCCAAAGAATGTGACGATTCCCCCCCTTCCTCCCTCCCAAAAAAGGAAAAAAAAATTAAAAAGTCAGTATGAGCAGGTAAATAGGTGAGCACGTGCTCTTTAGCAAAGATTGCACAGATCCGTATCCACATCCTGTCTCCTGTCACAACAGCTGCATGACCTTGGGTTTCTGTGTTCTGGGTAGAAACCCACTCAGAGTGCATGAGTCTGCCGTAATTAAATGAGATAGTCGTTTCTTTGTTCGTGTTCTTTGGTTGTTGTTGTTTGCTTCTGTTTGTTCTAATGGGAAGGAGCTCAGTCAGTAAGGGTCAGTGAGGGACTCTATGGGTGGATGGCAGCACCTACCTCTAACTGGAACTGAACTGAGGCAGACATTACAAGGATACTTAGACTTGCAGTCCCTTTCCTCCCCCTCCCATCAGAGACTTTAGAATGCCATCCTCTTACCACACGAATGGCAGAATTGTTGATGAACTGCAAGGCGCCTTGAAGTACCCTGTTTGCTGAGCTCTACCCACCAGAGGCCCTCTTAATTCCTCTTCCCCACCTTCTCTCTCCCTCCCCTACCTTCTCCCCTCCCCCTTCCTCTTCCTCTCTGTCATTTCCCAGGCTGACTTTCCTAGTGAACCACCACTTTAGAATTCCTTAAAACCAATGAGTCATGCACCAGTCCGAACTTGTGCACACTCCTGTCCTATACAGAACCCTTGCCTAATAAGTTTTTAGTTAATAAAAAGACATCAGGCCAAGATTAGGACTAAAGTTAAACACACACACACACACACACACACACACACACACACATGCCAGCTGGAAGGTCTGCATAGCAAGCTTCCCAAGAAACACCCTTTACCTTTTTATCTAATTTCACACACCACACAGTAACCTGTAGGAAGAACCTGGACCTCTATCCAGAGTCCTTCTGGGGGAAACAAAACAGATCCTGGTGAACACAGAGCAACAACCCTCTGTATAGAGGCAGGTAAGGCTAAGTAAAGTCAGGCATGAGTGTCAGGGAGGGATGTGGCTTCCGGAAGGGAGCACCTTCGCCCAAAGCTCCCTGGGAAGGAGATTGGAAGGCAGTGGGGTGGCAAGCAGCCGTGTGACTTCAGAGGGGACAGAGGCAGCAAGTAGAGATCCCAGAGATAGCAGAGACCGAGATCCCCTAGGAACAGAGGGGAGGAATGGTCAAGTCTTTCAGTACCTGCTACCCACCCAGGCAAAACGGCTGGGGGCTGAACAAATCAGAGGAGAAGGTGATGTGCTTTGAGCTGCATGTTCACCCAACTTACTCACGTTTATCTCAAGAGGGATTGGAATGCCCCAAGCACGACCATGTCAAAGGCCTGAAATGAGCCGTTGACCTCCCAGAGACCACACAGCCGTCTAGGGGTAAAGGCAGGCCTCTTCACACTATCAAGTACAAGAGTGTCTAGAGAATTTCACAACTACTTGGAGTTTTTTAATTTTAAATTTATTTTTCTAGATACTTTTAATGCTCATGCCTTGCCAAATAGTATTAGTTATTAGCAACCAGAAAGTCTATATTTTTGCTTTTTGTTCAATAATTTGGTGAAAGCATGCATTTTCACTTGCTGACTAATCTGACCATGTTTCTGACTCAGATCTTAAGACTCACACACATATGGCTTTCCAGAACCCATGATTCCCTCCTCTACAGGGTCCTGCTGGTCCTCGGGTAACAATTTCTACAGCAAATTTACAGTCTCATCCCGAAAGCTTGTTCAATATGTTGGGCGCTGTGTGGAACCTTGCTAGTCACTCCCAGGGGAAGGGGAAGGGGACACAGGGGTCAGTAGCACTAGAGAAAGCACCACCTTGGGGAAAAGAAGTTTCCTCAAGGCACAAGGTAAGTCCTGAGAGGCCTCTGCAGCCTGGCTCAGCCTGACTCCACACAAGTCTGGCAGTCCTGCTCAACCAGCCAGAACTGAGCTGGGGGTGAGACATGGAGAGCGTCTAGCATATACAAGGTTACACAAAAACACACAGACATGCACAATCCTGTTTAAGAACCAGCCAGAATTGCATGAGAGCAGGGAGAGGGGAGGGAGGGAGGGAGGGAGGGAGGGGAGAGGGAACAGATTTCTACCCATAACCCTCATCAGGCACCTCACAAGGTCAGAACTACTCTTAAGCCAGTTAAACAGTTAAAGTTCTTTGCTCCATTCCCCAAGCATCAGGGCTAAATGAAGGTCAGATGTCTTCAGGTTTCCAAACACCCTCCCGGGAGCCCTACCCACGCAAACTCAGAGATTTAAACAATTGAGTCCTGAAGTCACTGATAACTGGGCTCTTCCCACAGGGTGCAATCCACTGTGTTCAGGGACACCTGCCACTCAGAAAGAGGAACATGGCACAGGCTCCTCCCTGTTGGCCCTCCAGCCCTGGCTCGCCTCCATGGGAACCGCTGTGGCGAAGGAGCAATCCGCCAACTTCAACACCAGCCCCAACTCCCTCAGCACACTGGCTCCGTGTTCCCCAGGATGGGACCTGGCTGGGCCACAGGAATAACACAGAAGCACCAGGAAAGCCAGAGATTCACAGTGTTGTTTCTGGAAAGGGGGGCAAGCCTGCACTGGGGAACCCGAGGCCACACAAGACTGAAAGAGGCCCTTGTTGAAACAAAGCGGCTGCTCCACATTCTGCATACCATGAAGCCCACCGCTCCTTCACACCTCCGTCATAGCTGAATTCCTGAAACTCTACAACTACGGCCCTGAGAAAGCTTTGAGATAAAACCACTGTGGAAATATATCAGCTCAGTCACTGGCGAGCAAGAAATGAACAAAATGAGGCAGTAAACCGGAAGGGGCTCGTGGGGTCTGAGGCAATGCAGACACAGGGCTGTGTGGGTCAGAGAGAGATGAGAGGCGACTCGGCAGCTGTGGCACTACCCAGATAAAACCAGAACGAGGCTGTCTGCGACAGAAACTCACATCTATAGAGTCCAGTTCTTGGGAGGTAGATGCAAGATGATTTCCAGTTTGAGGCTGGCCTGGGCTACATAGTGAGTTCAAGGCTAGCCTGGACTAAGGTAGCAAGACTCAGACTCAATAAAATGAAATCTAAAGAGGAATGAATCTTTATTTTGCCTTTCTTGACAAGATACAGGTTGGAATTCAGGTTAGCTGTTTCTCCCAACCTAGAAAAGACTTGTCAGACTTCAGGGTTAGACAGAGGTCCAGTGCTATTCTCCAGACCCTTTACTTCCTCCTCTTCCTCCTCCTCTTCCTCTTCCTCTTCCTCCTCCTCCTTCTCCTCCTCTTCCTCTTCCTCTTCCTCCTTCTCCTCCTCCTCCTCCTCCTTCTCTTTCCTTCCTTTCTTCCTTTCAAGACAGTGTTTCTCTGTGTAGCTCTTGCTGTTCTGGAACTCCTTTGGTAGACCAGGCTGGCCTTAAACTCACAGAAATCTACCCCTCTCTGCCTCCTGAGCTCTGGGGTTAAAGGTATGTGCCACACGCCTGGCCATTGATGATGACACTTAATCTCTCTCATCTTTCCTACTTTGAATCCTCCAGAGAGGAATGAATGAATGAATGAATGAATGAATGAAATATTCAGGGGTTTCTTCTGTTCTTGTTTGTCTTGAAGGAATAGGAGCTGATAAATCATCCATAAGCATTAGATTCGGAGCCGCCAAGAACTCTGAGTCTAGAGCAGAGGTCTCCCGTGGAGTGTTTCATTTGATCATAGCTTCTTAAACTGTGGACTGCAACTCCACCTGGGGTCAGATAACTGCATGGGGGGAGGGGGGTCACAACTGGAAACCATCTCTGAGGGCACAGCAATGAAACGTTAATTCACAATCAAATGCATAAAGAATCTCAGGAGTTTATAGCAGCAGGCACCCATGATGCCACTGAGGAATTCACTATAGCTTTGCCCCTGAACACACATCGTGGACACTTTGCACTGTGCCTGGAATCGTGTCAGAAGGCCAGCCCACGCTGCCCGAAACACCTCAGCCCAGAGTCAAGGTGACTATACACTGTGAATTGTAGACTTCTGCTGTACATACAGAGTATTCTGATCCCAGTAGAAACATGATGGTTTATGGAAAACAAAGACTGATAGGCTGATTTTGTTATTTGAAATTTTCATGTATATATAATATATCCTGATTGCTCTCTCTTACCTGCCCTCCATCTCCTTCCTGTCCTTATCAACACTTCCTATATCTACCAATCTCTTTTCCGGATTTAGGACTTTGGGTCTTGTTATCTGTGTGTATGGATTGGTCATTGGTCATTAATGGGTCCATGACTGAAGGCAGTGATTTCCTTCCCCTCTCAGTAAGTTCAGCAACAATGAAGGCCTCCGGGGTCCCTCTTCCGTCCACTTCTGACTCTCCATAAGCCATTCTTACGCAGACCCAATGCAGCCATCCCTCGCTGCCGTGAGTTGGTGACGGTCATCATTGTCCATTGCCTGGGAGATGACGGTACAGAGCTGTGCTGGTTGGGTTTTGTCAACTTGACACAGCTCCATGTTGAAGAGAGAATCTCAACTGAGAAATTGCTTTTATCAGATTAGCATGTGGGCAAGTTTTCGGGACATGCTCTTGAAGAACAATTGATGTCGGAGAGCTCGTACTGCTGTGGGCTCTGCCGCCCCTAGGCATGTCGTTCTGGGTTGTATAAGGCTGACTAGGCAAGCATGAAAAGCAAACGAGCAAGCAGCATGGAACTCCATGGTCTCTACTTTGGTTCCTTCTTCCTGGTTCCTGCCTTGAGTTCCTGCCCTGTCTTTTCTCAGTAATGGATGTCTGTAAAGCGAAGCAAATCCTTTCCTCCCGAGCTGCTTTCAATCTTTGTGTTGTCACAGTGACCGAAACCAGAGCAAGATGGCGGCCTCTCTCTTTATATTCCAGCTCTTCTGTCCCTCTTCTGCAGCAGTCCCAGAGCCTCGGGGAGGATGATACATATGTCTTACTCGAACCGAGTACTCAGCCCTCATTCTCAGCCCTCATTCTCAGCCCTCATTCTCAGCACCTGTGTAGCTACAAATCTCCACATCCACCACCACCCACTGGAAAGACAAGCTTTTCGGATTCAGGGTGAGGGTGATGGATTAGAAGGGGGAGTGATGCTGTGTTCACTGAGCTAAATAGCAGCATTCAGTTCTAGCCTAGGGCTTATGACCTTCTCTACCTTGGTTTGAAACCAGGTTCAAGTACCAGGACTATCCTCCTGTTCTCCCTTCCTGTAGCTTGGGTCTCAAAGGCAAACAGAGAGCAGCTGGTCTTCCTATTGCCACAGTGTTACTATTGCACATCTTACTTGACAAGTCGTTAGGTCATAGGATTACTAATAATAGCCGGGCATGACCCTCATGCCTCCCCTCACCCCAGTAGCCTGGGCCTATGAGAGCTGCCAGGAAGGAGGAAGCTTTCATCTGGGTTCCAAGACTTCTAATATTCTCTTAGCATTGTTCCTCAGCACATGAGGATCAAGTTAGTGTTTCTTTGGATTGGATCACATGTTTGATTTGAAAAGTTGCTGTTTGAGTTGCTGACTTAAGCTTCATTTTACAAAAGCAATAAATGAATTCTTGACTTGGAATGACAGTAGAGCTTCAAATGGCTCCAAACATACATCTCCATTTTGTACTATGTATGTACGCGAAGTGGCTTTTTCTGCATTTGACAGCAATTCAAAATATCAATCAACTTGACAGCAATTCAAAATATCAATCAACTTGAAAACCATTGATGACGGATTACATTCACACAAGGTTTGTTTTTTATGTAAGAATAAATAAGTACTTCCATTTTATTAGTGCACATTTATTTTCCTCTTTAATACATTGTAAAATTATATGTATACAAAATAAATTTTATAATTTCTGTATGATTAAGTGTTTGATTGATATACCTATTTTATATACATACATACCTGAGATCATGTAAAAATATCTCAAGCAGAGGAAGTCCCAATGGAAAAACATTTCACAAGTTCTGAATGAGCCACAGTGTGTCAGCAGTTAGATTTCCACGTATGCTAATCTTTAATAAAACCAAACCTCAAGTAGTGAAAAAGGAGCCTAAGAGTAGTCATATAGACTAGATTCAATCACATGACCTACAGCCATCATATGACCTACAGCCATCATATGAACTGCAGTCAATCATATGAACTACAGCCAATCATATGAACTACAGTCAATCATATGACCTACAGTCAATCATATGACCTACAGCAATCATATGAACTACAGTCAATCCTATGAACTACAGCCAATCCTATGAACTACAGCCAATCCTATGAACTACAGTCAATCTTATGAACTACAGTCAATCCTATGTACTACAGTCAATCCTATGAACTACAGTCAATCCTATGAACTACAGTCAATCCTATGAACTACAGTCAATCCTATGAACTACATTCAGCCATATGAACTGCATTCAGCCATATGAACTGCATTCAGCCATATGAACTGCATTCAGCCATACGAACTACAGCCAATCATCTAGATTACATTCAGACATGACTATATGGAATGAGGCCTGCCCTGTCTGTTCTCCTTCACATATCCAAGCCTTCCTGATGATAAAGTGAGTGTCCCACCAGAAGGCATATAGTGAGAGGCCCCCTCATCCCTTCCCTTTCAGTAGACCAGAATAAACTGCTGTCTACCTACTGGGCAGTGGGTCTCAACCTGTGGATCGAAACCCCTGGGGGGCGACTGACTCTTTCACAGGGGTTGCATATCACGTATCCTACACATCAGATACTTGCATTATGAGATTCCTAACAGTAGTAAAATTATATTTATGAAGTAACAACAACAAAAATTTATGGTTGGGGTCACCAAAACATGAGGAACTGTATTAAAGGGTCACAGCATTAAGAAAGATGAGAGCTACTCTGCTGAGTCTCTCCTGAAATCCTGGCCCACAGAAACTATAGACAACAAGCCTCTGCTATTTTGAGACACTAGAGTGGGTGTGGTTTCTTACTCAGGGAGAGCTAGCTCACACCACAGTGAAATGTTTCCCTGTCGTTGTCGCTGGGAAATAATGAGATACGTTTCTCTTTTTGGAATTTTCTATCTGCACACTTTAAGAAAACTAGAGACAAATTTTCCTAATTTGTTTAAATATTCCAAATGAAGCCTATTCGTAGACTTGAATCAATAGCTGAGAACATACTAGAAGCATCCTCCAGAGAGTTTGCAAGGGTGACTGAAAGAGAAGTTAGTAACTAAACTAAGAGGAGACTGGGTAGAGAGCTTCAGATTTAAGAACAGGCCCAGTAGATAGATCTACAGAACGACCCCGGAACCTAAGGCTCAGGGAACACCATGGAGGAGGGGGAAGATCATGAGCACCAGAATATCAGGGAGTTTGCTGTGAGATTGTGTCTCCCAGGAATATCAGAAGCTATACACATAAAGTCTCACCAGTATGACCCCCTAAACATGAGCTGAACGCAGACACCAACTGTAGACAGGCCAAAAATGGATGAGGGAAAGCCCGGAAGCCTAGACCCTACACAGAGAACTACAGAGAACCAAGAAATGCTAAGAGTGGGAGAGAGGGTCTTCCCCAGGGAAGAGCACTCCAGTGGGCTATCTAATGCCAAGTGGTCAGCCCTCAAGACACATATGAGAGCATTATGCACCGAGTAGGGTGTATTTAGGAACACAAATACACATACGTACAGACAGACACACACACTTATACACAAACACACACATGCATACATATACTACACACAGAGACACACAAACTACACAGACACATACACACATTCACACATACACACAAACTACACACAGACACATACACACTACACACACTCACACACACATACACACAAACTACACACAGACACATACACACATACACACACTCACACACACATACACACATACTACACACACGACACATACACACTACACACATATATACACACACACACACAAATATACATAAAACAATAGTAATGAAAACAGAGGCCATGAATTTGAAAGAGACCAAGGAATATACAGGACAGTTTGAAGGAAGAAAGGGAAATGCTGTAATTTCAGTATACTTTCCAAAAGAAAAGAAATGAATTCTAAACAAAAAGAAAAGAGGGCAATAGTGTCTTGACTTAGTCCTGCCAAGAAACAGCCCTGAAACTGGAACTATATTTGCTTGCGAGGCATCTTATTTTTATTAAAACTAGAAATCAGAATAAACTGAATTTAGAACCAGTCATTGAACGTATCCTATCACACTGGGCGCTGGTGGCGCACGCCTTTAATCCTAACACTTGGGAGGCAGAGGCAGGCGGATCTCTGTGAGTTCGAGGCCAGCCTGGTCTACAGAGTGAGTTCCAGGACAGCCAGAGCTACACAGAGAAAATGTCTCGAAGGAAGGAAGGAAGGAAGGAAGGAAGGAAGGAAGGAAGGAAGGAGAGAAAGTTGCTTCTGACTGTACTGTTTTGTTACATCAGTAGAAATCTGTATGTAAATAAATACCCACATAAATGACTAAGTAACTTCGCAGTTAAAGAGTACGTGCTCAAGTTACTTCTCTTGTTGGGTACATGCAAACTAAAAGAGCTTAATCATCCCTGCCTCTAAAGGGAAGTCCCAGTATCTGCCCTTGGTTGACATAGCCTTTCTTCCGAAATCCTGCACATTTAGCTACCAGGACCTCTTGAGTGACTTTAGCAGTTTCCCAAAATCCTTCCCACACTAACCTCACGCCCCCATGTTCACTGAAGAATTCCTGCTTGTCCTTGTCCATCACTCAGAACACTTCCCTCCCCTTCTGGATACTCTCAGGAACCCTTGGAAATAGTTTACATCAGGACTTCTTTCTTTTCTAGCCTTGGCCAATCTTAGAGAAAGGAAGGGAGGAAGGGAGGGAGGGAGGGAGGGAGGGAGGGAAGATGAGCACGCATTTTGCATTTAGTCCACCAACTATTCTGTTGAATAGATGCAGCACTAGATGAGTTGGGCTTTTCAGAGAATTAGCCCCTGTAGCTTAGCGTCCATATGGAAGCTGAGAGGGGAATTCCCCATCATCCCTTCTGGCCAGCTGCCCTTGTATCTCACAGCCAATATTTAGCCAAATAATTCTTTTCAAAAAATATTTAATGGGGCTGAAGAGATGGTTCAGCAGTTAAGAGCACTTAATGCTCCTGCAGGACTTGGGTTCAGTTCCCGGTACCCACAAAGTGGTTTACAATCATCCGTAACTCCAGTTCCAGGGGCTCTGATGTTCTCTTCTGATAGCAAGCACACACGTGGTACGTACACATACATGCAGGCAAACCACTCATATATTTATATATATATATATATATATATACACACACATATATAAAATATTCATATATATCATATTCATGCATACATACATACACACACATATATATGGTACTTAAGTATCAGATCGACGTTTCCGGGGCTTCTTACAATATTATCAAACAGTATTATCCAGCAGGGACCACACTGTCCGTGAGTTGGTCTACCTCTGCCCCCTACTGACTCTCCAATTGGCTCTGTTTCTTTATCTGGTAAAAGAAACAGAGCCAATTCTAATGAGTTATCTTGTGGAAGTGCAGAGTGGAAGTCTAGTAAATGTTGACTGTTGCCACACTGTCGTTGTGCAGAAACCTTTATGTAAATGAGCACTAAATGAATTCTAAATCTAGATCAGCCCCGTTCTTCCAATAAATGTGGGGTGGGGTGGGGGCATAACATGTTGAGGAACTGAAGAACCACAGTAATGAACACATATTAAGGTTGTGTCTACTTTTGTTATCATTGGACCCTATTGCTTAATATGTGCTCAGTTAATTATTTTGGATTGTGGAATTCACCATATATTCCCCCCATAATTCCCCATAACTCCCCACGTTTTTCTTCCATATGCAGATTTGAACGCCCACTGGGTTTCAGACCTCTCCTTCCAAGGCATTCTCCAGCTGTCTATTGTCGGAAGCAGGATATGGGCAAACAGCTAATGTGACTGATGTTGAAGGAAAAGAAAAAGACATAAGAGGAAGTGACAGTTCAATAGGGGCCAGAATTCTGTTCCTAATGTAATGGGAAATGATTCATCAAGGCGGCATCCACACAGAACAAAATGTCCTAGTATTTCAGAAAGTAGGAAAGATTTCTCTAAAGAACAAGTGACAACCCTGGCAGGTTCTAAGTGGAATCAAAACATGTTTCAAAGGTAAAGAGTCTGTTGTCCAAATTCTTCCAGTCACAGGTGGTTAGCGCAATGTTAGGTACTAGCACAAGAGAGGGCGTACAGGGATTGGGAAGTGGTTCAGTGGATGAGCTTGCTTGTGGCTCAAGCATAATGACCTGAGTTCCAATCTCAATCACTCATACAAAAAAGCTGGGCATGGCCACACATTCCTGTAGCCCAGGACTATGGGAGACAAAGACAGGAGGGTCACTGGGGCTTCCTGGCTGCCAGGCTAGCTCCAGGTTTGGTGACAGACCCTGTTTCAACAGTATAGGGTAGCTTACATGCTCCTCTGACTTCCATACTTACACACACACAGACGGCAGACAGACACACAAACACAGACACACATAGGCACACTTATATACACACACAACACATGCACTCACAGGCACACAGAGACACACATAAACACACTTATACAGACACACACACACACACGAGGAATTTTTACAGGCTCATATAAATGTCACATTTAGCCAGCTCACGCCTTTAATCCCAGCACTCTGGGAGGCAGAGGCAGGCAGATCTCTGTAAGTTCAAAGACAGCCTGGTCTACAGAGTGAGTTCCAGGGCAGTCAGGGCTACACAGAGAAACCCTGTCTTGAAAAAACAAAAATAGCAAACAAACAAACAAAAATCACATTTAAACATCTGTCTCAGCATCTGTCTCGGCAACTTCCAAGCCGCCTTCAAGTACATCTGCCCCCTATCCCCCACTCCCACCCCCACACACTTCTCTGATACTTGGTGTATCTTCTGAGTTTTATTGCCTCCTCCTGTAGGCAAGTTCTATCCACAGAGGACTAATGACCAAAGTCACCAATAATTCCAGATAAACAACATTCTAGCCCACTGACCAAACCGGAGTGATAAATTTCCTTAGGAATGCTGACCAGAACAACCCCACCCCCACCTCTTCACCCCTACCCTACCCTGTTACATGCACCAGGGAGAGAACACACTCAGAGCTCTGCTCTCTGACCCCACGCCTCCTCCGTCTGTGTACCACTTCCTGCGCTGGGAACAGCTTTTATACGACTTCCTGGCACTGAGCATCTCATCTGACTTTTGGTCACAAGCCTTTTGCCTGCTCCTAGAGCTTACGAGTCGTTTCTAATGTCAAGCTTTTAATGAAGTCATTATTCAATAATGTACCTATGTGTCCTAAATAATTGTCATTTCCAATGTTGCTATATATTGAAACTTAATTACTCTTTTCATTCTATGTTACTTTTTAACATGCTTCTCTTTAAGACAGTTCTCAGAAGGTGACTGGCAGGCATATGTCGAAATCAGCTGCAGCATCACTGAGTCCACCGCGGGTTCCTCGACGGTGTCAGTTGTCCTGAGTGCTCACTGGCTGGTTCACAATGCCAGGCCTCCACTGCAGCCTGACTTCCTCACCTGTGAAGACAGACACTTCTGGCACTGCCAGGCAGAGGTCCTAGCCTGCAATCTGTGCTTACTCAAATTAGGTCACATTTCTAGAGCATGCCTCAAATGTTAGCTTTGCAATGTTGGTGGCTTGTGGGGAGGCAGAGGCAGGAAGACTAGGAGTTCACTGTCAGCCTACATGAAAAGTAAGTCCCTGTCTCTACTCTCCCCTCACCCCAATACACACACACACACACACACAAATTGTCTTAATTATTCAAAATATATAATAAAAATAAGAGCAACAAACGCATCTTCGCAGTCATACACATATACATATAAACATACATTGAACACTGTCTGCTGTTACTCCATTGAGATTCTCTCATTTCTGTCTTGACAAAAATGTCTCAATAAATCCGAGGGACTTCCCTCGTAAAAAGCAATCATGTGATCGGTGTTGGTCCCTTTTGAAAAGTACTGTATTTTTAGACAAGCCACTTGCAGAATTGGTTCCTCAATATTGAACCCATGGAGGGTCTGTTCACAACAGATGTCTGGATATCATCCCCAACCCTTCCACTTAGAATTCCCCAAAAGGGAGGCAAACATTTACACCCTTTTAAGTCTCCACAGGTGATTCTAACACAAAGCCAGGATGCGGGAACCAAATAAACCAACCAGTAATGAGGTATTGATGCCAGCTATTTTGAGCCCCTGATTTAAATTGAAAACAAACTCCACTGAGGGCCTGTTCTTCCTCTCCCTGCCTTAGGCTTCCTGCCACGTCTTCTCTCAGCTCCAGGCCACTTTCTCTGAGACTCTAGATCAATCTTAGGTCTTAATCCCAGCTTGGCCAGGAAAGGGTCCAGACTCTTAGGCTCCGCAGTCACCACCAGTTGTCTATTTATGAATTTCATTCCCTCCCAAATCACACACATTTGAAGACAAGTTTGAACTTGGCCTGGAGTTGGAAGGCATAGAGCCTGGGGCCTCCAAGACATCAGAAGGGCGTGTGCAGAGGCAAGCAGGAGGCTGAAGCTGGCAAGGCTCCACTGCTGTCACACACCCAGCGGGCTGGGTCTACATTATGGCATGTACATATACCACACCCCTGTCTAAGGTAGGACTCAGTATCCCCAACCAGCAAGCAAAAATAGAGCTTTCTCATCAAGTGACATGTGTTGAACAGAGACACCTTCGTCAGGAGCGTTACAAGAGGGGTGTCCCCCATTTCCTCTGCTGCCTAGCTTTCTTGGACAAATGTAAACACACAGACAGTATAACATATGTCACACTGCAAACCCAATATGAAAGTTACCCTGAGATGTGTTCTCCGCTGGAAAGGAAAGACCACCTTGATAAGGCCTGACCCAGACGAGAGCCCTTTCTCTCTCCATGTTGCTCATGGTCATGAGATCTTTGCATTTCAAATGAGATTATGCCACTTAGGGTGGGCATGTAAGATTTCCCTCAAGGGCAAGGCTGAGTAGTTTTCTGGTAATGAGCATTAACATCCTCCACGGAGAGAGACGTTCTGAGTCACCTGAGCTTGTGAGACATCCTCAGAGAGGCATCCGTAGCACCTCCCGGAATTGATCCTGGGACTAGAAAGTTGATCATTGCCTGGGCTGGTTCCAGAGCAGTTCTCCCATCTTGCACTGAGCCATAACTGCCATGGCCTGCCTGCCTTCCTCCAGCAGCCTCTCCGGTGCCTCCAAGGACCTCTCTTCCCACTCAGAGAAAAGGGATCCTTTGGGCTCGTACTGCAGCCAGAGAGACTCGGGTCTTCAGTTCCTGGGGCTCTGAGAACAAGTGGTCAGCTAGACACAACCTTTTGCACATCAGAGAGAATCAATAGCCACGTGCAACCAACGTGCAACCCTTCACGGAGCCACGTGCCCGAGCATAAGATCCTGAAACTTCACACAGCTCAGTCCTTTCACAGGCACAGACATGTGCACACAGTGGGAGTCGCAGGAGGGGCAGTCAGCTAGCACAGTGAATTAGAGAAGACTGTCTCTAAAGGCACAGGAAGCTGAGGTTGAACTTTATTCCAAGATACAATAATTGATTGTCTAAAAATAGCATGACTGAAGAAGATAGTGGGGGAAGGGCAGAGAAGTGCGCGGTTTTCCTGCCTATAAGACCTCATCAGGTTTGAGGAACTGAAAGGTAAGGACCAAAAGTCCCTCTTCACCCGCGGTTCATTCGGGAAAGTTGCCTCACCACTATGGACTTTACATTTTCTTTCCTGAAAAAGGGATCCACTAGGAGCTATCGTGAAAATTAGTGAAATCAACAAGACGAACCAGTCCAAGCTGGCGGCTCAAGAAATGTTACCTCCCTTCTTTTCCTTCTTCATCCATCCACAGGCTTCTTTACTGCACTCGTGTGCACACGTTTGATACTTTGTTATCATCCATCCTCCCTCACCACTCCCCCTCCCTCACCGCTTCCCCCTCACCACTCCCCCTCCCTCACCACTCCCCCTCCCTCACCGCTCCCCCTCACCGCTCCCCCTCACCACTCCCCCTCCCTCACCGCTTCCCCCTCACCACTCCCCCTCCCTCAGCGCTCCCCCTCCCTCAGCGCTCCCCCTCCCTCACTGCTCACCCCCTCCCTCAGTGCTCTCCCCCTCCCTCAGCCCTTTGCCATCCTCGCTGCTCTTTCCCACCCACCCCCTTTCTCCTCCCTCATGATTTCCTATCATACACATCCAACCCCCTTACGATCTCCTCCTCTCTCATGTCCCCCTTCCTGTTTAGATTTTGTAACCTGAACAAACATATATACATTTAAATATAAGTGGCACATATAACAGAATGTGCATATTTGTCTTTCTGAATCCAACTTACTTCGTGTAACATAATGATCTCCAGTTCCATCAATTTTCCTGCTAATGACGTGATTTCGTTTTTCTTTATGGCTGAAAAAATTCCCACTGTGTGCATGGACCCCATTTTCTTTGTTTACCAAGCCAGTGATAGACTCCTAATTTGGATGCATCACTTGGTGATTGTGAATGGGGCAGTAAAGACACAGACAGGCAAGTATCTCTATGGCACCGGCTCAGCACCCTTCCCACACTCTTCCAAGAGTTCTAGCCAGGTCAGCTGTCTTTAGGGTTTTGAAGAGTCTCCACACTGATTTCTATTCTGGACAAGTTTACATTCTCATCAATGGTGAATGAGAATTCTTCCTTCTCATTTTGACCAGTGTGGGAAGACATCTCAAACCAGTTTGTTTGCTTTTATCCAACGGATAGGAAGAGTGAAATATTTTTCAAGATTTTTTTTAACTAATCATTTTATTTGTTTACATTTCAAATGATATCCCCCTTCCCGGTTACCCCTCCACAACTCTCCCATCCCATCTCCCTCCTCCCCTTTGCCTCTATGAGGGTGCTCCTCCACCCACTCACCCACTCACCGCTCTAGCATCCCCTTATGCCAGGCATCAAACCTCCACAGGACCAAGGGCTTCCACTTCTGTTGATGTCAGATAAGGCCATCCTCTGCTACATTCGTATTTGGAGCCACAGATCCCTCCACATGTACTCTTTGGTTGGTGGTTTAGTCCCTAGGAGCTCTGGGTGGTCCGGTTAGTTGATATTGTTCTTCCTATGGGGTTGCAGTCCCCTTCAGCTCCTTCAGTCCTTCCCCTAGCTCTTCCATTGGGATCCCTGGGCTCAGTCTGATGGTTGGCTGTGAGTATCTGCATCACATTGGTCAGGTGCTGGTAGAACCTCTCAGGGAACAGCCATACCAGGCTCCTGTGAGCAAGCACTTCTTGGCAATAGCAACAGTGTCAGGGTTTGGTGTCTGCAGATGGGATGGATCCCTAGGTGGGACATTCTCTGGATGGCCTTTCCTTCAGTCTCTGTTCCATTTTTTTGTCTTTGTCTTTCCTTTGGACAGGAACATTTTGGGGTTAAAAATTTTGAGATGGTTGGGTGGCCCCATCCCTCAACTGGGGGCCGTGCCTATCTATTGGAGGTGGTCTCTACAGGTTCTATCTCCCCTTTGTTGGGTATTTCGGCTAAAGGCATCCCCATTGGGTCCTGGGAGCTTCTCGTTTCCCTGGAGTCTGGGACTTTCTAGTGGCTACCCCAGTTCCTCCTGGCCCACTGCTGCATGTTTCTATTCAATTTCCTGACCCTCTGTGCTTCTCTCAAGCTCTTATTTTGCGAACTATAAGCCATTTCTTGGTTGTGTTATCTTATTGCTTAATTTTTGCAGCTCATACAATCTAAGTTATTGCTTTCCTTTCTTGAGACAGCTGTTGTGTAGCCTTCATTTGAGCCCTGCTCACTGCTGATGTCCCTGGGGACCCTCACTTGATGCTTCAGGGGCAGTTACTATATTTGCTTACTAATATACTATCACACACACACAGTAGAAAGCAACCACAAAGAGGACAAGCCTTTCTCTGTTTCCTTCTGCTTGATTTCCAGTTATCA
This sequence comes from Rhynchomys soricoides, assembly GCA_019843965.1. Lineage (NCBI taxonomy): Eukaryota > Metazoa > Chordata > Mammalia > Rodentia > Muridae > Rhynchomys > Rhynchomys soricoides. The sequence continues at coordinate 13,135,138 of JADRCH010000028.1, read as the reverse complement.
GTGCAGAGCCTGAGCCTTAGTGACAATCACCCCCCCAACAAACAAACAAACAAACAAAAACAAAACCACTTGAAGAGTGACAGAAAGGAGCTTTCTCATCTGTCCCCCTCATCTTTATCTTTTAAGAAATAGTATATGAGCCGGGCAGTGGTGGCACACGCCTTTAATCCCAGCACTTGGGAGGCAAAGGCAGGTGGATTTCTGAGTTCGAGGCCAGCCTGGTCTACAGAGTGAGTTCCAGGACAGCCAGGGCTATACAGAGAAACCCTGTCTCGAAAAACCAAAAAAAAAAAAAAAAGAAAAGAAAGAAACAAAGAAAAGAAATAGTATATGTCTTGCTAATTTTTTTACTCTTTTTGTTTTGTGAGATGGTGTGGGTGAGTAGGTGTCCCACTATGTAGCCCAGGTTGGCCCCAGACCCACCATCTCAGCTCTCTAAGTGATGGAATCACAGACGTGTGCCAGCCCATCACACCAGGCTTAATTTTTTCAGCGTGGATTTGTACTTTGTAAAGAATATGATTTTTAAAATCTAAGTGTGTGTACATATCTACCTGGAACAGTGTATACTTTGACAATAAGTGATGCATTTAGTAACATGCATAAGATATCAAAATGAAGATCCCGTATATGAGATCACCGTTGTCGATAAAGAAAGAATGGAGCAGGCTCTTGAAGAGGAAGGGGCGCCAGGCAGGAACCTGCAATCATCCTGGCCTTCTAGTTGATTGGGGGTTTTGTTGTATTTCGTTTGAGGAGGCTATTTCTTTGTTTTTGTTCTCTCTGTCTGTCTGTCTGTCTTTTCATTTTGTTTCAGTTTTCAGTTATTGTTTTGGAGGAGTTTTGTTTTTTGTTTTTTGTTTGTTTTTTGTTTTTTGGGTGTTTTGGTTTGGGTTTTTTTGTTTTGTTTTGGTTTTGTCTCCTGTACTGAGAAAAAGTCCTGAGCCTTGAAAGTCCTAGAGACTTATTCTACCGATTAGGTGTTCCCCGGCCAGCCCCTCGTGCTCCTCCCCACCCCCTCTATTGTTTCCTATATGAAGGGTAGATAATGCAAAAACCACAAAAGCTGACTGCATCCCCAGGCAGGTGAACTGAACTGAACGGAAGGAGACTTTTATATTGAAGGAGTAGCAGGTGGTGTCTTTGCTCCCACCGCCTCAGGAGTGAACAGTCTCCCAGGGTTACAAACGGAGAAATTGATGCTAAGCAGTTTGTCCAAGGTCAAGCAGGCCACAGACTGCTGAGCCAGATGGGGAAGCCAAGGCGAGGACTTTCAGATATCAAGCCCTTTCCTGCATTCAGGGTCCAGCTTGATTTCCCAGCAGATCCTGTAACTGTCAGCAGAATTCAGTCTCCTCCACTGAAGAAGCTGCCATTGTCCTTAGAACAAGGCTACTCCCCAGAGGATGGGGGGCCACCGCCCTGTCCATTAGCGCTGCACTTGTAAGAATTAGTTCACGATATGAGCATGCCAGTCCCCTTTCCCCAGGTTATAAATAAGCTCTTGACCTCAGTGGTTTCTCGTTCATTCGTTTGTGCGTGTGTTGGCTACGGCTCCCTGCAGCTTGGTCACTCAGCATCCAGGACGAACGGCAGGGGACTCATGGGACTTGTAGTGGGGGATAAGAAGGGTGGCACCACCAACTTCCCATGGCCATTGAAGAACTGACCTAGAACTTCTCCTCAGACCCAGCTTGCATGGCTTCTTCTTGCTCTGATAGCCAAAGTGAGTTATGTGACCGATGCATGACCAGGCCTGTCATAAGCAGTGTCCCTCCAGACAGGGCACTATCTATAGATAGCATAGCTACAGGCCCTGAGGGGTGGTGACACAAAAACAGTATGCCACAGGTGCCACGAGCTCTGCTTTTTCTCATCAGCAGTGGGGTTTCTCTTCCATTGCCAGCAAAGATGCTATTAATAACTTGCCTTTTGCCATTGACATGTTATTTCTTTCAGAGGCGCAGGCTGCTGGAGAAGGTCACAAATATCCCCCCCCAAAACTTCCCAGAAACTGCCAATCTATGCGGGAAAATCAACAAATAAGCAAGCATCCTAGGGACTCTTTCTGATGTCCTTGGTTCCCCCGAAACTACCAGGACCACACCAAAATGATTTAAATATATTCTCTCAGACTTCAGTTAGATTATAAGAATGTTTGAAAGGAAACAAATAGCATTGATGCCCAGGCTGGCTCCATCTTCCCACTGTGGGGGCTACACATTTTAGTGGAAGGAACTTCAAGTGCCCATATTTACTGTGATATTTTGAAAGTGTTTGAGTGAATGAACATCTTCAGTTACTGGGCCCCACAAACTATGTGGCCAGCCTAGCTAGGAATAGATTATTTCTCTCTGGAACATTTCCCCTGACACCTCTAGTGATGCCAAGCACCTCTCTCTTGTGCCCTCATTTAGCCTTATGACTCTGGCCATCAACACCTCCATATTGGAATTTAGCTCTATATTCTCTTTCTCTAGTTCACAGGTTCCTTGAAAGCAGAAGCAAAGAGTAGGTTATCACTGCACTTCCCATAGTTGAGGAGTAAATGATTATCTAATACTGGACATAAACCTTCACAAAGTTTTCAGTCCTGTAACATTGTTTTTCAACGCTGCAAAAGACAAACTGCTAAGCCAGGCATAGCGCGTATACCTATAATCCCAAAGTTTGGAGATAGATGCAGAAGGATCAAGAGTTCACAGTCAGTCCCAGCTTGAGCTTATGAGAACCTGTTGAGAGACACAGAGAGAGACAAATAGACAGACAGACTGACGGACTGACTGACAGAAATAGAAACAGACAGAGACAGAGAATAACAGCAAATGCTCAACCACACCACAGTGTCCTTCCTAGAGCCCTGACAGACTGAGTGATGCATGACGGAGCAAAGTCCTCTTCACACACCTTCAGACCATTGTGACTGTCCCCAGAGGGACACGGGTAGGAGCTGCAATCTCAGGTTACTGGATCTGTCCCCAGGCTCACAACTCTCCTCTCATGGAATATAGAAAATCATACACAGCCATTCCTTGATTTTAATACTTGAAGGTTTCATGCTCTGCCAGAAGCACAAGAGAAGAGACAAACGCAAATTAGCATGTTCCAAAAGAGAAACCAGAAATTTACACATCATGCATTATTCAGATCCCACACAAGCATTAATGCCTCTATTTTCAACTAATCAAGTCGTTCTGGTGCACAGCAAGTAGTAAATACAGAATAAATTTCAACAAGCCATAAAAGGACCTGCAGCTCTCTGGGTGCTCTTATCTCTGAATGAAAATAAACCAGGAGCGTGTGGCACATGAGAAGAATGCTGGTCAGCTTCAACCAGAAACAAATGGGGAGGAATTACTACAATGTCAGCACTACTCAGATGGCCGTAGGCATCACACACACACACACACACACACACACACACACACACCACAGACTTGGGGCCGCAATGTTCCTGAGTTTAAATTTGACTATTTGCTAACAGTTTCCATTTGAGGTACTTACAAAAAACGTCTCTGAGTCTGTTCTCTCCTACTTTAGCAACAGGTGGTGACATCGACCACCTCCCAGGTTTCTTGAAAGTAAAGAGAACCACATAGCACATAGCCCAGAGCCCAGGAAGCTCAGGCGGCAGCTTCTGAATCTTCCCCATGGTCCTAGTGGCCAGATTCCCAGAGAACTCTGCATTTATTCTTCTCTCTCACATCCCATTCTCTTCTTCCTCAGACCCACCAGATTAATCTCTAATTAATGAAGACATTAATCCCAAGTCACAGTGATCAATAAAATACCTTGGCAAAGAAATGCCCAGAATCTGTGGGTTTCTTTACTAACAGAGAGATGTTTGCATGCATTAGAACTAAGTGAGTGAACGTATGCAAAGGATGCACTAGCTGCTAATCTCAGAGTCATCGAAAGGAGTCCAGTGAATAGAGAGAGGCCTTGCTTTGCCCTACTGGGAGAACAGATGGCGCCCAAAGAGGCACCTGAGCAATTGATCTTCTAAGACTCCTCCCAAAGGAATTGTTCTCTCTGTAACATTGTCTCTTCCATATGTGTGTGCACGTGTGTGTGTGTGTGTGTTTGTGTATTCTGTAGTACAGTAATAAAAAAAAATCTTCAAATACATATACCAAATATTTTTCACATAATCTAGGGGGTAAAAACCCTTAAAAGCAACAGTTGCCTTGACCAAAGTAACCAGATAGTTCCTCAAACTTTGACTTGCTGTAAAATTGTGCATATAATCAATGGAATGTTAATGTTTTAGTAAAGCTACAAGCCAAGTTTAAGTGTCATGAACAAGAATCCACTGAGTGACCATTCCATGTGGGTGTGAGCTACCATGGCAATGTCAGGCCTGACACTAAATGTTCCAGTCAAACATAGTTTTACTCAACTCTGGAGAGTCCCAAGCCTGAAGAACTGAGCCTCCCATTAGGATAGGAGAGGCAGAAAGATCCGTTCAACATCAGAAGACAGGGCTTGATTTCCAGCATCAAGTCTTTGCTCGGTCAGGGAGGCTCAGACATCATTTCATCTCAGAAGCCCTAAATTCTCTAAGCAGTTAAAGTGAAACCAATAGATCCTTTGTTTATTTCAGGAGTTTTGAGTGTCTGGATGAAACTATGAGACATAATTTTATTTACCGTGGCATTAATAACAAATAAACTTGAAGTCCCATCACATTCAAATGCTACAGCACAAGGGCGAGGGGTGTGGTGGCTCAGTGGCACGGTACTTGCCCAGCACTGGAAATAAGTAAATAAATGAGTTATATTAAGGTCCTTAATCTGATATCCACAGGTGGACTGTTGCCATGTCTAATACTACATGCAGAAACACGTGTATCTATTTGAGGACTTTTTCTGGATGGAAAGGTCAGAGTTTTCATTAGATTCTGGAAAGAAGCCTTAGTTTCTCTCTACATTCCCCCCACTATGTCTCTTCTGACTGATCCTCCCTAATTTCCATCATTGCTTTCTCCCCAGTTGTAACTCTACTGTAAGCTTCTACTGCTTACCATAAGCTTCCTTATCATCAGCTCTGTCCACTTATTTGCATTCTGGCTTTGTTGTCTTGGTCTAAGTATCTTCCTATAGTCAAAGAGTGGACGGGTGGGATTTTAATTAATATTCTGACAGTTTAATGCATATTTCTTAGCAAGAGGCCCTTTATATCCACTGGTAAATTTGGTTTGCATAAAGCTCTCTCCTCACCACTCCCCCTCCCCAACCAAATGGCTAGCAATTTATCCCAGCGCTGTTAGTGAACAGTTCATTTTCTTAGCCAGTTTATGACATTCTGACTCTTCACATATATTTGGCTAGTTTTGAACTCAATATTGCTTCCATTTTCCAGGGTCTCTTTGGGGCTAAGACCACATTATATAACTACCACATTGAGTTTCTTTACTTGTTTTCTGAAGGGCAAGGGACTGAACCCAGGGCTTCGAACTGCTAAGCAAGCACTCTTGCTGACTGCACCCTCAATTGAATACAGCTTTTACTATCCCAGATAACCTCATGACTCATTGGCTTCAGATCTTATTCCTAAGAGTTCTCTGGACACCCTATTAACATTAGTATTAACAATTTCATGCCCAGGGCCGGAGAGATGGCTCAGCAGTTAAGAGCACTGACTGCTCTTCCAGAGGTCCTGAGTTCAATTCCCAGCAACTACATGGTGGCTCACAACCATCTGTAATGGGATCCGATGCCCTCTTCTGGTGTGTCTGAAGACAGTTACAGTGTACTCATATACATAAAATAAATAAACTTTAAACAATTTCATGCCCACCTCCACCTCCGACCCTAACTTCCTGGTCTGGCCCCTTCTTCACTTCCTTCTCCTAAACACATGTCACCACCATTTACCACACATATTTTCTTATTTATTGGCATATTGTTTGTATCTCCAAGCTACTTTTAAATTCCATGAGAAACCAAGTTTGGGTCTATTTGCTTGATTTTTGTATTACTGGTCATCAAATATTGCCACATTCAGAGTGACATCTCAACAATTTGGTGAATTAGTGACTGTTTAAGAGAGGAAAACCTGTATTCTGCCACTGTTCCTCTTTCTGAGCATCCACTGGCTTCTTTTACACAGGCTTCTTTCACTTTAATTGTTATTAATTTCACAAGTGCAAAACAATATCTATGGGAATTTTTTTAATTCCACTAATGTTGTCCAATTAGATTCTTCTAGAAAGAATGGAAGCTGTTACAGTATCAAACACTCCCAAAAAAGAGCTATTCTTGCACCTATGTAGTGGTACAAGTTTTAATCCTAGCACTTGGGAGGTTGAGGCAGGCAGAGCTCTCTGAGTTGCAGGCCATCCTAGTCTACATAGTGAGTTTCAGGATAGCCAGAGCTATGTACCGAGACTCTGTTTTGAAATTTAAAAACAAAGAGCCAGTCATACATCCAAGTCTTCTCTCATGGCCCTCAGTATGGCTCAACTATTTCCTTTATGCAGTTTGTTCTTATAACAATGAAATTCTGTTTTTCTATAAATTATAATTTTGAAGGCTGAGGCTATAATTCAGCAGATAAACACTTGCCTGGCACCTACAAGATCCTTGCTCAAACCCCAGTACTGCAAAGACAAATGAATAGTAGCAATTGTACCTACAAAAGCTATTGTTTCTGACATTTTCATTTTTAGCATGCCTACTTACTAAAGTGGTTAATTTTTTCAAAAGTAAGTTCACCTTCTGTTTCTAAACAGAAGGGATTTGTCACTGAGTTTCCAGTCTTACAAAATAGACTATCGTGTCACTTGAAGATGTCAAGGCAACTCTTCCTGCTCCTCCCAAGACACACATTCCTGGTTCACCCTTTGTACAGTTGCCCAGTGAAATCTCTATGGATTTGTGTTTGCATTTCTAGACATTAGCTTCACTGTACAGTCAGGGAGTAGTAATAACATGTTCTCTTTTATATTTCCCCCCCACAGGTCTCACTACACAGCCCTGGCTGGCCTGGAATCCCTATATAGACCAGGCTGGCCTGCAGCTCTCAGAGATCTGCCTGCCTCTGCCTTTGCCTCTGGAGTGCTGGGATTAAAGGAATAAGCCGCCATACCAGTCATGCTCGCCTGTGCAACATGTCAGAAATTTTAATCTAAAGGAGTTAAAACACTTGGTAAAGTTCAACTGACAGCTGCATATGCAAAGAGATTTTAAGAAAATACTGATTTTATCCCCCTTTCCTGGTAGATTGTTGTGAAATTGATTTTTTTTTTAAAAAAAAGGTTACATTAGATTATTTTTAGGAAGCTGATAATTCATTAAATCTGCTATTGCTGAATCTAATCTTAAAAAACAGAGGGCCACGTTTCTCCGTGGAAAGCTAAGAAACATCAAATCTACCTCTGTATGCTACTTCCTGTTTACGATCTAAACACACGTTAAAATAGGTTAACTTGCATGGCTATGAACTAAAATTAGGCTTTGCAAGTTTTCCTCTATATCTCTAAATGAGGATTATTTTCAGGGCGTCTCATTTGACTTCAAAAAGTAAATCAGAGATGAAGAACGCTGACCAGCACTCCCATGTTCAGAACTGAAGAAAATTCAAGCGAATCCCCCAGTACACTACCAACTAGCTCATTGAGTTGGCTGTGAGGCTGGACTGGACCCCGTGGGCAACTATGGTTCATGCCAGCCTCTGCAGCATCTTGTTTCTCTTTGCAGCACAGTTCTGACTAGAAATACTCAGATTAAGGGCTGGGGAGATGGCTCAAGCAGCTAAGAGCACTGGCTGCTCTTCCAGTGGTCCCCCACTGTGTTTCCCAGAACCCACATATTAACTGGCAGTCACTGTAAACTCCAGTCCCAGGGAACACAATGCCTTATTTTGAGGGCATCTGGTGTATACTTGGTGCACAGACATGCATGCAAGCACTCATACACATAAATAAAAGTCTTAAAAACAAATTAAAAAGAAAAAAAAACCAAATACTCAAATTACCTTCCTTGGCTCCCTGAAGTTTCTTCATTGCGGCTTGACACATCAATTTTTTTAGCAAATTATTTCTGATAAAATGAAACCGTTTTCCTAGAGGTTTAAAGAACTAACATGTGTTTGAAAAGTCACAGCACTCCTGTGTGTGAGGAAGCCAAGATGATAATGGGCCTTCCGTGACACAGATGCACATTCTAATCGTTGGAAGCTGGGCACACCCACTCACAAGTGTCACGAGCACTCCAAACCACATAGGAAGGAATAGCTGAATGGAGCTGATAACGGCCAGGCCTGAGCAAGAAGCACAGGGACCCATTACAGGCAATTCAAAAGTTCCACGGGGGAAAAATGGCATGGCAGGAAATTCCTGACCAGTTGTGTAATCGCTTACACAAATGCACTGGCAGATAAGTGCATTTTTATGATTCTGCTTCTGCCCGACGCTTATGGCCTCTTCAGATATGTCATCTGGCACGTGTCTTATAGCTTAATTTGAACTCCATCTAATGGTATGATTCAATAAACCATAGCTTCATCTTGATCATCTGGAAGCACTCTTGGCCTTTGCAAAGTGGGCAAAGAGGTTAACAACTACAATACTGGAAGAAATGTGCTTTAAGTTAGTCCCCAGGGAAATCATTAGGTTGAGGATTCGATAAACCACGCTGTCATTTGCTACAATGTAGGTTAAGAGATTCAGGGGTGGATGTGTAGAAATGTAAACAAAGCCTATACCTGTCCACACGATGCTAAGAGGGAAGAGCAGAAGGTGATACACAGACATGATTCACAAATACACTGCATTCTATGTATGTTAAAATACTGCCTGAAACGTTTTACTTACATGCTTACAGGGTTCCGTTTCATTGTTACATTACTATAGAGTGTGGTGTCCATTCTCCAAGTCAGAAAGCTAAGTTTCTAAGAGATCCGATCACAACCCATGCTCTCACGCTACCTTGGCAGAACTGGATTTAGGAATTCCTGGTTCCACCGTCTTCTGCTTACACAACACTGAGCTCACCCCAGATCCTCTGTGGGCCTCATTTCCCTCAGCGAGCAAATGAGAGAGCCAGACCTCCCACACCCCGTCCAGAGCTACTAGAATACGTAACCAGTGAAGCACAGCACCAGCGGCAGCTGCTTGTATTAACAACCAATAGTTAGACCAATGAGGGAAAGTGCCGGGATGGGTTTCCAAACAGTTTCCTGGGACACATTGTTTTCAAATGTTGGCTGATGCAATCCCGAGTTGCATTTTCCCAGCAAGGCTGTCAATGAATCACTTCCTTCATGCTCTCAGATATGACAGGGCAGGGCAGCTTCCCACCCTGCTTTATCTTACCTATCCGTACATGGCAGGTAAGCACACAATTGGCATTGTTCCGAATGTCACCTATAGGAGTCTAAGCCGCCCTCTCCGCAGTATGATACATACAGTATAGAGAATGGGGTTGCTGACACATTGACACAGGGCTTCCAGTGACAGCTCTGGAGAGGCAGGACTCCTTCAGACCTGTTCCACTTTTCTTGTCAACTAAACTTGGTTTTCAAATTAAATCTTGTGAGGAACTATGTATAGCAGCAGGCAACGAAGTAGCATCACATTGGAGTGCTTTACAGGCCCAAATCTGTATTTATTATGCATTACCTAATGACGTTTTAAGGAACCTGGGGAACACAGGACTGGCGGTTACTCAGGGATAGTGGCGTGCCATGATGTCCTCTCATTTTGTCCTCCACCAGCTCGGAAACAATTGATTAACCAGCAACTGCGTAAAGAGAACAGTTTTTGTTTGCGTGCGTGTCTTGCTTTGCTTCACGCTGAGACTTCGCTTGTTTTGTGTGTGCCGATGTTTGGCAGCTTACATCACTTTTGCAATCGGGCAGATACCCAAAGAGACTGTGCTAAATGTGCGCACAGACAAGTTAGCCGGACACCTCAACGTCACCATTATTTACCTATTACAGCCATGATGATCTGCAGATAAAACGATGGCTTAGCTGAAGAACTCAAGAGACTTGGTGGGAAAGCTACCGAAATCAGTGAGGAGTAATCCAGCATGACACCTGACTGTCAAACTATAGAGAAATCAATAATCCCCGTGCATGTGAACAACCAGAAGAAATAACAGGGCGGATCAGAGAGAGAGAGAGAGAGAGAGAGAGAGAGAGAGAGCGCTCAACACACAAAGGCCTTTGCCTCCAGGCCTAATGATCTAAGCTCTACGCACACTTGAGTTGATTCCCAGGGCCTAGATGGTGGAAGGACAGAAACAACACACACACACACACACACACACACACACACACACACATACACACACACACACACACACACACACACGGAGAGAGGAAAAAAATTAAGATATAATAGAAGGAATCACTCTGTTCACAAAGACAGCAAGACAAACAGCAGTCCTCTTGAAAAAGTCTCAAGGGAATAGAAAGTGGTGTCATCACTTTGTTTTAAAAGACTCAGCGCTGGGCAATGGTGGCGCATGCCCTTAATCCCAGCACTCGGGAGGCAGAGGCAGACAGATTTCTGAGTTCGAGGCCAGCCTGGTCTACAGAGTGAGTTCCAGGACAGCCAGGGCTACACAGAGAAACCCTGTCTCGAAAAATAAAAAAAAAAAAAAAAAAAAGACTCAGCATCTCAAGACAATGATTCGTTTAAAGTTCATTTTTAAAATATTTTGCAACAACAACAACAAAAAGTTTTAATAGGCCTTCTTTCGGCTTGGACAGCCTCCTATGCAAGACCATAGTAAATGGAAAGTAAGAGCCAGGCTGAAAAATGTCAAAGGTAACGTAAGCTGCGTAAGGAAGGGCTGGGGATGCGGACGGAGACTTTCAGAGGAGAGGAAAGGGGGCCAAGAATGGCATCTACCCCAGGCAGCTCTGCAGGGACTGGCGCTTGATCCCAGGACACGAAACTAGACCCCGTCTTGTTATTCTAGAACGCTACAGAGATGGCTCAGCAGTTAGGAGCATTTGCTGCTCTTGCAGAAGACCCAGGTTCGGTTCCCAGCTTAGCTTACAGCCACCTGAACTCCAGTTACAGGGATGGGACGCCCTCTTCTGGTCCCTAAAGGCACTTCATGCATTGCTGTGCATCCGTACATGGAAGCAGAGCACCCACACACATAAAATAGTCTTCTTTTAAAACAATTATTTCACAATCAGGCACAATTAACATGATAAATGATTTTAATAGGTAGATGTTAAATGAAATTTGTAATGTTTTTCTGCTCTGGAAACCTAAGGAAAATCTTGCGTTTCAATATCTGGGATCCATTTGTAGGTGTTGGGCTGATTATCTTAACCTGGAATTAGTTATATCTCTGCCACAGGAAACAGTGATATATTTGGAAAGCTTCATACTAGAAATATGAGGTAATCGTGGCTTTCAAAAACACTTAAGGTGGGGATGAAGATACGGCTCAGTGGATAAACCTCTTGCCACAATGGGTCTCAGAACTCAAGCTAAAACAGGGAAGGCGTCGAAGCTACTGTAGGTCCAGCACTTGGGAGGTAGAGGCAGAGATCCTTGAGAAAGCTGGCTAGGGAGATCAGCCAGGTTCAACAAGAGTCCTTGCCTCAAAAACCAGAGTAAAGAGTGACTAAGGAAGACACTGACTCCACCTCTGATCCTCCACACATATGCCTACATGTGCACACAAGCACACACACATGCACACAGGCAAACAGAATGGTTAAAATGAAGCCCTGACATTTGGTATAAGCTTTTTGTTAAATGGAGGTGGGGGAGAGAAGGAACTACAGTTTGTGTAACTATGCCCTAGCAAATATTACAATACAATTACACTATTATCTTCCCCTTCCTCTTCTCCCTATTGTTTCGATACAATAGAAACTGTAAAGTGTAATTTACCGCCTGTCTCACAGAGGCGTACACACTGAACAAATAGCAACTAATAGAGATGCTTGCTGAGTTACCTTTAGGAGGCCTAAGGACATGATATTTTAAAACAATGTTAATCTAGGCTTTTTAAAGGTTAGCTGATACTATTGTTAATTCAGTTTTTCAAAACTGGGGTCATGAAAACAAGGGTCAAAAGGTTTTCGTACAGAAAGGAATCAGAAAAGGAAATCTGTCGCGTAGTTCCAAATACAGAGAGCTGTGGTTTCTAACTGTTCTCCTGTGCTTGGCCAGCCATGAGTCTCAACTTCTGCCTCGTTTCAATTATAGTGGGAAAGCCAAACAGCTCACAGTGGAGCATGGGAAAAGAATAAAGTCTGCCTGGGCAGTGGTGGCGCACGCCTTTAATCCCAGCACTCAGTAGGCAGAGGCAGGCGGATTTCTGAGTTTGAGGCCAGCCTGGTCTACAGAGTGAGTTCCAGGACAGGCAGGGCTACACAGAGAAACCCTATCTCAAAAAAACCATAAAAAGAAAAAAGAAAAGAAAAAGAAAAGAACTATCAAAACAAGTGATACCTACCATATCCCTCAATATTACCAAACTCTGATTAGCAACTCAATTCTTGGATGCTAGGTCTTGACTGACTTCTCGAGTACTATGGGGCATAGATGCTGTCCCAACCTAAGCTGACACTTCCTCAGTCTTTGTCTAAACCAGTGCTCCTCAGCCTTCCTAGTGCCGCAACCTTCAATACAGTGTCTCATGTTGTGTTGACCCAACCATAACATTATTTTTGTCACCACCTCATAGCTGTAATTTTGCTACTATTATGAATCATAATGTAAATATCTGATCTGCATTATGACTGATATGTGACCCCTGTGAAAGGGTCATTTGACCCCCTCCAAGGGGTCATGACCCACAGGTTGAGAACCAATGGTCTAAATCATGAATGTAGTGAAGTTGGGATTGAGATTGACTGCTTCTGTAGAGAACCACAACTCGGAGAGGCAATAACCTGAGAGAATCCAAGACATTGGACCAGTTTGCTGAGCTTTCGGACCTACTGTGTTACTCTGCAGATAACTGAGCTTTAGGACCTACTGTGTTACTCTACAGATAACTGAGTTTTAGGACCCACTGTGTTACTCTACAGATAACTGAGTTTTAGGACCCACTGTGTTACTCTACAGATAACTGAGCTTTAGGACCCACTGTGTTACTCTACAGATAACTGAGCTTTAGGACCTACTGTGTTACTCTACAGCTAACTGAGTAGCCAATTACATGGGAGGATGAAAAAAGTCGAAAGCAAACCGCCAAAATAAATTCCTAGGTTGCCACTCACAAGCATGGGTAAAACAAGCCTTGCCTCCCTCCGTTAGCTCACCACCTTGGTGTGAACGTGGAAGTCTACCTGAATGGAAAGAGGGCCCAAGGGGAAGCAAGCGATGGTGCCTGCATTGCCACTTGTGCTGCTTCATCCAACCTCCACCTGTTCATTCTTTATTCTCTCTAGGCAGCCGGACAGTGTTTCCCAGGATGATGGAGAGGCAGAGCCCGTGACTGGCATTCTCACCATTCTCGTTTGGAGTAACTAAGACCATTTCAAGCAGACTGGCAACTAAACAGCAGGAAGCACCGCAGATGGAGTGCACCAAAAACACGCAGAGAACGCTACCTTGTGCTCCATCTAGCCATCCATCTGCCAGGAATGGAGGCAGCTGGAACAGTGCCAGAGGACCAGCACGGACTGACACCGCATGTGTGCAGAGCAAGCTAAGAGAATTGGGTTTCCTTTGGAGAGCATGAAAGAACGAAAGTGTTTTCCACTAAGTAAAAGACAAAAATATCCATTGCCGCAGGTGAAGGCAAACGTATCCATTGCCAAAAGACAAAAGTATCCATTGCCAAAAGACAAAAGTATCTATTGCCATCCGCACTTCGACTGTTGATGTTTCCTTCCAGCTGAATCGGTGCGCACAAGCACATGGGAAACCAAGGCAGAAGGATCACCACAAGTTCAAAGGCAACCTGGAATTCTAGTCAGCCTACTCGAAAAAATTATAAAAGCAAATGCAAAAAAAAAAGTAAACTTCTCTGTCTTCATGTTATCCTTTCTCTTCAGAGATGCATAAGGGTCTGCTCCAATCCGTATTTAACCGTAGAACTTTGAGAAATAAAGCTATATTGTTTTCAATGAGGTAGACAGAGGAGACCCAATCCATCTCCTTCCTGAAGCCACACTAACTGTGGACACTTAAGTTAATTAAAGGTACAGCCAAGATGACCAGAAATGGCAAAAAATACCATCTGGAGATAATGTTCAAGAATGAATAAATTTTGGACTGACTCTCCTGCCTACCTTTAGGAAACTATTCGTTCTTTGCTCCAGATGACGACAAACCAGCCTTTCGTTCCTATTCCTCTGGTCCAGGAAGACCTTAGCTGAGAAAGAAAGAAGAAATAAGCTTCTCTAGGTTCCTTGTGGGAATAGAGAACGCAAAGTTGTTCCCTTTAACAGAGTGCTCAGGCAAGAGCTGGAGTCCCGGAAGCCAACTGGGAAGTGTGTAAGACCTACCCAACCACAGGCCTCCCTCAGGAGCACTCCGGATCTATTTGATCCTCAAGCAAGTGGATGCTGAACAATCACCCTGAAGTCCCGTGGGGACCACCAGTCATCCAGCTCCTAACCACCGCTGTCCATTGTCCTGGGTCTGGACTGTGAGAAGTTCGGAATTGCAGCCATGCAAATTAGCTCAGTCCTAATACCAGAACTTGATCTGGCTGACAAGACTAAGCTAGAACAGGGGAGGGGAGGGGGGGGGGGGACGAGATGGGACAGGGGAGGTGGGACAGGGTAGAGTACAGTAGAGTAAAATATGGTAAGGTAGGATGGGATAGTTCTCACTAGCCAAACAATTTGGTTTTTCTGATTTGAGAACCTAGAGAGCACCATTCTCTTGATTTAGCTTTTTAAAAAAAATAAATAAATAAAAATTGGAATAACTAATTTTTTAAAAAAAAGTTGAAGGCATTTGCAGGTAGGAATGGCAGAACTCACTGGTTCAAGGCAGAGGAAATAACCAATAAGATATACTCCTGGTTCCTCTCTTTCACCAGGTCCTCCCTGTGTCTCACCACCCCTCTGGGCCCTTCTCATTCCATACCTTAAGATTCTGTCAACATCTGCCAACAACTGAAAAGGGTAACATTTGATGTCTCTTAGAGTCAAAACTATGAGGTGGTTTCTCCTCTCCGTTCGTTTGTCAGTGAGTGGCCACCAAGTTTTATTCTAAATTAGTGCGCAGTGATTGGCTTGTCTAAGAACTCTGGTGGTTTGTTGAGACATGGCTAGTGTTACATAGATGCTACATAGACAGAGAAGAAGAGGCCCTTTGTGTGTGCCTGCCGGAAGCCTGAACTCCAACAAATAACAGGAGACTCTAATACCAACCAAGAATGGAAGCAGAGGGAAGTGCACACAACCAAGCCCCAAGGAGGACCTGATTTCACTAAACTCTCCCCATTAGTTACTTGTCTGTTGCTGTGATAAAGCACGTTAACTAAGGCATGAAGAAGGAAGGGTTCACTTGGCTTTACGGTTCCAAAAGGAGAAGAGTCCATCGTGGTGGCAAGGTAAGGCCGTAGGCAGGCATGGCGGCGAGAGCAGGAAACCAAGCGCTCACGTCTTAACCACAAGCATGGAGCACAAAGATTGAACCGGCAGTAAGGAGAGACTGTTACCTCACAGCCCACGCCCAGTGTATGTATGTATGTGTGTATCAAATGCTACATTGTGACTATTTGAACTGTGCTTTGTCCCGATCTTAGCTTTGAATTCACTTTTCAATATAAAGAAAACAACTACAATAATTATTTTAAGCCTCTGGCATGCTAAAATGTCAACCAGATTAAATATAATAGCATGTATGTGACACACATCTGGAGAATTTCCTAAAAATATACAAAATTATTATTGCGCTTTATCATTTCCTTCCTAATTGCCAACTAATGTTCTCAGGCCTGAAAGGTCCATTCTGATCTGTGTATCTATTTATAATAGTGTGCTCACTGTCTTCCTTCCTCCAGCACATTGTCTGTGACCTTCGCCATCTCGAGGTGGGTAAAACAGTGTCACCAACATGTGTTTATGGAGCGCTCGACATCTAGCAAGAGATTTCATAGTTATTAAAAGCAATAAAGAGTAACAAGGATATACTATACTATAATATGCCTGACAAGAGAAAAATGTCACCCTTAAAATAAAGTACCCAGAGCCATAATTAAAAGGTGACAAAGGAACCGTTTCCTGGGTATAGTAATGAGAAGGCTGCAGTAAAAGCTGGCAGCAGGAGGAGACCATGCCTCTGGAAGGTGCTCCAGGTTAACCAGTCGACACCCAAGTGTCCAGATGAGAGTCACGAGCCTGTGCCCAAAATGTAAGAACAAGAGATGTCCAAGAAGGCAGCATGCAGAAGGGAAGCCGGTGAGGATCTCTGTGAGGAACTCTCTGACTTTACGGAAAGCATCCTTAGGAACCCTCCAGGCACCTACTAAGAGTATTAAAGGAATTTAAAAGCCTCTGAGTTCCTGAACACTCCCTGCTCACAAACCCTGATCCATACAGTCCCCGTAGCACTATAAATAAATCCCGCCTGAAGGTCTCCTTCCTGGTCACGTGTTTCTCCATAAAAATCTGCTTGTTTCTTTAATCTTTTCTCTAACTTTCATCTTTGTGATTCCTGTCTGTCAGAAACAAAAGATCCAAAGAAACGGGGCTCCAGATGCC
This sequence comes from Rhynchomys soricoides, assembly GCA_019843965.1. Taxonomy (NCBI): domain Eukaryota; kingdom Metazoa; phylum Chordata; class Mammalia; order Rodentia; family Muridae; genus Rhynchomys; species Rhynchomys soricoides. The sequence goes on along the minus strand of JADRCH010000028.1, from coordinate 13,118,491 downwards.
TGCTCAGCTAACTGCTCCCTGAAGTTGTCTCTTTTCAGGAGGGGAAAAAGAAGTGTGCCTGTAGCCTAATGGCGATGTCAGCGTAGTAGGGGGCTCAGTGGACCCCTCACTGTTGCTGCAGCTGAGAAAGGCCTTGTGAGCAGCACTCCCTCCCCCAAGTTTCTGTCATGTCACAGACCCATTCTCACAGAAGTAGGGAGCCACCTGGGCAGCTGCAAGGCCAGAGGCTGGGGGTTGACACTAGTTGCCTTCAGAGTCATGGGTGACATCAGAGATGGAACAGTCTCTTCTCAGAGTCATTTTTTTTCACCTTCCAGAAAATTTACAGTCCTCACTTTTCCTATCAGAATTGTTCACATGTCAGCCTCAACTTAGATCCCAGCTCCTCTGTTTTAAAAGCTATTTGACCCCCACTCAGGGTCTGTTTTCTCACTGTTGAGAAGAGTGTAATACATTGGTTGCTTCTGTGTGAAGTGGTCGTGTGTAGGTGCTACAGCAATTGCTGGAACTGGTAGATTCTGAACAACTGTGGGTTGTTAGTGCTGCCCACAGCGGGAATCTTGCTGTCATTTGTCACCCTCACAAGTGGCCCCTAGTCCCAGTCCTTTCACTTGTTATCTTGAGTCTGCTCAGGGGAATGAACTTAGCAGAGCCTGGTGCTAATGGCCTGGGAATTCCTGGGAAGGTTTTATAGCATCTCTTGGAAGGAGGCACTGTGTGTTAAAAAATAACCCTGACATTATCATAAGCATATTGGTGATTCGAACCCACGAATCCACATCATGCCAGGACATGACAAACAGCAGGACGGGAAATGGTGGAATGGGTCACTGTCCCAGATTTCCTGCCATTCTTCTCTGTTCGGTGATTCAGGGAGGTGGTGCAGGTGTTTGCTGAACTCTGACGTTTGTGTTTGGAGCAACACCTGTCTCAATCAGGGTTTCTATTCCTGCACAAACATCTTGACCAAGAAGTAAGTTGGAAAGGAAAGGGTTTATTCAGCTTACACTTCCACATTGCTGTTCATCACCAAAGGAAGTCAGGACTGGAAATAAGCAGGTCAGGAAGCAGGGGCTGATGCAGATGTCATGAACAGATGTTTTTTACTGGCTTGCTTCTCTTGCTCAGCTTGCTTTCTTACAGAACCCAAGGCTACCAGCCTAGGGATGGTACCATCTACACTGGGCCCTCCCCACTTGATCACTAATTGAGAAAATGCCTTATAGCTGGATCTCATGGAGGCATTTCCTCAAGGGAGGCCCCTTTCTCTGTGATAACTCCACCTTGTGTCAAGTTGACACACAAAACCAGCCAGTACCACACCCCAGTGTATAGACTGAAGAGGGGAATGACAGTATGCAGGAGGGGCAGACAATCTAAACTAAGTCCTGGCCCAAACTCTTCTTTCAGATAGAAGCCCTTTGAATGATGTATTTATTTATTTTATGTACATTGGTATTTTACCTGCAGGTGTGTCTGTGTAAGGGTGTCAGATCCCCTAGAACTGTAGTTAGAAACCATTGTGAGCTGCCCTGGGGATGCTGGGAGTTTAAGCTGGGTTCTCTAGAAGAGCAGCCAGTACTCTTGACCACTGAGCTACCTCTCTAGGCCCCAGATAGAAAGAAGTCTTGAAAGCAGGACAATCAGTTCTTCTCTCAGAGTTCCAGCATGATAATCCATCCTGAAGATCACCAGGAATACCATGGGGTTCCGAGGAAGGCATAACTGGAGAGGTTTACTCACTACCGCCCACTGACTGTGGGCGTGGTTCCAATCCCATCGATGGCCAGTGGATGACTACACCTGACATTCTCCTGGTCTCTTTACCTCTCACATGCACAGATCTCTACTCTGGTATCCCGGCCGCCAAGATGGGTTTTCGTTTATACAGAATACCTGTGTTATTTTCTTGCCACCAGAGAGAAAGATCCAGATGCCTGTGGATGGAGGTGGGGAGGGGAAAGTTACTTGCAATAATCTGATGTCAGGAGAGGCCACTTAGATCTCGGTGGTTGATGCTGCCGTGCACGTTCCCTGCCTCACTAAGTTAGACATTATCAGTTCCTTTCCCATTCTCTGTTCAGTGATTCAGAGGTATGGTGCTGCCTCCAAAAAGCTTCTTCAGTCGCCACACCATGCTAGAAAAGTAGCACTCCAACCCCCTTAAGCCCACTGACTAAATTGGCTTTAGTTTTTGATTGGGGAGAGGTCACATTAGCCATTGTTGTAAGTATTACATCTCCTGGAATCGTCACCTCCCACCCCCACCCCCACCCCCTACACTAGAACTCTGTAATCCCACATAGGGTGTTCAGAGTCTCCAGTGCTCCCCAGAAGGTGTCTAGCCCGGGGTAGGCTAGCTGCAGAGCTGCAATTGCAGTGTGCATTAGTCCACCGCAAAGCTCTCAACTGCAACACGGACGGAACCCAGTTCTAGAAATGCGGTCTCAGAAAGCTTCTGGCTCCTGTGACTGCTACCACCTACCACCACCCCAACCCCCAACCCCCAGCTAGGATTCAGTCAGCCTTGAACTCTCTTTCCTGCACTCTTTCCTGTCCCCTCATGCCCACATCTAACTGGCTTCCAGCTCAAGCCGGTGCTTCCTCCTCTATCACCCCCCCTTCGCAGGTGGAAACATCCCTGCCTTGAAGCCTTTTCATCGGTCCTCATAACAGCTTTGATCTCTGCTTCACAATACAGCTTTTAGGGTCTTTCGGTGCTTTTAGATCTTAGGCTTTCACCATCTTGGCCAAAAACTATAGTCCAAAGGAAACCAATATACATTCAAAGTTTAGAATCAACATCAACACTGTGTATTTAAAGTCCTCCACTACATCCTGTTTATTGTGTTATAGCCTCCTGTTTACATACTTGTTTCCCTGACCAGAATAAAAGGGCAGGTATCTATCATGTGTTTAAAAAACAAAAAGGAGGAAAAACACAATTGCCTGTAGCATTGTGGTGGTGTGCACTGGGTTCTAAAACTTACCAACCGACCACTGCAATGCAAAACTCATTTGCCAAGTTAATGCAGAACCTTGTTGATGCAAATATGAGTCATTTCAATAATAATCCCACCATTTTGTCACATCTGATATGACAGGTCCTACTATTTACATCACTGTGTATTTTGTTTATAATATGTTGGGGACAGGGTTTCTTGAAGGCCAGACCAGCCTCCTCAGACTTGCTGTGTAGCTGAGGTTGGACTTGAACTTACGATCTTCCTGCTCTAGAGGCTGAATATCGATGTACACACATGTCTTTTTCTGTTTATAAACTCTTTACCAAAGATCCCTCCAACAGCAAACACAGCTGCCACTAAACTCCCCAAAGATGTGTGGTCATTCTGAGTTCAGTCCTCTCAATTGTGGGACGTTCCCTAAGTCCCAGTCTAGTCTCAGGAGACTATGCAGCTTCCTTTTTCACTCCCTTGGGTTCCAGCCATGATGCAGAAATGCTTACACCAGATTCCCAAGTGATTGCAGACAGACGGGTCAGGCTCTGCCAGTGAGTCCTGGCCACCTCTGCTGGCTGCCAGATGCACTTGTATCGTGTTCTGTTCCTGCTGCTATGACAAAGTCCCTGAGTCCGGGTGATATATACACAGCAGAATGTGTCTCTCGAAGATGTGTAGGCTGGGAAGGCCAGGACCGAGGTGCTGTAGGATTAACAACTGTTGAAGGCTCACTCTGCTCCCTAAATGACACTTTCTTGCAGCATACCCACATAGCAGAGGGGTCCCCAATGCCTTATATAGAAAAGTGGAGGCTCCATGACCCAATCATGACCTAAACACCTCATCTCCTATAGCATCACATTAGGTGTGAAGTCTCAACAGGGGAATTCAGAAGAAACAACAGTTGAGCCAGAATAAAGATTTGGGGGTTGGTTTCTCTCTCTCTCTCTCTCTCTCTCTCTCTCTCTCTCTCTCTCTCTCATCCAAATAGGGTCTCTAGCCCAGGCCAACCTTGAGTTTCTGATCCTCCTGTCTTTACCACTGAGTACTGAGCTGACAGACATGAACAACCATGCCCTATTTATATAGGACCAGGGATGAAACCTAGGGTGCATGCTTGGTAAGCTACATTCCCAACCTGAGCTATTCTGAGAAGTAATGCGTTCTTGTACCTCCAGCCCAGGCAAGCTCCCAAGCCACAGGAATGACCCAGCAGTCATGATATGGAGAAGAATGGTCTGCCCCAGGCCAACCCACCCACAGAACCCAGCTAAGGCGCAGTTCTTTAAAAACCACTGTGGATTGACTGCTGTTGATCACTACACAACAGCAGAGAATGTAAGAAAGGTGACAAGATACACCAAAGAGGTAAAAACTGAAAGGTAAGGGATAAACAAACGCATAAGTCATACTCTGAAATTTGGTTGTTCTTGACACAAAATTCCTTTATCGTGTGTGGGAATAGGAATCAGCAAACATCTCAGCCACGTAACAGCCCTCCTTGATCTTCTGATCCTCCAGTCTTTACCACTGAGTACTGAGCTGATGGACATGAGCTACCATGCCCTGTGTATATAGGACCAGGGATGAAACCCAGGGTCCATGGAAGGTGCTGTCTTAACCTGACAGGCTAATGTGGGCAGGCAAGCGGTGGACATGGGGGTTAGGCCTCCCGTGCCACAGGCACAGTGCTAAGTACGAAGGTGTTTAGAAAACAAAAATCAAACTGGGATCTTGAGGAGGAGATGGGCGTGTACTTCACTGTTGGCCACTCATCACAGTTACTGGAACTGTGAAGGATTTAAAATGGAAACACAGTTTTGGACCCCACCCCAAGCCCCTGACAGGTTCTCAGAAAGTAAGGCCATGTAAGGCCATGCAGGTATAGCTAGATCCGTAACTGTCACCTTCACATTCTCAAGTCCATTGGGACACATCCCACAACTGAAGGGACACTGGTCTAATGAAGGTAGAATACTGTCCTTGGTCCAGTTATTTCTACCTCCAGACTTCTCTAGATCCCCTGGATGGCCTTTCTCATTTGGTAATTGGGCCTCCTTGTTCTTTACAGCACTCTGGTTTTTTGGTTTTTTTTACATAACTGCCTGAAAGTTCTCTTAAACTTTCGGCTTACCAGACTCCCTAAAAGATATTCCCACCTTTTAAGATCTTTGAAGTTAGACTCATATTGTATAGCTTCCTGTCTTTATTATCAATGAACATCTGTCGACTGGAGAACCAACATTCTAGAAGCCCTGCAGGAAGCTTTCCAGCTGTCCAGAACTGATTGAAACTATGTTTTCTACCGCCCAGACTAGGAAAACTGAGTGTGTACTCTACCTGAAATCTGAACATGATAGGAAAAGACGCCATGCTCTCCCTGCAGACGAGCTAGGGGCACACCCATCACTGTTTGTGTCTGTTTAGATCCATGTTGACTTTTATTCCCACCAGTGTGGGCACTGTGCTTACTAACACTGCATAGAGCCTCCCTCCACACGCTGGACCATGAGCCTCTCCTCACATGAAGGTGCTACTGTTGACATGTGCTCTCTTTCTGTCCTGTTCCTCCAGCATAGCAATTCTGCTTCCTTCTGAAACAAGAGCTCAGTGGAAAGGAGACCTCTGGGAATGTTAGCACCCTCCTCAGAATTGCTTTTGGAATCTTTTAGCTTGGCTGTGAACTGGAGGAGCTGAAGCCTCTTCTGTTCAAAGTGCTTGAAGGCTTGACATTTAAATTTATCTTAAAATAGTTTTTGCATGAAAAAAAAAAAACCAAGAAAGGGAGGATTGTGGTTTGTCCTTTGGCCTGAACTTTTATGCGAGTGGGACAGAACTGTGGCGGGGTTGAAGCTGGCTGCAGGATTTGCTGGCTCTGATTAGGGCAGGAGCAGCCCAGGATCCAAATAAACCCATAATTTGTGTGACTAATTCTAGCTTTCACCTGACCCTCTCCCCGACCCCACCCATCCAGCATATGTGGAATGCCCCTAAAGTCGTCATTTCACTCTCCAGAATGATCAATTCTCCTCATACCCTGGCCTGAATATTTCCACAAAAGAGCAAAGCTTAGGGGTACAAGAGGTTGTACAAGCCAACAAATCCATCTGAGCACTCTCTCTGGGAAGGGATGGAGTGTCTGGGGGAGCATTCTCTCTGGGAAGGGATGGAGTTTCTGGGGAAGGAGGCCTGCTGAGTCACAGAAGCATCTGAAAACATTTCATTTATGCATATTCCAACACTCTAAAAAATTTTTTGTTGTTATGGTTTTTGAAACAGAGTTTCTCTGTGTATCCCTGGCTGTCCTGGAACTCACTCTGTAGACCATGCTGGCCTCGAACTCAGAAATCTGCCTGCCTCTGCCTCCCGAGTGCTGGGGTTAAAGGCGTGCGCCACCATACCCAGATTATTTTTTTCAAAATGCCATTTAACCTAAACTTTAATTTTTCAGACATATTTAAAAGTGTCATCTGAGCAGATGCCATTACAGGTGCTGTTTCCTTTGTTCGAGTACCCTCTCCTCTCCGTGTGTCAGTGAACCTGTTAAAGAATGCCTCCTGTTAGGATAGGAGCTTGAGCTGACTGAAAGCTCCTCTACAGACTGCATCTGTGCAAATGGAAAACCTACCTTGAAATGTAGACCCTGGCTAGCAGATTTTGAGAATGTACCATCGACTGAGAAACTGCCTGAGATTCTTCAAAGGCCCATGCCCCAGGGTCTGTATTTGACAAATGCAGCAGCAACCCTCACTGTGCCAAGGAGCGGTGTTCAAGCTAAGGGACCTCCACACCCCTTCTCTCAGAACTCCCTCCAAAGATGAACAAAATGGGCTCCCCTGCCCCACGTCAATGTGTGCGTCAATGCTTTCCTACGAGGAATGCAGAAATTTCAAGATGCAAATCTTAACCAGCAATGCCAACATAAATGACTAAGAAAACAGAGCAGCCGTAGAGTCAGGTCAGAGGCCCTGTAATGATTTCCAGTTCGAGTCTCTGGTTAGGAGCAATGACCACAGGCATATAAGCTCTGCTTCTCTCCATACCTGAGGAACACAAGGTAAAAACGGACTTAGGTTACTGTAAGGTAAGCATGGAGGGAGGGGCACTGAGGGAGAGTAGCATTTCCTGGTGGTCCGATGAGGCACCAAGGCCTGCCCTTAATCAGTGGATGGAGAGCCGAGACCATCCGTACATTACACACACCTGAGCCCCTTGCAGATGGTAGGCATCCCTGTGCAACTCAGCAGACTGTGCTTTCACACAGTCACCCCTGCGGTGCCAGGGGTTCCGATGCAGAAAGGTCTTTAGAAATAAAGTACCCCTTTCCTGTTTCCTTGCTCCAACCTGACATTTGTGAAAGGACCCAGAAAGGAATAAACTGGGTTGAATTTCCTGCTCAATCATTTACAAGCCAATGTTTTAAAAGCTCTGGGATGATATCAAGGTATTGCTTACTTTAACAAAACAAGGTGGCGAAGTAAAGAACAGAGCCGGGGAGAACATGCCTGTCTTTGTGTGTGGCTTGAAAATGGAGGTAGAGCTGGCCATTGATGCCTCACTCTGGGGGCCTGTAGAGCATAGAAAAGAAGGGGTACCTTCAGCTCTCAAATACACTCTGTGGTGAAAGGCCTGAGGGGCCACATGGGAAGACCGGATGCTCCCTGTAAACCATGCCTTGGAGCCCACACCTCGGCTTCCCTCCTGAGACAAGGGTGGACAAGGCCTCCTCCTGTGTAGAAGCAAGCCTGCCCCTGCACATTGCCTGCCCCTGCACATTGCCTGCCCCTGCA
>JADRCH010000028.1:13096819-13110731 GCA_019843965.1 Rhynchomys soricoides | reverse complement strand
TGCCTGCCCCTGCACACTGCCTGCCCCTGCACATTGCCTGCCCCTGCTCTGGCATCTCCTGTTCTTACATCATTAAGTTCGTTACCCTCACGCCCATGAACAACGGTGCAGTGGTAACTGTTCCTGTGCCCAAAGCACACTTGATTTACATCCCCCTCCAGCTAGCACCCACTTCACCTTCTTTTTAGAGAAAAACTTGACTAATGTGCACCCTCCAGGTGCCCCAGTCCAGCTTCTCCCATTCCTTCTGGAAGCCTACGTACCCCTCACTCACGCGGCTTCAGGGAAATGGTTCTTCTTGAACTTACCAATGACCTCCATGTTGCGATATGTTATAGTCAGGTGTCAGGCCTATTCTAGTTCCCTGGATCGGCAGAGCCTAGTCCCCTTCATCACTGTCGATTTCTTAAGGCGTTTGGTTACTGAAGCTGGGGAGATGGCTCAGCAGTTAAGAACATTTCACTCTTGCAGAAAAGTCAAATCCAGTCCCCAGAACCACATTAGGTAGGTCACAGATGCTCCATCTGCTCTGGTGCTGTCTGGCTTCCATGGGCACCTATCCACAGACAAGCATACTCACAGACACATACATACACACAGGTAAAAATAAGTCTTTAAAAAAAAATACAAGGCCTCTAAAGAGGCACTCAACTGTAGGAAAAGTAGGAGCACTGAGAAACAATGGACCTAGAACACCACTATTCTCATATAATTCTGCTTGGCACAGCAAGAGATACAATCTCAGAAGACTTGGATGCCTGCTGAAACAGAGTGTCACTTTCCACTTAAAATAATACATTTCAAGTAAGGGGCAAGAAAATGTTCACAGGCTACAGCCTGTGTGAAATTCGGAGTTATGAGATCCTGTCTCACCGGCCTATAGCCATCATGAAGGGGTCGTAGCTGGTTTGGGCATGCTTCCAAGACTGCAGAGTTAGGGCTTTTAAAACTCAATAGCCACAGCTAGAGAGGTGGCTCAGAGGTTGAGCACTGGCTGCTCTTCCACAGGTCCCGGATTCAATTCCCAGCACCTACATGGCAGTTCACAATTATCTGTAACTCCAGTTCCAGGGTATCTGATACTCCTATACAGACATGTATACAGGCAGAACACCAATGCACACAAAATAAAAATAAATAAATCACTTTTTAAAAAACACCAATAGCCTCCACTGACATATAGAACTATTTCCTTTCTTCTTTCCCCCGAAAATCTGCAAGCTTGTTCCTTATTGAATCCTTCATTGGATGATACATGAGTGCATTTTGTTCCCTCCATGGATACATAGATGCTGCATAGCAGGTAGACTTAAAATCACCTGGTGGTACTTGGAAGCAGAAACAAAGATGCTGTTGCCAAGGTAACCACACATTTTCCCAGTGTTAGGACAAGCCACATGTTCCTATGCTTGCGGGAATGCATATAAAAAGATTGGCTTAGTGCAGATGAATATTTACTACTTAAAAAGAACACCAATTTCTTTATAGACCTGTGAAATGTGTTTAGAATATTTATGTGTAGCTGGACTTCGCTACTTTGTGGGTTCTGCTTTTTCCCATCCTCTACCATCACTCCCCATTTCACCCCCAACACTGAACAGAAGAGAAACAAGGATAGAGGGAAGAGAGGAAGATCCCGGAATCCGTTTGTTTCCTTTTGTTTCTTCTTTGTTTGGTTGGTTGGTTGGTTTTGGTTTTTCGAGACAGGATTTCTCTGTGTAGCCCTAGTTGCCCTGGAACTCACTCTGTAGACCAGGCTGGCCCCAAACTCAGAAATCCACCTGCCTCTGCCTCCCGAGTGCTGGGATTAATGGCGTGTGCCACCACTGCCTGGCCTTGTTTCTTTGACCAAGGCTACTAACAAGCAGAAACCAACCTCCCTAAATGACCAACAAGCAGTCCCTCACCTCTCAGGGTTCTAGCTTTTATAGACCCTCCGAAAGGTTCCCAGAATTCCAAACGTCACACAATCACAGGAACAATCTGCAGCTGCCAAAACCATGTTTCGGCTAGAGCATGAGGCAAATCACAGTCAAGTCCAAAGCAGCCCCATATCCCCACATCTGGGATTAAAACAAAAACACATTCTTAAAATATTTCTATGTTTTTTAAAGGAACCAAAATTCCAAAATTGTCACTACATATGCGCCTGACAACAACATCTTATCTTTTCAGGGCATCAAGTCTCATCTTTCTTTGCCAACGGAACTGAACACATCCAGTAATAACTAATATTTTATGCTATCCATAATATATCAATACATCTCAGTTTATACATTAGAAGACTTATTAAATATTCAATTAGCACTTACTATTTTAAGAGAGATCACTGTGAATTCTGTGTAGAATGTATTCATCAGTTATGTAAACTCTTCCTTCACAGTAGAATCTGAGACACAGAGACTAATCTTCTGGGATCACAAAGGTTGCACTGGAGTTGACAGACACTTAGGGTAGCCTGGGACTGCAACAGCAAGGAAGAAGCAGTCCCATTACACGAAGAACAAAGCAGAGGGCCAGCAACCCAAACATCCTGCCTCATGTGTTTACTGAGCTTCTCTGCTCTAGGCACCTTGCCCAGAGCTGGGTGTCAATACCAGAAAACATATCTCCTTAAATCACCTCTCATATATCTTGAGTTTCCATGGATGAATGAAAGTAGATCACTTGTCTGCTTGCTCGTTTTGCAGACCTGGGGGCTCAACTCAGGGCTTTGCTACACAAGGCCTCTTCCACTGAACCACACCCTAGCCCAGGTTCCCCACCCTGCTTCCTAGCCCCCTATCCTGTTGCATTAGCACAGGGCTGTGCCTCTCCTGTTGCTATCCCATTTAATGACCACAGCTTCACAAGTCTGTGTCTGTTGAAGTACAAATCTTCCTTTGTCCGTCAAAGTTGCCTTTACTCTTGTTGGCCCTTGCTCTTCTATGGAAAATTTAGAAGAGGCTCGTTGAAATGCGGCTATATTGTCATAGGCATTTTATACTAGAGATTACACAGCTGAACCTTCATATACACAGGCTAATCGTAAAATGTACAGTCTCCTAACTGTTGCATAGACTGCCAACTAAGTTGTATACAGAAATAAATTGCAAAATTGTCATGTTCCCCAATCTTCACAAAATTAATTCTATATGACTGCATATATGACTATATGTAGATGATTTCTATACGACTATATGAATTATGGCGGACTTCTGGTTTTTCATGTCTTCTGCTAGTGTCATCTGACTAACAAATTATTGGGGTAAGAAATTATCGGAACACAATTGTCTTCAGGAGTGTTGCTCTCGGAAGGTTGCTCATGCCCCAGTGGGTAATGCAATGCCCACACATAAGTGAGCAATGCCTTCCCCTGCTGATCAGTAGTATCAGTTGGCTTCAGCTTCAACAGGTCCTGGCGACGGAGAATGAAGGTCCACCACAGACATCTAGATGTTAAGACAGAAAACCAATCTAAGTATCCTGTACCACTTCCAAGTAGCCTGCTCCACTAAGCCCTCAACATTAACCATACTTCTGAGATGAGGCTTATATTAGTTTTCTTTTTGTTTTGTTTTGTTTTGTTTTGTTTTACATCTTCAAAACCTTTGCTTTGTCAGTGCTTCAGAGTGTAATAATTTAATCACAATCGCTAGTTCTGTCTTCACCAAACTCTGAATGTATATTATGCATTATGTATTTTACAGAAAACTTTGCAAACATTTCAGATGATCATGCAGTAGTCCTGCAAAGAATCCAACATGATCCACACCAAGGTGACTGCAGATCAGGGCGGCCATGTGGACTGCCTCACCACAGTCTAGTCAGCAGCAGCAAATGGAAGGGCAGAGTGAATCCCAGATCTTTTTGGATTCTCAGACCTTTGCCCATCTCCAATTCCATAGGGATACCAATAACAAATTGTAAGCAGTTCAGTCATGATTGAAGTGTATAAAATGTCGGTGACATTCTAGGAACTGGATACTGCTTCCTTCCGCACTTTGGCTTTTGAGACAAGGTCTTATGTCTTCCTCTAGTTATGTAGTTGAGGATGATGTTGAACTCCTGATCCATGATCCTCCTGCCTCAGCCTCTCAGGTATGCTTCCAGCTCCAGGCACTGGATATTTTTTCTCTTTAATATATTTCATTTATTCGTTGAGAACTTTATTCATGTACATGATGTACCTTGATTACATCCACCGCCTTCTCTCCAGCTTCTCCCAGATCTCCTTACCACGTCACCCTCCCAACTTCATGCTCTTTTCTCCAGTAAACTCCCAAGTTAGTGCTGCTCATATACGCAAGGGCATTGCATTACCCACTGGGGCATGAGCAACCTTCCGAGAGCAGCACTCCTGAAGACAATTGCATTCCGATAATTCTTACCCCAATAAATCTGCGTAAAAAACACACAACTCAGTTATATTTACGAGCTATATACCTAGATCGGGCAGATCTATCACTGTACTAAACTATCCCCAGCTATGAGACCCCTTGCTGCTTGCAGCTACTCCAGGCTGCGTGCTCCCGCTCTGTCTCCCTTCCAACTCTCCCTCTTCCGTCCTTCTCCTGTCCCCTACTCTTCCCCCACTCTCTAAAACCTCCAGCCCTATTTTTCACTTCCACTGCCCAATCACGGGCTCTAGCTTTTATTTGACCAGTTAAAATGGGGAGAAGGTTCACATGAAGTCACCAGAGTATTGATCCATTCCTCATCAGGGCAGCCCCTCTGGAGGAAGCAGAATTAGTGTCAGCATACAACCAGCACCAGGGCCACCCACAACACAATTGCCTCTCCCTGTGCTAAAAGCCAGACGTTCAGCCAAGGGTGGGACTTTATCTGCTCCTACCCATCTGTGCTGGAATTCTGATCGGCTTGATCTTGTAAAAGTTTTGTTCATTCCACAGCTACCGTGCATTTATGAGCAAGGTGGCCAGAGGACACTGTAGATCTGCAGTCCTCCTCTTTGGCTCTGAACGATCTTTCCACACCTTCTCCCATGATGTTTCCCAAGCCTCGGGGAAGCAGATGTCCCGTTTGGGACTAAGCATTCCACGCTCACTTGTTTTCTGCACTCTGGCCAGTTGTGAATTTCTGTATGAACTGCCATCCCCTTAAAAAGACTTCCTTCCTTCCTTCCTTCCTTCCTTCCTTCCTTCCTTCCTTTCTTGGGTTGCTTTGAGTTGTTTGAGACAGGATCTCATTGTGTAGTTCTGACTGTCCTCGAATCCAGTACGTAGACCAGGCTGGCCAGGAACTCACAGAGATCCTCCTGTCTCTGCTTCCCAAGTGATGGGATTAAAGCCATGTGCCATCAGCAGGAAAAGTTTGATGAGGATTAAAAGCTGCACTAATCTCTGAGTATAAAGATTAAAATTTGGAAAGCAGTTTGATCCTATGTTTATTTAGCAAAATAACAGGAGTCAGTTCTCTAAGGTGTAACCTCCGAAGACATGTGTTCCTGGCCAGGTTAACCATACGAGGCCTGACCTCCATGCTGTGAGGCAGACCTTAAATCCAATCAGAAACTGTTTGGCTACTTTCCCAACAGTAAAGCACCAACGGCACTGGGTATTCTTTAAACTAGCTTAAAATTAACTCTAGTTTCAACATGTCATGAAAAATCAAAAGGTCCTCGGTTATCCGGAATCCCTAGAAGTGAGAGCAAGTGGGAATGCAAAGTCCTTAGCGCTCTGAGAAGCTGCACATGCACAGGCTGCTACAAACTTTGCTCCAGGACAAAACAACTATTTCTCTCTCTCTCTCTCTCCTTCCCTTTCTCTCTCTCTCTGTCCCCTTCCCTTTCTCTCTCTCTCTCCCCTTCCCTTTCTCTCTCTCTCCCTCTTTCTCGTGTGTGTGTGTGTGTGTGTGTGTGTGTGTGTGTGTGTAAAAGACTTGTGCTGAAAACTCTTAAGAATTTTATATCATTACAAAAGATAAATAATTTGAGACAAATTATTGCTATTTCCCACATTAGGCCACTGCTGTATGACACATAACTAAGTGATCAAAACTGTTTTAAAATTTCCACACATAAGATATAGAGGTACAGCTATTTTTTAACCAATAAAGGAGAAAAGTCTAGTTCTCTTCCTATAGACTTTGGAGCACACAGTTTATGGATCTGTAAACCCTGGTTTTCCTTTTTTTTTTGGTTTTTCCAGACAGGGTTTCTCTGTATCCCTGGCTGTCCTGGAACTCACGCTGTAGACCAGGCTGGCCTCGAACTCAGAAATCCACCTGCCTCTGCCTCCCGAGTGCTGGGATTAAAGGCGTGTGCCACCACTGCCCGGCTTCATTTTTTAAAAAAAAAAAAAAAAAAAAAAAAAATTTACTTATTTTATGTATATGAGCACACTGTCGTTGTCTTCAGACACACCAGAAGAAGGCATCAGATCCAATTCCAGATGGTTGTGAGCTACCACCGTGGTTGCTGTGGATTGATCTCAGGACCACTGGAAGAGCAGTCAGTGCTCTTAACCACTGAGCCATCTCTCCAGCCCGGTTTTCCAATTTGTAAGAGCAGAGAAAAGAGTCCTGGCCATCTCAAAGGATCGTAATACTTAAGTTGGTAACGCATTTAAAAGGTGCTTTAAGCAGAGTAGTGGTGGTGCATGCCTTTAATCCCAGCACTCGGGAGGCAGAGGAAGGTGAACTTCTGAGTTCGAGGCCAGCCTGGTCTACAGAGTGAGTTCCAGGACAGCCAGGGCTACACAGAGAAACCCTGTCTCGAAAAACCAAAAACCAATTTAAAAGCTGGCTGTAGTGACACATGTCGGTCTTTACCTACATAGAGGAGGATGAAGCAAGGTAACTTTGTGTTCCAGCCTAGCCTTGGTTATATAATGAGACCTTGTCATAATAATTAATTAATTATTATAATTAATTGATTGCTATTTCAAGTTTGATAGTTGGAACAAGTGTTACTAGAGGCACAGTTATACCATGGGTCCTGGAGGTTTTTTCCTGTTTGTGTTTTTGTTTGTTTTTTTGTTTGGTTTTATCAACTTCACACATGCTAGAGTCACCTGAGAAGAAGGACCCTCACTTGCGAAATGCTTTGTCAAAGTGAGTGGTCTGTAAGCAAGTCTGTGGGGCATTTTCTTGATTAGTGGTTGATGTGGGAGGGCCCAGCTCCCTGTGGATGGGGTCAACTTGCTCACCCCTCCACTGGCCTCTTCTCCAGTTCCTTCCTCTAGGTTCCTGTCCTGACCTCTCTTCCTTACTGACTCTACTCTGTAGAATGAAATGAACACTTTCCTGACCAGGTCACTTTCGGTCATTGTACACACACAGCAGTAAAGGCAAACTGGAACACTGAGTGACTAAGACGGCAGAGTTCACACAGCACATTTCAGAATGGACAGGGTGTGGACAGGAAGGGGACGCCAATGAAACGGACAAAGGCAGACTCCTGTGGGCCTAGACATGAAAAACACACCTTGAACTACTAAACCCCTGGGTGCCTTCCCACAGGTGGCATTCCACCCACAGAGGGGACACTACTAGCTTTTCTTGTCTCCAGATGCCTGGGGCCCCCAGAACCTAGAGAGGGATCTGGGAAGGTCCCGTCAAAAACTCAGACTTTCTGCTATGTTCGTTAAGTCCAAAGTTAAATATGATTTTAATCTATTGCGTGTCCAATGAGAAATTCAACTGTGATAACACTGAAAAGAAATATTAGATGAGAAACAAGAGAAGCCAAAACCCGCAGACCTCGTGAGGCTGCTGTGGTCGTAATTCTGTGTCAATAGACTGACCAGTGCTAGCCAGGGCCTTCCAACATTGCAGACCTCTAGAAGTAAAATGCACATCTTAAAATCAGAAAGCATAAAGGTGTAGGAGGCAGAGATGGCCTCACAGAAATGTGACTTGGAACTAAAATGGTCTATTCCTCTGCCTTTCTCCTTGTTTCTTGACTCATGCAGGACCTTAAACCTAAAATAAGGGGCTTAGTCAGACTCCAGAAGTCCTAGGCGAGCAATGATACCCTTGGGGATTAACATAAATAATAATCACTGTTAGATTCAATGACAAAGTGTAACCACCTCTTTTTCAGATCAGACAGAGATGGCATAAAACGAATGATGCTGACCCTGGAACGGCAGCACCCGTCTTCTCAGCTCCTGCATGGATGGATAGCTTGCACTCTAAGGGTAGAGTGTATACTCATGCAGTCCTGGGTGGAGGAGCACTGTGAGCTGGAAGCCAAGCTGCACCCGCCTTGCTACTCCCTGGACTCTGGGTTGGGGCTGCGTGAGCCATGAGGAAAGGTACCTTCTGAGCAAAAGTCTCCAGCACAAAGCTAATAGGCTACCGCGCCAGCCTGGTTGCTGGGGGTAACTTCCTAAATAACTGAAGGAAATCCATCATCTTTTATTCCCCACAAAGGTCTATTCCACACATAACTGCAGTCCTTCTCCTGGCTAGAGACAACAAGAGCCTTTCCACTGTAAATACAGTGCATAACTTGTTTGGAGGTAAGCGGCCCATCCCCACAAGTGTCCACCATGCTGAGTCTTGAGTCAATGTCAAAGTATTCCCACTAAATTTCCCTCACCCTCCTACCCTCCAGCAGTGGCCCCAAGGAGAATCAATTCCAAAGACCAATTTCGGTTTAACTTTCAATCGCTAAGAGGGTGTGTGGTTGTAGGATAACATAATGTTAGCACCTCTGATAGGACAAGGACGGGTTCTGAATTTTTTGATTGAAGCTAAGAGTCATCTGTTGTGAAATGCATGCCGGCACAGAGCTGGATATTGAGTTTTGTTGGGGAGGATTCTCACTGGGTAGCCACGGAACGGCTTTGTGTTTTCGATCTCTCCACCCCCACCACCATCCCAGTGTCTAGGGTTACAGTACACACCACAACAGCCAGATCTATCTAACACAGGCTCAACGCGTCCTCAGGAATTAGTACACACCCTTTGCATTTGTGAGACCGAGAACACAACTAGAAAAAGGTAGAGCAGGGATCAAGTCTAACCCTGGTACCTTGCATATCCAGGTGTCTTGCTGTGGGAATCCCTCTAACTGCAATGAACAGGGACCACTGAAGACTGTATTGTCCAACATTTTTTCTTGAAGCCACATATTAATATCATATCAAGGAGTATACTAGGATATGATATTGTCAACTAAGGTACTTAGAGATCAGTTAAAAACATTTCTGTTGTATTCATTAGAGAACATAATTTCCTCAGACAAATCTAAATTATTTGGAAGCAAAATGTTCTCTCTGTCTCTCTCTGTCTCTGTCTCTCTCTCTCTCTCTCTCTCTCTCACACACACACACACACACACACACACACACACACACACCCTGCAGGCTCAAGCAATTGCAAATATCTCACACTCTCAAAAATGTAAATAATCAGAAAAGGCATCTACCTCCTTTGGTCCCAAGGCTATGAAGTTTATGAAGGAAAATGTTTTCATCTTCTTTTACCAGAGAGAGAGAGAGAGAGAGAGAGAGAGAGAGAGAGATCCTTAACTGAGACCTACCCTTGAAGTTGACTCTTTGGAATTACAATGCCTACTACTGCCTCTTAGATGCTAGTACTAACTTTTCTAAATGTAATTTCCAGGACAACACAGCTCAAACATCTAATCCAGTTCACCACATGAACACTTTTTTAATTGTCAAAGATATATGTGTGAGAACACGTGTACATACGTGCACGCGTTTTATATAGCTCCTGTCATGATCCTCCCACTTGAGGTTAACTTGAAGTAAATAGAGAACCAAATTCTTGAAGTAACTAAGGATTACTAGCGTATTAATTAACTTTGGTTTCTCCTCAAATATTGCAAGTGGATTGTTAGCCTAACAGGCTAAAAGCATAAGCCCTGTCTGTGTACTTGCTGATAGCGCATCTGGAATTACTTTCTTCAGGAACCATTGTATAATGAGGCGTTCACACAGCCAACCATGGTTCACCCCCTACTGTTTGTGTGTCCTGGACTTCACCCTGTTTCAGTAGCAAGTTCAAATACCAGAACGGCTTGTCCGGGGATTGTGTTGGCAGGAATGTGCTCATCTTGAAAACCCTGGGGACCAAAACATGCTCATCCCTAAGGAAGGCGTCACCTGCAGATGAGATGGTGTCCTCACACACGACGGACGGATGGAGCTGCCTGTCCTCAGCAAAAGCAACAAGTACTCTTAACCGTGAACCATCTCTCCAGCCCTGACTCAAAAGTTGTTCTGTATTTATTTATTTATTTATTTATTTGCTGAACTGCAAATATATGTGGGAAGGGAGACAAGAACATCCAATCTATTGAAGATTATGCAAGGCATGATGACACACCGTATTTTCATTTTAAAGTCCTATTTATGTTAGCATGAGTTCATTGCTATTTTTAAATGGATTAACTATTTGCTTCCTCAGTCTTAATTTCTAACACATCAACAAAACTCTTTGGGCCCTGAATAACTTTGAAGAACACAATGTGTTCCTGAGACCAGAAAGTCTGAGGTTTGCTACTATCATAGTTAAAAGAACAAATTCCAGAGCCAACCTACCAATTCAAGTCTCACTCCTGCTGCCACTTCAGACGTGACACTGGACGTAGTCCCTTGGTCACTCTATGGTACTTGGCTTAGTTTAAGGTTGTCAGAGCAGTAAGTGATTGATACACGTACTGTCCTTGATGGCACCCACCATTCTCTCTGATGTAAGTCGCAGACACCACCGTTGCCTCCTTTCCCACACCCAGCACTCTACTTTGTGTTTTTGCTCACTTTGCTCAGCTTGGCCAAATCCAAGTGGTGCCATCTCTGGCTTGGAGGGGCCAAAGACAGCTGTGGCAACCACACCACCACCTTCCTGAGGCTGCCCTCCAGCCGCCAACTACACTTTGAATCTGCCCTTCATAGAAGCTCCGTCAGCAAAAGACTACTAGAAAACCAAAGTAAGCCAAGCGGGGTTTTTTTAAAACATGCTATGTCAGATGAATTTGAATGTAGAGTAGAAAAGCTAGCCTTAGGAATAATCAATGAAACGGAAGGAAGGAGGGCGACATGGCAAGCAATTGCCTCTGTTCCTTAAAGGAAACAGTTCTATTTACCCAAAGTGCCTTCCCGTTGGACCTAGTGTTTTGTTTTGCTTTGCTTTTTTACCTTCATCCCCTTTACTAAATCTTTGACTTACCACAGGGCACCCCTTCCACTGGTAATCAACTCAAGCTATCAGCTGCCGAAATTTTTTGATGGACCAGATCCCTATCACGTGCACCTGACCAATAGTAATTTGATATTGAAAGAGGATACAGGTCTTGGATTTTTATGATTATTTATAATAAGCAAATGGTGATTATTCACAATCTCGTGAATATATGACTTTTCTAATCTAATAATTTATTTATTTATATTGTATGTGCATTGTATATTGTATATTGTATGTGTTTTACCTGCTTGTATATCTGTGTGAGGGTGTCAGATCTTGGAGTTACTGACAGTTGTGAGCTGCCATGTGAGTGCTGGGACTTGAACCCGGGTCCTCTGAAAGAGTAGTCAGTGCCCTTAACAGCTGACCCATCTCTCCAACCCCAACTTTTCTAATCTGTATTTTAATTGTTTTTAACTCTTGCTAGTTGGCATGTTCCTCTTTTACAGTTTACAAAGCTGGTGCTCAAAGAAACTAGCAAACCTACCCAAAGCCACAGAACCAACATGGTGGAAGCGAAACTGACATATTCATGAAATTGGAGCATTTAAAGAGACAGGAGCATGGGTACACACAGCAGGAAGCAGAGTGCCCTGGTTGGATGGTGGGAGTGGAGTCACAACTAAACTAATTTTATGAGGGGGTTACCACATAAGCAAATGGGCTCTGGTGTGGGAATAACCTCCAGATTCCCCCAGTCTCCCACAGAAGCTGTGCTGGACCACCACAGCTCAACCTACACATATTTTGAATTATAATTTTTTAAAAAAATATGTGGAGGGTGTGTGTGTGTGTGTGTGTGTGTGTGTGTGCGCGCACACGCGCATGCACATTGCCAGGTGGTTCTCAGACATCCTTCAGAAGTGGTTCTCTGCTCCAACATGTGGGTTCCAGGGATCCAACTCAAGTCCTCAGGCTGGTGAGCAAACACTTTTACCCTCTGAGCCACCTTGCTGGCCTTGCTTTTCAATCTGCTGAGTTCTTTGCACAATGGCTATCTTGGAACTAAGAAGGATTTCTTTTTCCTTTTTTTAAAAAAAGATATATTTATTTTTATATTATGTGTGTTGGTGCTCTGCCCGCATGTATGTCTGTATGAGAGCATCAGATCTCCTAGAACTAAAATCAGAGATAAATGTGAGCTTCTGTGTGGGTGCTGGACATTGAACCCAGGTTCTCTGGAAGAGCTGAACTATTTCTCCAGTCCTGAATTTTTAAAAAGGTACACAGTATGTTTTATATTTAGGAAGCTTCTAAGTAGGGTGTTTTGTAACTTGAGAACTGTCTGCATTCATGTATGATGTCATTAAATATATATTTGGTCTGCCTAAAACTATCTGGCATTGTCCTTTACCAACACGGCTGGGGTTTTTTGGTTTCCCAATAGGTAAGTTTGTAAGGCACAGCCAAATCTAATGAATGTCAAACTTGTACAGAGATTCAAGTTCACCATAGTACTTTTAAATAGGAAAAAAGAAAATGATTCACAAAGGATTAATTAGGATGGATTTTTCATTTGAAAAGAATAGAGAGAAGAATATTCTGAAACCATTCATCCCCCTAAATACACTTAAATGCTCACTAACTAAAACAATGTTGTCAAAGGAAAATGTTGGCCATTTATGAGATATCCAACTTTGGAAATATGAATGCAGTATTCTAAGAGGTGCTAAGGCTAAATATTCAAACACTTTTGAGTCATTGTGATCTACTTACGCTAATAAACCCAGCTAAGTGGTGCACATCTGTAGTCTTAGCACTCAGGAGGTAAAGCAGAGTGATCAGGAAATCAAGGTCACCCTCCACTCACTGCAAAGTAAGTTCTAGGCCAGCCTGGCCTGAGACCCTTATTCAAAAAGTAAATAAGGACTGGTAAATTGCTCAGCACTTAAAGGTGGTTGCCTCCAAATTTCATGACCAGAGTTTAACCCCTACAACCAACATGAAGGAAGGATAAAATTCCCACAAGTCGTATTAACCAAAAGCTCAAATATTTCAAGGTTTTGGGAGCACTTTATTTTCTTCACATTCTCCCCCATTACAAGCAACACACACACCAAATAAACTAGAATTTTAAATTAAAATAAATAAATAAGCTAATAAAATTATTAGCGCTACCCAAAGCACTTCATGCAGTAATAGCTAAATCAGCTGAGCTCTTAAAATGTCGCCAATGCTAGTGAAGAACTTAAGTTTTTATTTTAGTTTTAATTCATTCATAATCAATTCCCTTTCACCA
Source organism: Rhynchomys soricoides (assembly GCA_019843965.1). Lineage (NCBI taxonomy): Eukaryota > Metazoa > Chordata > Mammalia > Rodentia > Muridae > Rhynchomys > Rhynchomys soricoides. The sequence continues at coordinate 13,097,335 of JADRCH010000028.1, read as the reverse complement.
ATGGAAAAATATCTGGCTGTATCAGTCTAAAGACTAATTTGTGAGGTGAAGCCGTAGCTGTTGCACGTAGGCTACAGCTAAATCTCAAGCCATTAATTGGAAATGGAGTTAGGTAATTGGATATAAAGAAACTTTTTCAGATTTTTTTTTCGTTCTTATTTAACAAAAAAAAAAATCATGTGTAGGGCTGAAGAGACTGTTCAGCAGCTAAAAGCACTTACTACACTCCAAGAAGTTCTGGGCTTGGTTCCCAGCACCCACATGGTGGCTCCCAACTCTCCTGAGCCCTCTTCTGCCCTGTGCTGTCACTGCACACACAGCACACACACATTACTCAGGGGTACACGTGTACACAGAAGTATTTCTAAAAGCTGCCATATAAAAACAGAACTATCATTTGCAAAACACAAGACAGGACAATGAGGTATATACAAACTCAGTATATATCGCCAGTATCAACTGTTTATAGGGGGAGGGAGGAAGGGATGGATGGATGGATGGATGGATGGATGGATG